>CAWUFW010015849.1:0-339010 GCA_963921515.1 Calotriton arnoldi | reverse complement strand
ATGGCTGCCAACACCTCCTGGTTGAAGTGTTGGCAGCCAATCACATTTCAGTAGGATCTGCTAGTCCACTGCAAGGACTCGTGTCCCCAGATATCTATATTTTTAAACTTAAATATCTCTGAAACTACTGAATGGATTTATAACAAATCACAAAAAGCACGCTTTCTGGACCAACATCTAGCTTTCTACCAAATTTGGTGTAATTCCGTTCAGCGGTTCGGGCTGTAGATGTGTTCAAAAAATGAAAAATCACCATAGACATAACATGGGGAAAACGCGTTTTGGGATCCTCCTTGTTTCTCGGCCCCCACTTGGCGGACCACCCTGAAACTTTCAACACAGCAGCTGAACCTAAAAGGAGACTTTTTTTTAATTTTTATTGAAGATTCGTCAAGCGGCGCCAAAGTTATTGGTCCTAACTATAACTACCTTATGGCTATCGCCAGAAGGATATATATATATATATATATATATATTCACTGAAAAAACCATAGGTTTCAGGCACGTTATAGTTAGAAATTAGCATTTAAAAAACCTTTCAAATTCACTGAAAAAACCATAGGTTTTAGGGACAGTTATAGTTAGTTGGACATTGCACTGCGTACAAAACCCGTGAAATTCCCCCGTTATAGTTAGTTCAGCTAACTATAACTCGCGCCCGCAATGCACTGCTGATGACGTCACATATTACATCACTCATGACATGGTCAGTGACATCACTGATGACATCACTGATGCCATCTCAAATGACATCACTGATGACATCACTGATGACATCATCCATGTGATAATCTGATGCACCTCCTCACACCCTAATATAACCTTTGATACACCCACTCTAAATTACAGACTGCCATTCGCAAAACCATAGACACTCCAACACCAATAACTACATACCCACTCACTGATTCTTAGGTCTACACACACATCCACTCACTCACCCGTACAGTCACTCATACTTACGGTCACTCAGTACAGGACTATCATATGCACTCCATACTCCTATATAGACACTCAAACACCGCCACTCATCCATAGAGGTACTCACACACCTACTCAGTCATGCAAATAATTAAACACACTGCCATTTACTCACCCATACAGTTATACACACACCAGCTCACTTACTCATACAAATACTAGCACATTCTTACACTCTTATACAATCACTGATACAAGCACACACTCATCCATACAGTCACTCTCACAATCACACACTCTAGCTCATAGCTATTTATATACTCCAACACACATATATACTGCCTTTCACATATGTAGTTACTCACACATGTACCACTGGGACATACATTCACTCACTAACACACTCTTACACACACTTACCCACCCATACAGTCTATCACAGATGCACTCTTGAAACCATCCACCCAGTGAATCACCCACTCACACATCTATGCACAGAGTCGCACACACCCCACCCACACAAACACTCAGGCACCCATACAGATTCTCAGACAACCAATAAATAACTCGTATAGACACTCATGTAGCTATTCACAAACCCATGCAGCCACTTACACAGCAACAGACAGACGGATACAGACATTCACCCAGTTTAGTCACTAACCCATGCATTCAGTAAGATACGTTTAATCACTCACTTACAGAGTCAGTCACGCACCTACTAAATCATCCATTCAGACACTTATACACCCACTCATTCTTCAATACGCCTTTCCCTATATATATTAAACATTTTTAAACTTTACAGAAACACACACTCACTGGATGATGTCATCAGTGATGTCATTTGAGATGTCATCACTGATGTCATCAGTGATGTCACTGACCATGTCATGAGTGATGTAATTTGTGACGTCATCAGCAGTGCATTGCGAGGCGCGAGTTATAGTTAGCTGAACTAACTATAACGGGGAATTTCACGGGTTTTGTACGAGTGCAATGTCCAACTAACTATAACTGTCCCTAAAACCTATGGTTTTTTCAGTGAATTTGAAAGGTTTTTTAAATGCTAATTTCTAACTATAACGTGCCTGAAACCTATGGTTTTTTCAGTGAATTTCAAAGGTTTTTTAAATGCTAATTTCTAACTATAACATGTCTGAAACCTATGGTTTTTTCAGTGAATTTCAAAGGTTTTTAAATGCTAATTCCTAACTATAACATGTCTGAAACCTATGGTTTTTTTCAGTGAATTTCAAAGGTTTTGTAAATGCCAATTTTTAAATGTATTAATTGTTATATTTATTTTTTTCATACTGATTTACTACATTTTTTTAAACTATTTATTTTTAGATATTTTATTTTTTAAATTACATTGTAATTACATTATACATTACATTACAAAATATACTTTCTCAGAATGAATTAATTTACTTTAAATACTTTGCAAATAGGCAATAGACTTTTAAGTACAGTAGTTACAGATGTTGCAATGGGCAACACAATTTCAAACACAATGCAACATTGAGCTCAATGTGAATTTCTAGCTAAATGCAATTAGTTACTTTATGGATTACTTTTCTAACCACAGGACTGAATCCTAGATTCAGTCCTGGGACATCTCCTGTAAACAGTTGAGTAAAAGCGTTTTGGTTACAGTAGTGATTTTTAAGGAATATTATTGTATTTTAAAAGTCGACACTTAGAAACTTTTTCACATAGAATCACCAATGTTATCCTATGGGAGGAAATTCACTTAGCAGGTAAGTAGTGTTATCGTGACTTTTTCTCACTCAGTGGTGGATCCTGGATCCAGCACTGGTGCATCTCCTGTAAACAGTTGAAAGAATGCGTTTAAGTCATACAGGCGATTTTTAAGGAATATTTGTAGTTTGTGAAAATCGACACTTTGAAACTTTTCTGCTGAAAACCAGACAATGGATTCCTATGGAAGGAAATACAAGTTACTGGTAAGTACGGTTAAAATTACTTTTCAGGGTCAGTGCTGGGCTAAAAGATGCAGCACTGGGTTCTCTCCTGATAACAGCTGAGTAAATCGGAATTCGTATTTCGGCTGATTTTAGAGGAATATTTGTATGTTTCAAAAATCGACACTTAGAAACTTTTTCAGCAAAAAGCAGGCAATGATATCCTATGGAAGGAAATTCAAGTTACTGGTAAGTACGGTTAAAATTACTTTTCAGGATCAGTACTGGGCTGAAAGAAGCAGTACTGAGGTCTCTCCTGATAACAGGTGAGTAAATCGGAATTCGTATTTCGGCTGATTTTAGAGGAATATTTGTATGTTTCAAAATCGACACTTAGAAACTTTTTCAGCAAAAAGCAGGCAATGATATCCTATGGAAGGAAATTCAAGTTACTGGTAAGTACGGTTAAAATTACTTTTCAGGATCAGTACTGGGCTGAAAGAAGCAGTACTGAGGTCTCTCCTGATAACAGGTGAGTAAATCGGAATTCGTATTTCGGCTGATTTTAGAGGAATATTTGTATGTTTCAAAATCGACACTTAGAAACTTTTTCAGCAAAAAGCAGGCAATGATATCCTATGGAAGGAAATTCAAGTTACTGGTAAGTACGGTTAAAATTACTTTTCAGGATCAGTACTGGGCTGAAAGAAGCAGTACTGAGGTCTCTCCTGATAACAGGTGAGTAAATCGGAATTCGTATTTCGGCTGATTTTAGAGGAATATTTGTATGTTTCAAAAATCGACACTTAGAAACTTTTCAGCAAAAAGCAGGCAATGATATCCTATGGAAGGAAATTCAAGTTACTGGTAAGTACGGTTAAAATTACTTTTCAGGATCAGTACTGGACTGAAAAATGCAGGACTGAGGTCTCTCCTGATAACAGGTGAGTAAATCGGAATTCGTATTTCGGCTGATTTTAGAGGAATATTTGCACAATGGTGAAGGGAGGGGCGGGGCCTGAGGTGACATCTGTGCAAATGCGCCCCGTGGCGCGTTTTAAGTTGGGGATTAAGTCCCCTTTAATCATGAGGGTCCCTGGGGGCCAACTAGCCCACCAGGAACCTCCAGTATGCGCCAGGGGGCTGCGTTGCAGAGACGTGTACAGAGGCCACACCCCTTTTACACCTCTCTGCAAGGCAGCTCTGTGGCGCTTTAGGAAGTACATGGTGGACTAGTTGGACTCCAGGGACCCTCAGGATTCAAGGGGACTTAATCCCCCATCTTAAAACAAGCCACGGGGCCTGTTTGCACACATGTCACCTGAAGCCCCGCCCCTCCCTTCACCACTGTGCTAACGCGCCCGTGGCGCGTTTTAAGTCGGGGGATTAACTCCCCTTGAATCCTGAGGGTCCCTGGGGCCAACTAGCCCAACAGGTATATCCAAAAGCGCCACAGAGCTGCTTTGCAGAGAGGTGTAAAAGGGGCGTGGCCTCTGTACACCTCTCTGCAACACAGCCCCTGGCGCATACTGGAGGTTCCTGGTGGGCTAGTTGGCCCTCAGGGACCCCAGTATTGAAGGAGAATTACTTCCCCATCTGCAAACGTTTCAGGGTTTAGGGTAGTGCAGTGGTGTTCCGGCAGTGTAGGAGGTCGTGCAGGGGTGGTGTTTCAGGGTTTAGGGCAGTGCAGTGGTGTTCGGGCAGTGTAGGGGGTCGTGCTGGGGGTGGTGTTTCAGGGTTTAGGGCAGTGCAGTGGTGTTCGGGCAGTGTAGGGTGTCGTGCTGAGGGGTGGTGTTTCAGGGTTTAGGGCAGTGCAGTGGTGTTCGGGCAGTGTAGGGGGTCGTGCAGGGGCTGGTGTTTCAGGGTTTAGGGCAGTGCAGTGGTGTTTGGGCAGTGTAGGGGGTCGTGCAGGGGTGGTGTTTCAGGGTTTAGGGCAGTGCAGTGGTGTTCGGCCAGTGTAGGTGGTCTTGCTGGGGGTGGTGTTTCAGGCTTTAGTGCAGTGGTGTTCGGGCAGTGTAGGGGTCTTGCTGGGGCTGGTGTTTCAGGGTTTAGGGCAGTGCAGTGGTTTTCGGGCAGTGTAGGCGGTCGTGCTGGGGCTGGTGTTTCAGGGTTTAGGGCAGTGGTGTTCGGGCAGTGTACGGGGTTGTGCTGGGGCTGGTGTTTCAGGGTTTAGGGCAGTGCAGTGGTGTTCGGGCAGTGTAGGGGGTCGTGCTGGGGGTGGTGTTTCAGGGTTTAGTGCAGTGGTGTTCGGGCAGTGTAGGGGGTCGTGCTGGGGCTGGTGTTTCATGGTTTAGGGCAGTGCAGTGGTGTTCGGGCAGTGTAGGGGGTCGTGCTGGGGGTGGTGTTTCAGGGTTTAGGGCAGTGCAGTGGTGTTCGGGCAGTGTAGGGGGTCATGCTGGGGGTGGTGTTTCAGGGTTTAGGGCAGTGCAGTGGTGTACGGGCAGTGTAGGGGGTCTTGCTGGGGGTGGTGTTTCAGGGTTTAGGGCAGTGGTGTTCGGGCAGTGTAGGGGGTCTTGCTGGGGGTAGTGTTTCGGGGTTTAGGGCAGTGCAGTGGTGTTCGTGCAGTGTAGGGGGTCGTGCTGGGGGTGGTGTTTCAGGGTTTAGGGCAGTGCAGTAGTGTTCGGGCAGTGTAGGGGATCGTGCAGGGGGTGGTGTTTCAGGGTTTAGGGCAGTGCAGTGGTGTTCGGGCAGTGTAGGGGGTCGTGCTGGGGGTGGTGTTTCAGGGTTTAGGGCAGTGCAGTGGTGTTCGGGCAGTGTAGGGGTTGTGCAGCGGGTGGTGTTTCAGGGTTTAGGGCAGTGCAGTGGTGTTCGGGCAGTGTAGGGGTCGTGCTGGGGCTGGTGTTTCAGGGTTTAGGGCAGTGCAGTGGTGTTCGGGCAGTGTATTGGGTCTTGCTGGGGGTGGTGTTTCAGGGTTTAGGGCAGTGGTGTTCGGGCAGTGTAGGGGGTCTTGCTGGGGGTAGTGTTTCAGGGTTTAGGGCAGTGCAGTAGTGTTCGGGCAGTGTAGGGGATCGTGCAGGGGTGGTGTTTCAGGGTTTAGGGCAGTGCAGTGGTGTTCGGGCAGTGTAGGGGGTCGTGCTGGGGGTGGTGTTTCAGGGTTTAGGGCAGTGCAGTGGTGTTCGGGCAGTGTAGGGGGTCGTGCAGCGGGTGGTGTTTCAGGGTTTAGGGCAGTGCAGTGGTGTTCGGGCAGTGTAGGGGTCGTGCTGGGGGTGGTGTTTCAGGGTTTAGGGCAGTGCAGTGGTGTTCGGGCAGTGTATTGGGTCTTGCTGGGGGTGGTGTTTCAGGGTTTAGGGCAGTGGTGTTCGGGCAGTGTTGGGGGTCTTGCTGGGGGTAGTGTTTCAGGGTTATGGGCAGTGCAGTGGTGTTCGTGCAGTGTAGGGGGTCGTGCTGGGGATGGTGTTTCAGGGTTTAGGGAAGTGCAGTGGTGTTCGGGCAATGTAGGGGGTCGTGCAGGGGGTGGTGTTTCAGGGTTTAGGGCAGTGCAGTGGTGTTCGGGCAGTGTAGGGGGTCAAGTTGGATGGTCCGTTCCCAATTCCAGATATTATTACTATGCATGTTTCCTACAGCAAATGGCTTTTGTGATCTCACCAGGCATGGGAAATAGACAACATAACATAGGTGGGGATCTCCCTCGATATATGAGTTAGCCATTGGAGTAAATGCACAAGGAGTGCTTCTTCGACAAATAGAGCCCAGCTACTATAAAAAACTAAATTTAAGGTAATGATAGCAATTTGGAAAATTTGGAAAAGGATAGTTGGCCTCATGAAAATACCCATCTATAATAGATATACGCCACTGTGGCGATCTTCCCTTTTTGTAAATCAATGTATGATAAACTGGCCAGGCAATGGGAGGAAAAGGGAATTCTGAGGGTGGGGGACCTTTACTTATTAAAACAAAGATTGTCGTTTCTGGAGCTACAGCAAAGATATGATATAGCTGCTGGAACGTATTTTAAATACAGTCAATTTACTAGTTTCTTAAATAAAATGAAGGAGAAGGGATTTTCCCTGGATAGGATCCCTTTAATAGAAACTATCTGTCATTCTCGGACAAAAATTCAACATATATATAAAATTTTAATAGATATATCCCCGGATGACCTTGAGGTAGTGGAAACTAAATGGGCTATAAAAATTGGTGATCATGATATTGATATATATCGGTCTCTCGTTTTAGCTAAAGAGATATTTCTTGCAGCAAATTTAAAAGCCCAACACTATTATACGATATATGACCTCTATTTCACACCCGAAAAACTATATCGATGGGGAAAAAGAGGGGATGATAAATGTCCCAGATGTGAGCAAGGGCCAGCGGATATAATTCACATGTATTATAGCTGTGAGAAATTAGACTCATTAATTAAACAAATAGAAACATTTCTGACAGCAGCTATAGAGAATACTATCAAAATAACTCCTACTTTAATGTTGTTAGGATATGATGAGAAGGTACAATGTGATCATCGTAAGAGTAAATTTGTTTTTATTGCTGTCGCTGTAACTCGACTTCTTATTGCCACCCACTGGAAAGATCTGGATCCTCCTTGCTTTCAAGCTTGGATCAGCCGCCTGCTGGCCATATATCATCTCGAGAAATCTTTATACAAATGTAAAGGCCGAGGCGCGACCAGGCGGGGTAAAGAAATCTGGGCCCCTATGAAAAAATGGATTGCAAGACAAATGGGTGTGTAAGGCGTCAGGCTGAACCATGGCTTCTGGATCTTGATCTTTTCACTGCTCTTATCTTTCTCATCTATCTACGTTTTTGTAATGTAATTATATACGCATTTTTGAGTAATAAGCTCTTGCCCAATCTGATGCCAACTCTGATTATATGTGTTAATTTGTCTATGAATTTATATCTCCTTATTTTGTAAACTCTCCCCAAATAAAAATAAAAAAAAAAAAAAGGAAGGAAATTCAAGTTACTGGTAAGTACGGTTAAAATTACTTTTCAGGATCAGTACTGGGCTGAAAGATGCAGCACTGAGGTCTCTCCTGATAACAGGTGAGTAAATCGGAATTCGTATTTCGGCTGATTTTAGAGGAATATTTGTATGTTTCAAAAATCGACACTTAGAAACTTTTTCAGCAAAAAGCAGGCAATGATATCCTATGGAAGGAAATTCAAGTTACTGGTAAGTACGGTTAAAATTACTTTTCAGGATCAGTACTGGACTGAAAAATGCAGCACTGAGGTCTCTCCTGATAACAGGTGAGTAAATCGGAATTCGTATTTCGGCTGATTTTAGAGGAATATTTGCACAATGGTGAAGGGAGGGGCGGGGCCTGAGGTGACATCTGTGCAAATGCGCCCCGTGGCGCGTTTTAAGTTGGGGGATTAAGTCCCCTTTAATCATGAGGGTCCCTGGGGGCCAACTAGCCCACCAGGAACTTCCAGTATGCGCCAGGGGCTGCGTTGCAGGAGACGTGTACAGAGGCCACACCCTTTTACACCTCTCTGCAAGGCAGCTCTGTGGCGCTTTGGAAGTACATGGTGGGCTAGTTGGACTCCAGGGACCCTCAGGATTCAAGGGGACTTAATCCCCATCTTAAAACAAGCCACGGGGCCTGTTTGCACCCATGTCACCTGAAGCCCCGCCCCTCCCTTCACCACTGTGCAAACGCGCCCCGTGGCGCGTTTTAAGTCAGGGGATTAACTCCCTTGAATCCTGAGGGTCCCTGGGGGCCAACTAGCCCAACAGGTATATCCAAAAGCGCCACAGAGCTGCGTTGCAGAGAGGTGTAAAAGGGGCGTGGCCTCTGTACACCTCTCTGCAACACAGCCCTGGCGCATACTGGAGGTTCCTGGTGGGCTAGTTGGTCCCAAGGACCTCAGTGTTGAAGGGGAATTACTTCCTCATCTGCAAACGTTTCAGGGTTTAGGGCAGTGCAGTGGTGTTCCGGCAGTGTAGGAGGTCGTGCAGGGGTGGTGTTTCAGGGTTTAGGGCAGTGCAGTGGTGTTCGGGCAGTGTAGGGGGTCGTGCTGGGGGTGGTGTTTCAGGGTTTAGGGCAGTGCAGTGGTGTTCGGGCAGTGTAGGGTGTCGTGCTGAGGGGTGGTGTTTCAGGGTTTAGTGCAGTGGTGTTCGGGCAGTGTAGGGGGTCGTGCAGGGGCTGGTGTTTCAGGGTTTAGGGCAGTGCAGTGGTGTTTGGGCAGTGTAGGGGGTCGTGCAGGGGGTGGTGTTTCAGGGTTTAGGGCAGTGCAGTGGTGTTCGGCCAGTGTAGGTGGTCTTGCTGGGGGTGGTGTTTCAGGCTTTAGTGCAGTGGTGTTCGGGCAGTGTAGGGGTCTTGCTGGGGGTGGTGTTTCAGGGTTTAGGGCAGTGCAGTGGTGTTCGGGCAGTGTAGGGGGTCTTGCTGGGGCTGGTGTTTCAGGGTTTAGGGCAGTGCAGTGGTTTTCGGGCAGTGTAGGCGGTCGTGCTGGGGCTGGTGTTTCAGGGTTTAGGGCAGTGGTGTTCGGGCAGTGTACGGGGTTGTGCTGGGGCTGGTGTTTCAGGGTTTAGGGCAGTGCAGTGGTGTTCGGGCAGTGTAGGGGGTCGTGCTGGGGGTGGTGTTTCTGGGTTTAGGGCAGTGCAGTGGTGTTCGGGCAGTGTAGGGGGTCGTGCTGGGGCTGGTGTTTCATGGTTTAGGGCAGTGCAGTGGTGTTCGGGCAGTGTAGGGGGTCGTGCTGGGGTGGTGTTTCAGGGTTTAGGGCAGTGCAGTAGTGTTCGGGCAGTGTAGGGGGTCGTGCTGGGGATGGTGTTTCAGGGTTTAGGGCAGTGCAGTGGTGTTCGGGCAGTGTAGGGGGTCGTGCAGGGGGTGGTGTTTCAGGGTTTAGGGCAGTGCAGTGGTGTTCGGGCAGTGTAGGGGGTCGTGCTGGGGGTGGTGTTTCAGGGTTTAGGGCAGTGCAGTGGTGTTCGGGCAGTGTAGGGGGTCGTGCTGGGGGTGGTGTTTCAGGGTTTAGGGCAGTGGTGTTCGGGCAGTGTAGGGGGTCTTGCTGGGGGTGATGTTTCAGGGTTTAGGGCAGTGCAGTGGTGTTCGGGCAGTGTAGGAGGTCTTGCTGGGGGTAGTGTTTCAGGGTTTAGGGCAGTGCAGTGGTGTTCGGGCAGTGTAGGGGTCATGCTGGGGGTGGTGTTTCAGGGTTTAGGGCAGTGCAGTGGTGTTCGGGCAGTGTAGGGGTCGTGAAGGGGTGGTGTTTCAGGGTTTAGGGCAGTGCAGTGGTGTTCGGGCAGTGTAGGGGGTCGTGCTAGGGTATGTGTTTCAGGGTTTAGGGCAGTGCAGTGGTGTTCGGGGTCGTGCTGGGGGTAGTGTTTTAGGGTTTAAGGTAGTGCAGTGGTGTTTGTGTAGTGTAGGGGGTCGTGCTGGGGGCAGTGTTTTAGGGTTTAGGGTAGTGCAGTGGTGCTTGTGTAGTGTAGGGGGTCGTGCTGGGGTAGTGTTTTAGGGTTTAGGGTAGTGCAGTGGTGTTTGTGTAGTGTAGGTGGTCATGTTTTAGGGTAGTGCAGTGGTGTTTGGGTAGTGTAGGGGGTCGTGCTGGGGGTAGTGTTTTAGGATTTAGGTTAGTGCAGTGGTGTTGGGGTAGTGTTTTAGGGTTTAGGGTAGTGCAGTGGTGTTTGTGTAGTGTAGGGGTGTAGGAGAGTAGGATCTGCTTCACATGGGTACCCCCACTTTTTGCTGATGCTTCACTGTTTTTCGACATTAGTCTGGCTGGGGCCCTGCTAATCAGAACCCCAGCCTAGCTGCTTCCTCTCTGAAATGGTTTCCATGTGCCTTAGGCACATCACTGATTGGAATCTGGAGTGCCCTTATAAGTCCCTAGTATATGGTATACTATGTACCAAGGGCATAGGTACCTCAGAGGCCTGCCAGGGGCTGCAGCATGTATTATGCCACCCCTGGAAGGCCATCCAAACTGACACCACAGGTCTGCTACTGCAGCCTGGGTAGGGTGGTGCATGCATCCCTTACTGTGATATAGGTTACCTATATCACTAAATACATACACACATATAAACCTGTAAGTCACTCCTAAGGCAGGCCTTATCAATCCTAAAGGCAGAGTGCATGGTTCCTATGTGAGAGGGTGCCCTGCAGCGTTCGGAGACCATCTCTGATGCTGTTTGTAGTGCAGCCTGACCATATACTCTTAAGCGCATTATAACCTCGCGGTAAAATGCTAACTTTGGAATGGCTGCACCTAAACATGTCGTGTTTGGTGTCAAACATCTTGGAATACTACCCCCCGCCAATTCTGGCGGCGGGGGTAGCATTTCACCCTTCTAGAGGGAAAGACATGTTAACTCTGACTAACCCGGTAACTTCTCTCCAAAGCCCTGGCATCACAAAATGGATGCTGCTGCCACAGACACGAGTCTGGCCTCCTGCTGCTGGACGAAACTCCGGCAGGGGAGGCCTGGACAATAGGTTTCCTGTCCCAGGGAGGTGTGACCACCTCCCCAGACAGGATAATGTGTATTGGGGCTGGGCGGGAGCACCATCTGTGTGCTTTGAAGTCCTGCACTGGGGGCACATTTGGTGTCCCTGTGCATACCCCAGTTCAAACCGGATCAGGGGCTTCCAGCCCCTGCTTTGGCGCGAACTGGACAAAGGGAAAGGGTGTAGCCACCCCTCTGCCCTGACCCACCCATAGGTGGGGCCACAGAGTAGTCCAACCCCTATCCTTAGTATAAGTATAGGAACCCAGTCCTTAGGACTTTAGATTATCCCTGGACGAAACTCTGAAACTGAATCCTGGACCTTCGACGCTCTACTCACGATTAGAGGACAGAAGAATCTCCCTTGGGGTCAAGGAGTGACTCCCCTGCTTGGCAGGCACCAAAGAAGCATCTGTCCGGTTCGCATTTCTGAAGCTCCCGTCGGACGCCGAAGTCATCGCATCACCAGAGGTGGATTCTCAGACTTCCCCGACGCTACCCTGAGTCCCCAGCAAAGCTGAGGCCCGTGGCTATCGTGGGTGACTTGAGACCGTGACCCCTGGACACCGAGCACATTTGCAAGTGCATCCTCTTCTGGGTCTCCCAAGAAGTCGTGCTTTGGGCTCCGAGTAGCCCTAGCCTCCAGCACCACCTGCACCGAAGATCACTGGCCCCCACTCCACGAGTGTCCTGTAAGCCAGATCCACGTGCGGCGTAACGAGGCTCCTTCGCGGTTGCTAGCCCGTTGGCTAGTAGCCCTTAACGAAGGCCAATCTTTTCCTAACTTGGCATCCTGGTTGCTCCAGGCCTGCCCTCACTTACCCTCGCTGGGTGAGTTCCCCAGACCTTGCTGGTCTGCACCATCGACGATCTTCCTCTGCATCGAGACTTGCCATTGCCAAGGCTTGTTGGGTCCAATCCGGTCGCCGACACCTCAGCACTCGACAGACATCGTGTACCAGCCCGAATCCTGCTCCTGGTTGCCAACAACGCCTCCTGGACCTCGTGGCTGAAGAGTCAAGACGACAGTCAACGCGCCTGAAGCACTCGACATCGGTGGGCATCTGTCCATCGCCTTCCTGGTCACTGGCTAGTGACCCAGACTCTGTCCCCTCTGCTTTCAGGTTCTTCAGAACTCCGATCCACTCTTGGATCCACCCGGACACTTTTCACTTGGTCGCCAGAAGCACTTTGCAGCAGATCGCCATTCAAATCGACGACGAAACCCGACCCCGAAAGGCACCTATGCACCCGGCTTCCCTGGGTGAGGTAACACGAGTACTCCGGTGCTCCCGTGGGTAGAGACTCTTCAAAGTCCTAGATCTCAAAGGGTTTGGTCCAAGTCCTCTTTAAGTGTCCCTTTTCTCTAATTTCCCGATCACGACTTTCTCCATAGAAGTCAACGGCGTATCGCGGTTGTGTATTTACACTGCACGCGTCTCCCGTGGGTCCCCTGTGTCACTACCTTGGGTGGTTCCTTGTGGTCCAAGCACTTCTAGAGGCTCTAGGCCTAGTGTCTAGTTCAGTCGTGGTTCGCATACCACTTTATTGGTATATGGTTTGGTACGCCCCTAGGGCCCAAACGTGTATTTGTGCTATTACTGTGTTTAAATAACTTCTAACTTATGTACTTCGAACTCTAGCCTCATAAAGAGACTAGAGGGGTGTGTTTAGCAATAAATACATATATTTTGAATATATACCTGGTGTGGTGCTCTTTCATTTGATCACTCAAGAGATTATAGACTGGTAAAACAAGCTGCTTTACATTCCTTCAAGACTTAGCCTGAAGGCTGCTCTCCATAGCTACCACTAGGATAGCTTTCAATAAGGTTGTCTTTAACCTATCTCCAATAAGGGGTTGTTTGGACTGGTGCAAGGTGCCCACTATAATTAGTGGACAGCATATGCCAGGCCAACTTCTCACATTGGTGTGCAGCGTGTGGGATTCCAGCTTGCTATTGTTTTACCAGATAATCTCAATTGAATTGATCAACTGAAAACCACTAAACGTACCTAAGGTACATATAATTTAAGCTTAGAATACAGTAAGTTCTACTGAACTTAGAGTTGTGTGTCAAGGGATAGCACAACCCTTTCTACAACTCAAGAGAGTTTAGTAGGCCACACTAGAGTAGGTAGTGCATACACCACACTAGTAATGTCTTTAAGGGTAGGATCTAAAGAATCCTTGCAGGAAGCCATTGAGCTTCCACCCTCCAAGTATGATACACTCCCATTCTTGGAATTGAGAGCTTTATGCAACTTGAGAAAAATAAGGACAGGCCAAAGCCCCACCACCCAACACCTCAAGGAGTTGTTGGTGGCTTATGACCTTAGTAGGCCCTTGGGGACTGAAGGGGCAGGAGCTGAGGGTGGGGCAGATGATGAGGATGGGACCAGGGGTACCAGTACCCCCAGCCCCCTCTGAAACTGGCCAGGAGGGCGACAATGGCCCTGACCTGGATAATCCAACCCCTCCTGAGGAAGATGAAGAGGAGGATCAGAATGATGCCCCCTTTGTCCCCCAGGAAGGATTGTGAGTGTGCCCAGAAGGTCTAGATCTTCTCAGGAGTCTAACCACTCTGGCACCTCAATAGGGAGCTCTGTCTCATCTCATAGGAGGGAATCCTCTCATGAGAGAAGAAAGAGGCTGGTTCAATATGAGGAAGCTCAGCTTAAACTCAAAAAGAAGCAACTAGCCATAGACAGGGAGTCCCTAGATCTCTTTAGAGAGAGAAGAAAGTTGGGACTAGAGTCCCATGGTGGCAGCCATGTCCCTAGAGATAGGGAAAGGTCCTATGACCATAGGAACCTGAGCAAGATTGTCCCTCCCTAGCAGAATGGGGATGACATCCACAAGTGGATAACTGCTCTAGAGAGGGCCTGTAAGGTACAGAAGGTCCCTCAGGAGCAGTGGGCAGCAATCTTGTGGCTCTCCTTTGCTGACAAAGGTAGAGATAAGCTCCTCACTGTTAGAGAGGAGGATGCTGATAATTACAAGGTCTTGAAGAGTGCTCTTATTGATGGGTTTGGCCTAACCACTGAACAGTACAGGTTCAAGTTCAGAGATACCCAAAAGCACAGACTCAAGACTGGGTAGACTATGTGGATTGTTCTGCCAAGGCTCTGGAAGGCTGGTTGATGGGCAGTAAGGTGTGTGACTTCTCAGGATTGTACAATCTGATAATGAGGGAGCAGATTCTTAATAACTGTCAAAATCAGCTGTTGCATCAATACCTGGTAGACTCTGATCTGACCTCTCCCCAAGAATTGGGAAAGAAGGCAGACAAATGGGTCAGAACCAGGGTGAAGCAGAAGGTACAGAACCAAGGTGGGGAAACCAAGAAGCAAGATGCTAAGAACTCTGACAAGGGTGGGGAGAAGGGTAAAGATCAAAAGTCTTCATCAGGCCCCCAAAAATCTTCTTCTGGTGGGGATTCACAGTCTACCAAAGGGAAAGGCCAAAGAAAACCATGGTGCAAGGTCTGTAAGCAAAAGACCCACTGGACCAGTGATTGCACCAAGTCCAAAGACTCCAGTCCAGCACCCACCAATGCCCCTAAGGCACCTGTTCCCCCTAGTACAGTTGGTGGGAGTGCTCCAGCCAAGGGTTTAGTAGGGTTCACCCTGGGTACTGAGTTGGGCTCTGACCTAGTCAGAGAACTGACTCAGGCTGTGTTAGTCTGTGATGGAGGCATGGATGTGACCTCCTCTGTGAGTCCCAGTAATCTGGGCAAAGTACAGACAACAGCCTTTAATCAATGGACGAGAGGCTTTGGCATTTAGGGACACATGGGCAAGTGTCACAATGGTGACACAAGACCTTGTGAATCCTGGGCAGGTTATACTTGGTGAGATGTACCAAGTGACCAATGCTAGCAATGTCAGAACAGACCATACTCTGGCAGTTGTTAACTTCTCCTGGGGAGGGGTAACTGGCCTTAAGAAGGTTGTGGTGAGTGCAAACCTACCAGTCGAATGCTTGCTTGGCAATGACTTAGAGACTTCTGCTTGGGCACAAGTGGAGCTCAGCACCCATGCAGAAATGCTGGGGATCCCTGCAGATGTGTTTGCTGTGACCAGGTCACAAGCCAAAATGTCTAGCACTGAACAGGCCTTGGATTCTGGAAGAATGGACCAAGTGCCTTCCAAGAGGAGGAGTAGTAGGGTTAAGGCAGTGCCTTCCCCCTTGGCTCAGGAGGAAGATCAGTCCCTTGAGGGGGATGATCTCAGTCCTGAAGAAGGAACTGTCCCAGAGGAACTTGAACCTGACCAAGTTGAGTTCTTGGGGACAGGGGACCTTCTAGGGCAGATCTGAGCCAGGAGCAGCAGAGCTGCCCCTCCCTTGAACCCCTCAGACAGCAAGCTGCTGCTGAGGCTGCTGGGAAAGCTAGTGGTCCCCATACAGTGTATTGGGATGATGGACTCCTGTACTCGGAGAGTAGAGACCCCAAGCCTGGTGCTACCAGGAGGTTGGTTATACCTCTGAAGTTCAGGGGCTTCCTATTGACCCTAGCCCATGATATTCCCTTGGCAGGTCACCTGGGCCAGAACAAGACTTGGGACAGAATTGTCCCTCACTTTCACTGGCCCCACATGTCTGAAGACAGCAAGGAGTTTTGTCGCTCCTGTGTAACCTGCCAGGCCAGTGGCAAGGCAGGTGGCACTACAAAGGCCCCCTGATACCACTACCTGTGGTGGGGGTGCCCTTTGAAAGGGTAGGGATTGACATTGTTGGTCCCATGGATCCCCAAACAGCATCTGGGCACAGGTTTATCCTGGTGGTAGTGGATCATGCCACCAGGTACCCAGAAGCTATTCCCCTCAGGACCACTACAGCACCTGTGGTGGCAAGGGCCCTCCTGGGAATTTTCTCAAGAGTGGGCTTTCCTAAGGAGGTAGTATCAGACAGGGGTGCTAACTTCATGTCTGGGTACTTGAAAGCAATGTGGAAGGAGTGTGGAGTGACTTATAAGTTCACCACACCCTATCACCCACAATGCAATGGTTTAGTTGAGAGATTCAACAAAACCTTGAAGGGCATGATTAAAGGGCTCCCAGAAAAGCTTAGGCGTAGATGGGACATACTCTTGCCCTGCCTTTTATTCGCATATAGGGAGGTGCCTCAGAAGGGGTTGGTTACAGCCCTTTTGAACTTCTGTTTGGCCACCCTGTGAGGGGTCCACTGTGCTTGGTGAAGGAAGGATGGGAGTTACCTCTCAAGCCCCCAAAGCAAGATATAGTGGACTATGTACTTGGTCTCCGCTCCAGGATGGCTGAGTACATGAAAAAGGCAACCAAAAACCTTGAGGCTAGCCAGGAACTTCAAAAGGCCTGGCATGACCAAAAGGCTGTTCTGACTGTTTACCAGCCAGGACAGAAGGTGTGGGTGTTGGAGCCAGTGGCCCCAGCAGCTCTCCAGGACAAATGGAGTGGACCCCACACTATTGTTGAGCAGAAGGGTGAGGTCACTTACTTAGTAGACCTAGGAACACCCAGGAACCCCACAGGGTTCTCCATGTCAACAGGTTAAAACCATATGTGGACAGGGCAGACATGGGCTTGCTCATGGCTACTGATGAAGGGCAGGAGGAAGAGAGTGACCCACTCCCTGACCTGCTCTCACAGAACCCTGACGATGGGTCAGTTGATGGTGTAGCCTTGGCAGGCAGCCTCACTACCCAGCAGCAAACTGATTGCAGGCAAGTCCTCAATCAGTTTAGACATATGCTTTCACTGACACCCAGTCAGACCACCTGGTGCACTCATGAAGTGGACACTGGGGACAGTCTGCCTATTAAAAACAAGATTTATAGGCAACCTGACCATGTCAGGGACTGTATCAGGACTGAAGTCCAGAAAATGTTGGAATTGGGAGTTATTGAACCCTCAGATAGCCCTTGGGCTAGTCCAGTGGTCCTTGTACCAAAACCTCACACCAGTGGTGGAAAAAGAGAGATGAGGTTTTGTGTGGACTACAGGGGTCTCAATGCAGTCACTAGGACTGATGCCCATCCAATACCCAGGGCCGATGAGCTCATAGATACTTTGGCCTCTGCCAAATATCTCAGCACATTTGACCTAACAGCTGGCTACTGGCAGATCAGACTAGCTGATACTGCAAAGCCCAAAACAGCATTCTCAACCCCTAGTGGGCATTATCAATTTGTGGTAATGCCCTTTGGTCTGAAGAATGCACCTGCCACTTTCCAGAGGTTGGTGAATACAGTTCTCACAGGTCTGAAGCCTATAGTGCAGCATATCTAGATGATATTGCTGTCTTTAGCTCCACCTGGGAGGATCACCTGGTCCACCTCAGGAATGTTTTACAGGCCCTGCAAAAGGCAGGCCTGACTATCAAGGCCACTAAGTGCCAGATAGGGCAGAGTCAGTTTGTGTACCTGGGCCACCTTGTGGGTGGAGGCCAGGTTCAACCTTTGCAGAGCAAGATCCAGACCATTATGGACTGGACTGCTCCCATTACCCAGACTCAGGTGAGAGCCTTCTTAGGCCTGACTGGGTACTATAGGAGATTTGTCAAGGGGTATGGATCAATAGTGACACCCCTGAATGACTTAACTTCTAAGAAAATGCCCAAAAGGTTCAGTGGACAGTTAGCTGTCAAAAGGCATTTGATGACCTGAAGCAGGCCATGTGCACTGCTCCCATTCTACAGAGTCCTGATTACTCCAAGAAGTTCATTGTTCAAACTGAGGCATCTGAATTGGGGGTAGGGGCTGTACTGTCACAATTGAATGAAGAAGGTCAGGATCAGCCAGTAGCTTTCATTAGCAGAAGGCTGACCCCTAGAGAGAAACGTTGGTCAGCCATAGAGAGGAGGCCTTTGCTGTGGTCTGGGCTCTGAAGAAGTTGAGGCCATACTTGTTTGGTACACACTTCCTGGTTCAGACAGACCATAAGCCCCTCTTATGGCTAAAACAAATGAAGGGTGAAAACCCCAAACTGCTTAGGTGGTCCATTTCCCTACAGGGGATGGACTTTACAGTGGAACATAGACCTGGGAGTAACCATGCCAATGCAGATGGACTCTCTAGGTATTTCCACTTAGAACATGAAGACTTAACTGGGCAAGGTTAGTTTAATGTCCCTACGTTTGGGGGGTTGTGTAGGAGAGTAGGATCTGCTTCACATGGGTACCCCCACTTTTTGCTGATGCTTCACTGTTTTTCGACATTAGTCTGGCTGGGGCCCTGCTAATCAGAACCCCAGCCTAGCTGCTTCCTCTCTGAAATGGTTTCCATGTGCCTTAGGCACATCACTGATTGGAATCTGGAGTGCCCTTATAAGTCCCTAGTATATGGTATACTATGTACCAAGGGCATAGGTACCTCAGAGGCCTGCCAGGGGCTGCAGCATGTATTATGCCACCCCTGGAAGGCCATCCAAACTGACACCACAGGTCTGCTACTGCAGCCTGGGTAGGGTGGTGCATGCACCCCTTACTGTGATATAGGTTACCTATATCACTAAATACATACACACATATAAACCTATAAGTCACTCCTAAGGCAGGCCTTATCAATCCTAAAGGCAGAGTGCATGGTTCCTATGTGAGAGGCTGCCCCTGCATGAGCAGGGCCCCTCTGCAGCGTTCGGAGACCATCTCTGATGCTGTTTGTAGTGCAGCCTGACCATATACTCTTAAGCGCATTATAACCTCGCGGTAAAATGCTAACTTTGGAATGGCTGCACCTAAACATGTCGTGTTTGGTGTCAAACATTTTGGAATACTACCCCGCCGCCAATTCTGGCGGCGGGGTAGCATTCCACCCTTCTAGAGGGAAAGACATGTTAACTCTGACTAACCCGGTAACTTCTCTCCAAAGCCCTGGCATCACAAAATGGATGCTGCTGCCACAGACACGAGTCTGGCCTCCTGCTGCTGGACGAAACTCCGGCAGGGGAGGCCTGGACAATAGGTTTCCTGTCCCAGGGAGGTGTGACCACCTCCCCAGACAGGATAATGTGTATTGGGGCTGGGCGGGAGCACCATCTGTGTGCTTTGAAGTCCTGCACTGGGGGCACATTTGGTGTCCCTGTGCATACCCCAGTTCAAACCGGATCAGGGGCTTCCAGCCCCTGCTTTGGCGCGAACTGGACAAAGGGAAAGGGGTGTAGCCACCCCTCTGCCCTGACCCACCCATAGGTGGGGCCACAGAGTAGTCCAACCCCTATCCTTAGTATAAGTATAGGAACCCAGTCCTTAGGACTTTAGATTATCCCTGGACGAAACTCTGAAACTGAATCCTGGACCTTCGACGCTCTACTCACGATTAGAGGACAGAAGAATCTCCCTTGGGGTCAAGGAGTGACTCCCTGCTTGGCAGGCACCAAAGAAGCATCTGTCCGGTTCGCATTTCTGAAGCTCCCGTCGGACGCCGAAGTCATCGCATCACCAGAGGTGGATTCTCAGACTTCCCCGATGCTACCCTGAGTCCCCAGCAAAGCTGAGGCCCGTGGCTATCGTGGGTGACTTGAGACTGTGACCCCTGGACACTGAGCACATTTGCAAGTGCATCCTCTTCTGGGTGTCCCAAGAAGTCGTGCTTTGGGCTCCGAGTAGCCCTAGCCTCCAGCACCACCTGCACCGAAGATCACTGGCCCCCACTCTACGAGTGTCCTGTAAGCCAGATCCACGTGCGGCGTCACGAGGCTCCTTCGCGGTCGCTAGCCCGTTGGCTAGTAGCCCTTAACGAAGGCCAATCTTTTCCTAACTTGGCATCCTGGTTGCTCCAGGCCTGCCCTCACTTACCCTCGCTGGGTGAGTTCCCCAGACCTTGCTGGTCTGCACCATCGACGATCTTCTTCTGCATCGAGACTTGCCGTTGCCAAGGCTTGTTGGGTCCAATCCGGTCGCCGACACCTCAGCACTCGACAGACATCGTGTACCAGCCCGAATCCTGCTCCTGGTCGCCGACAACGCCTCCTGGACCTCGTGGCTGAAGAGTCAAGACGACCGTCAACGCGCCTGAAGAACTCGACATCGGTGGGCATCTGTCCATCGCCTTCCTGGTCACTGGCTAGTGACCCAGACTCTGTCCCCTCTGCTTTCAGGTTCTTCAGAACTCCGATCCACTCTTGGATCCACCCGGACACTTTTCACTTGGTCGCCAGCAGCACTTTGCAGCAGATCGCCATTCAAATCGACGACGAAACCCGACCCCGAAAGGCACCTATGCACCCGGCTTCCTGGGTGAGGTAACACGAGTACTCCGGTGCTCCCGTGGGTAGAGACTCTTCAAAGTCCTAGATCTCAAAGGGTTTGGTCCAAGTCCTCTTTTAAGTGTCCCTTTTCTCTAATTTCCCGATCATGACTTTCTCCATAGAAGTCAACGGCGTATCGCGGTTGTGTATTTACACTGCACGCGTCTCCCGTGGGTCCCCTGTGTCACTACCTTGGGTGGTTCCTTGTGGTCCAAGCACTTCTCTAGGCCTAGTGTCTAGTTCAGTCGTGGTTCGCATACCACTTTATTGGTATATGGTTTGGTACGCCCCTAGGGCCCAAACGTGTATTTGTGCTATTACTGTGTTTAAATAACTTCTAACTTATGTACTTCGAACTCTAGCCTCATAAAGAGACTAGAGGGGTGTGTTTAGCAATAAATACATATATTTTGAATATATACCTGGTGTGGTGCTCTTTCATTTGATCACTCAAGAGATTATAGACTGGTAAAACAAGCTGCTTTACATTCCTTCAAGACTTAGCCTGAAGGCTGCTCTCCATAGCTACCACTAGGATAGCTTTCAATAAGGTTGTCTTTAACCTATCTCCAATAAGGGGTTGTTTGGACTGGTGCAAGGTGCCCACTATAATTAGTGGACAGCATATGCCAGGCCAACTTCTCACAAGGGGTCATGCTGGGGGTAGTGTTTTAGGGTTTAGGATAGTGCAGTGGTGCTTGTGTAGTGTAGGGGGTCGTGCTGGGGTAGTGTTTTAGGGTTTAGGGTAGTGCAGTGGTGTTTTTGTAGTGTAGGGGGTCATGTTTTAAGATGCAACGCTCCAATACCTGACCAGTCTGCACTACATAAAACTGCAAAAAAACTAAAAATAAAAAGTGTTTTGCACACTTTTGTCATTGGGCTATATGTGGGCTACATCTGGGTAATATTTGTGCTACATTTGGGCTCTTTTTTCACTGGTGGCCATCTTGGAAGACTTCTTTGTTATGAAGTTTCCTAATTTCCTCATTTACTGCAGTCTCCTCAGTAGGAAATACTTTCAGTTTTTACTTTGATTCCATCAAGAAGGCATTCAGATGTGTCACACATTTGCCATAAATTCAGAATGTTATTACTCTAGTTGTTCATTAGATCACTGTAGTAAAGCTACTGCTCACCAAGGAGTTAACTGGAAGTCTACCTCTGGTATTGAAAGTGATTGTTTCAGTCTGCATGTCAGAATTTTCTAATGAAATAGAAGAGGATTTGAGATCTCACTTAAAACATGCACTAAATTTTCTTTTTGCAGCACTAACCATAATTTCTATGGCAAAATGAACCCCCTCATTTTGTTCCTTTTTAAATTAAATGTTTTAAGTGTTACCAGTTTATTCCAATCAAGATGGCTTCAGGTGTGCCATACTTTTGTCATAAGTAAGGCTGTTAGCACTCTAGTTGTTCTTTAGAACACTCTGGGAAGCTGCAGTAGAACACAAAGGCATCAACTGACAGGCTGCTCCTGTTGAAATATAACAGGAAGATATTTGAGATCACACTTGAAACATGTCCTAATTTTTCTTTCTACAGCACTAACCATAATTTCTATGACAAAATGAACCCCATCATTTTGTTCCTTTTTAAATTAAATGTTTTAAGTGTTACCAGTTTATTCCAATCAAGATGGCTTCAGGTGTGCCATACTTTTGTCATAAGTAAGACAGTTAGCGCTCTAGTTGTTCTTTAGAACACTCTGGGAAGCTGCAGTAGAACACAAAGGCATCAACTGACAGGCTGCTCCTGTTGAAATATAACAGGAAGATATTTGAGATCACACTTGAAACATGTCCTAATTTTTCTTTCCAGAGCACTAACCATAATTTCTATGACAAGATGAACCCCATCATTTTGTTCCTTTTTAAATTAAATGTTTTAAGTGTTACCAGTTTATTCCAATCAAGATGGCTTCAGGTGTGCCATACTTTTGTCATAAGTAAGGCTGTTAGCACTCTAGTTGTTCTTTAGAACACTCTGGGAAGCTGCAGTAGAACACAAAGGAATCAACTGACAGTCTCTGCCCTTGTTGGATGTACATGTTTTACTGAGAATGTCAGACTTCATTCTCACATGACTGAGAAAGATAATGTGAATTTACAGAAAATATGCTCTCATTTTAGCTACTGAGGCACCTTCCAAAACTGTATGGGACAAGCATGTGAAAATAGTTCTCTCAAACATGATTCATGATATCCCAGCAGAATGTTTTTCACAGGGTAAAATCACCTTAGAACACACCACAATTCCTGAAATTAGTATGGTACCATCAACAAATGAATTCTAATGTAACTAAAGTCTGTTATCACCCTTTATAGTTCTCCTTTTGGTAACCCTAAAATCTTCGATTATCTACAATGCATTTCAATGGGGTACTATCATTTATATTGGTCCCAAGATGGCTGCCAGCAATTCCAGGATGAAGTGCTGACAGCCAATCAGATCTCACGATGACATGTGTGGTTAGGCTCCGCCCAGATATATATGTGTTTTTACTTTTGATTTTCTCAGCAACTACTGAACGGATTTACACCATTTAACAAAAAGGGTTCTTTTTGAACCAAGAACTACCTCTTTGCCAAATTTGGTGTAATTCCGTTCAGCAGTTCGGGCTGTAGCCTTGCATAAAGTTTCCTAAGGGAAATTGATTTTTTGACTCTTATTTTTTTAATTTCTCCGCAACTACTGAACGGATTTACACCATTTAACAAAAAGAGTTCTTTCTGAACCAAGAACTACCTATTTGCCAAATTTGGTGTAATTCCGTTCAGCAGTTCGGGCTGTAGCCGTGTCTAAAGTTTCCTATGGGAAAATGAATGGGGAAAACACGTTTTGGGACCCCCCTTTTTTCTCGGCCCCTGCTTGACGAATTACCCTGAGACTTTCAGGGTAGGAGCGGACCGGAGCGGGCCATAAAGTTTGAAAATTTCGCGAAGATTCGTCAACCGACACAAGAGTTATTTCAAATAGAATGTCGCGGATTTCCTATGGAAAATAGGTCCTAACTATAACTATCTACTGGCGACCACCAGTAGATAATTACAGCTCCAAGGTTCCTCCTCTTCTCAGAAAGGATACCAGCACTCATGGGGTCAGGTTTCCGCAATCTTAATTTATTTTTCCTTAGCGCAGCAAACAAAGGCGTTTCGGAAAGGTTCCTTCGTCAGTGTTTACATTTTACACTGAGAGGCGCCGTTTTTAAACATCAAACGATGGGTCATTGAAACAAAAGAGGGATTACGGTCACCGTTATTTAGGCACCATATTGTAGTGGTATACATTATTATTAAAGAAGCCCATTCACATACTTATATAAGCATTTACAGAAATCCAAAACATGCCCAATTGCAATTTGATATTCAAATGATCTCACAATATGATATTGTGTGATTAAAACTTGCAATTGTAAACACTGACGAAGGAACCTTTCCGAAACGCGTTTGTTTGCTGCGCTAAGGAAAAATAAATTAAGATTGCGGAAACCTGACCCCATGAGGGCTGGTATCCTTTCTGAGAAGAGGAGGAACCTTGGAGCTGTAATTTTATCACGGAGCACCGCCGTGCTAAAGCACCCGCCTTAAGAGTGACACGCTAGAATGGTGTACTGGAGCAGGATATATATATATATATATATATATATATATATATATATATATATATATATATATATATATATATATCAAACACCTCGCCTCCGTTTCCGTATATATATATATACACTGAAAAAAAACACAGGTTTCAGGGACGTTATAGTTCGGGATCAGCATTTAAAAAACCTTAGAAATTAATTGAAAAACACAGGTTTCAGGGACGTTATAGTTAGGCTGACATTTCACTCGTACAAAAACAATTCGGCCGTTATAGTTAGCTGAGCTAACTATAAGTTGCGCCATCGCAATGCACTGCTGATGACGTCACATATTACATCGCTCATGACATGGTCAGTGACATCACTGATGACATATCAAATGACATCACTGATGACATCATCCAGTGACTGAGTGTTTTTAAAAAGTTTAAGAATTTTATATATATATATATACGCCAAGGTGTATTGAAGAATGAGTGGGCGTATGAGTGTCTGAATGGATGATTTAGTGGGTGCGTGACTGACTGTATAAGTGAGTGATTAAACATGTCTTAGTGAATGCATGGGTGAATTACTAAACTGTGTGAATGTGTGTATCAGTCTGTCAGTTGGTGTGTAAGTGGCTGTATGAGTTGGTGAGTAGCTACATGAGTGTCTATATGGGTTAATGATTGGTTGTCTGAATACCTGTATGGGTGCCTGACTGTCTGTGGGGGTGGGTGGGGGTGTGTGTAACGCCCTGCATGGATGTGTGAGTGGGTGATTTAC
The DNA here is from genome assembly GCA_963921515.1 of Calotriton arnoldi. Classification (NCBI taxonomy): domain Eukaryota; kingdom Metazoa; phylum Chordata; class Amphibia; order Caudata; family Salamandridae; genus Calotriton; species Calotriton arnoldi. The sequence goes on along the minus strand of CAWUFW010015849.1, from coordinate 314,154 downwards.
TGGGTGTATGGGCTCATGAGTGCATCTGCAAGTGGCTGTATGGGTGAGTGAGTGTGCGTGTGGCTGTGTTGGTGAGTGAATGGATGTCTCAGTGGTATATGTGTAAGTAACTACATATGTGAAAGGCAGTATATGTGAGTGTTGGAGTATATAAGTGACTATATGTGAGAGTGAGTGATTGTGAGAGTGGCTGTATGGATGAGCGTGTGCTTGTGTCAGTGATTGTAGAAGAGAGTAAGTATGTGTTTGTGAGTGGGAGGAGGTGGACGGGGACGGAGAAAGGACTATGTTAGACTGGTGGACACCCCTTTCTTCCCCTCTTGTGTCCCCACAGCCGGAGGAATGGTCAGCAACACCGTATCGCTCAGGGGAATCACTATCGAAGGAATACTATGGCCCCTTTAACTGGGAATGGCCGGAGGAGACACTCCCGCCCCCTCATCGTGACGTCATCACTCCCGGACCAGTAAAAGAGTGGAGTTTCCCGGCACGGGTGTGTGCATTCACCGGAGAGGAGAGAGCGGAGACCGGAGGAGACGCGAGGAGTAAGGAGAACGATTACGAGGAGGGAGCAGACCGAAGCCGTGCAGTCAATCCATCAGACGCCGGAGGAGAGCCAGGAGGCCAACGGTATCATGCTTCGCCCAGCCACGCTCCTGGAGGTGCGTGGCTCAGCCAGGTACGTGAGCGGCTCGCGGGCTGGGTCGGGAGGAGGGAGAACTCCTCTAAATAACCCGGGGCTGTTACATAGAGACAGACGGCTGGAATCTGAAAAATCCCCCCCACTCACAATCACTCCATCACCGCTTCGTTTACACTTGTCACTACTACTTAGAAGTGCTCACGTGTGTATCCTTCACTCCCCTCCCATTACTATACGGTATAGCCCTACACTTACATCCCCTTATCTCGTTTCTTTTCCGGTAACACGACTGAGAAGCTGTTCCCCACCCACCAACCTCGGGTGAAGCAGACGACCGGGAGAACCTGGAAGGAGATCCCTGAAGACGAGAAGGATTGTGGACAATAATCCTGGCTTCGGTTAAGAAGCGTGTAACAGGAAAAATAAAACCTTCACTACCTAGAGCCGGAGTGCGCGTCCCTTATTCCGTCCCGCAACAAGTGGTGGAGAATGCGGGCATTATAACATCTGCCCTCAGTAAACCCATGATGGATGCCTTGATCCAACATCTAGTGAAGGGACAAGAAAAGCTAGAATGGGCTGTCGAACGACAGATGACGTCGGCCCAAGCGGATCGCGACGTCTTCAAGGACACGATCTCCGCACAGATGGAGGGGTTACAGAAAATTGTAACGGAAACGCCGAACCCCATGTCTAGAGACTATCGTAGTACCCACCATGGGCCCTCCGGCGTGTCATTACAAAAGTACATACACGGAGAGGACCCTGATGCATTCCTCGTGAATGACGAGCGAGCCGCCAGGGCCTGCGGTTGGCCTGAGGATAAGTGGCCGTTCTTCCTTGCCCCCTTACTCACTGGGGAGGCACAGGCCGCGTATCAGGTGGCGAACGCAACTTGGGGGACTCCATACGTGGACATCAAGGACGTTATACTGGACCACCTTGGTCTTGATGCGGAGGCATACCGAGTACGGTTCAGGAAAGAAAAAGGACCGCTTGGGGAAAACCCCAAAACTCTGTACTTTCGCCTCAAAATGGCTGCGGACAAATGGCTGCGTCCCGCCACTAGTACAAAAGAGGAAATTATGGACCGTATTTATTTGGAACAGTTCCTCGAGGCACTCCCGTACAACACTCAAAGGTGGTTAAGACAACATACCAATCTCACCCCCGAGCAGGCAGTAGAGATGGCGGCTACCTATGTGCGAGCCCAACCGCGCACTCCCGGGTGGGACACTGAGAAACACCCTCACCCTTGTCCTCAAAAGACAGAAAAGAAACTACGGCCTTGGAACGAACCTGCCAAACATAGGCCTGTTAAACCGGAGGTCCCCATGTTACGAGGCCCACAGTGTTTTGACTGCAGGGACTGGGGCCATATTGCTCGCCTATGTCCCCGACGGAAGCCAACGGAAGAGCCCATGGAAGTGGGTTACATCCCAAAGGCCATCCTTTATACTGCTGAGATGGGAGGCACTTTTCACGTGAGTGTACAGGTGAATGGGAAAGAGGTACAAGCACTCCTAGATTCGGGGTGCAAGCAATCAGTTATACAGCGGACTCTCATATCACCCTCTCAGGTTATACCAGACACCTTATTGCACATCAAGTGTGTGCACGGGGACGTCCGTCCATACCCCCTAGCCTCAGTGGTCCTGCATACCAAACACACCTCTCCCTGTAGGGTGAATGTGGGGGTTTTAGAGGGGCTGCCAGAAGACCTAATCATTGGTACCGACAATCCTGAGTTTCTGATCCTATTCCAACGTACCTTGTCACTATCCAGGGTGGGCCCCTCTGAACCCCGACCTGCCCTCCTTACCCCAGAGCCCTGGTTGATGGATCGGAGCTTTAAGTTCGCCCAGGCCAATGATGCTACCTTGCTCAATGCCTGGGAGAACGCCCATCAAAACCAGGACAACCCCTCGCCGGTATATCCCCGGTTCCTCATAAAAGAAGGGCTTTTGTACCGCCAGAGTAATGTTGCTGACCCTCCCCAGCTGCTAGTCCCCAAACCTTTCAGGGATCAGATTATGTTTTTTGCACACTCGCACCTCACAGCCGGACATACAGGAACCGAAAAAAACAACACAAACCATATTGAGAAGCTTCTTTTGGCCAGGCATTTACAAAGATATACAAACCCATTGCCAGGAATGTGGAATCTGCCAAAAGAAGAACCTACAGAGACCCCCGGCCGTACCATTACAGCCCCTACCGATCATAGGGAATCCATTTGAGAGGATCGGCATGGATCTTATTGGACCTCTACCCAAAAAGGGAATCAATACGCCCTCGTCGTAGTAGACTATGCGACCCGCTTTCCGGAGGCCTTTCCACTAAGGGCCCCAACCACACGAAACATCGCTGACAAACTGGTGGAATTATTCTCTAGGGTGGGTTTCCCGAAGGAGATCCTCACGGATCAGGGTACGCCGTTTGTGTCTCGTCTGATGAAGGAAGTCTGCCGGTTCCTGGACCTCCGACACATCCGAACTTCTGTTTACCACCCTCAAACAGACAGATTAGTAAAACGGTACAACAGGACGTTAAAAACCACCTTGAAGAAGATGCTATCAGTAGAAGGAAGAGAATGGGACCGCCTACTACCGCTGGCCTTGTATGTCATACGAGCCCAGGTCCAAAGCAGCCTGGGCTGTTCATCCTTTGAACTCCTATATGGAAGGAAACCACGATCCCTCATGGAAATGACAAAGGATGCTTGGGAACAAGAGGAGACAGACGAGACACGAACCGTGTTGGAGTACACCCAACAGCTGAAAAACCGAATCGGGAAACTCAGAGAGATAGCTTACTCTCATCTGGAACGACGCCAGCAGCAACAGAAGATCTGTTACGACAAGGGAAAGAAGTGGAGACGGCTCACCCTTGATGATTGGGCCCTGGTCCTCCTACCCTCGTCTACCAAAAAGTTCCAATCCGAGTGGTTGGGTCCATATAAAGTCATCCGGGTAATAGGAAAGACGACCTACCAGTTACAGATGTCTCCGAACAAGAAACAAACCTACCACATAAACATTAAAAAAATGGTTGGGTTCCATACCGAAAACCGCCCACCTGACATTGCCGGACACCGACCCTATAGGGAACACGTTGGACCACCTAGTTGTCAACGAAGAATTAACTGGAAAGGAACAAATGGAGCTGTTTTCAACATTAAGGCCTTTCGCTTCCCTGTTTTCGGATGCTCCAGGTAAAACAACACTGGCCGAGCATTGTATAGAGACCACCCCCGGGAAGGTTGTAAGGCAACACCCGTACAGAATACCCGCCGCCAAGAGGGCCATGATACAGAAGGAGGTACGGGACATGCTACGATTGGGCGTCATCCGGCCCTCCAAGAGCAATTGGTCATCCCCGATTGTGACGTTGCCGAAGCCCGATGGAACCACGCGTTTTTGCATGGACTTTCGTGCCTTGAAAGACATCTCCTCCTTTGATGCATACCCCATCCCTAGAATCGATGAATTGAACGAGAAATTGGGAGAAGCCAAGTATATTACTACACTAGACCTGACCAAAGGGTATTGGCAGGTACCCTTAAGGGAAGAAGACCGTCACAAAACTGCCTTTTCCACACCGGACGGCCTATTCGAATTCAACGTGCTCCCTTTCGGACTGCACGGAGCACCGGCCACCTTCCAAAGGCTAATGAACAACGTTCTACAAGAGCATCAGGCTTTTAGTTCAGCTTACTTGGACGACATAGTGGTCTTCAGTGTGACGTGGGAAGACCATCTGAAACATCTTCAAACCATACTTCAGGCTCTCAAACAAGCAGGGCTACACATCAACTCAAAGAAATCCAGGGCCGCATTTCACAAAGTGAGGTACTTAGGTTTCCTCTTAGGGGACGGAGCTATAGCACCCCAGAACGAGAAAATCCGAGCCATCCAGGAAACCCCTTTCCCTCCAGCAGAAAAGACATGAGGCGTTCCTAGGGCTAGTAGGATATTACCGCCGGTTCATCCCTCAGTTCTCGGAAATCGCAGCACCCCTTACAGACACTTTGAGAAAGGACATACATCCACGGTGTCTAGTGAACCCCGTCCCAGAGCTGTTAAGAGGCATTCCAGAAACTAAAAGGTATAATCACGTCCAGCCCGGTTTTGGCCGCTCCCAACCTTGACAAACCTTTCATTTTACACACAGATGCGTCTATCTACGACCTGGGAGCCGTGTTGTCACAGTTGGCGGACGACGGTGTTGAGCACCCGGTATTGTACATAAGCAGGAAGTTATTCCCAAGAGAGACCAGGTACCCCACCATTGAACGGGAGTGCCTAGCCATCAAATGGGCGGTAGAGAAACTCCGCTATTACCTCGAGGGCCGACCATTCACCTTGTACACCGACCATGCCCCATTGCAGTGGATGGCCCGTAACAGAGCTCAGAACCCCAGGGTCCTCCGTTGGTTTTTGTCCCTACAACCCTTTTCGTTCCGAGTGCTACACAGAAGGGGGACGGACAACGGGAACGCTGATTACCTGTCTCGGGTGTTCCCTCTCCCCGATCGGGAGAAGCCTGGTGGGGGGGGGGGGGAGTGTGAGCGGGAGGACGGGGACGGAGAAAGGACTATGTTAGACTGGTGGACACCCCTTTCTTCCTCTCTTGTGTCCCCACAGCCGGAGGAATGGTCAGCGACACCGTATCGCTCAGGGGAATCACTATCGAAGGAATACTACGGCCCCTTTAACTGGGAATGGCCGGAGGAGACACTCCCGCCCCCTCATCGTGACGTCATCCCTCCCGGACCAGTAAAAGAGTGGAGTTCCCCGGCACGGGTGTGTGCATTCACCGGAGAGGAGAGAGCGGAGATCGGAGGAGACGCGAGGAGTAAGGAGAACGATTACGAGGAGGGAGCAAACCGAAGCCGTGCAGTCAATCCATCAGACGCCGGAGGACAGCCAGGAGGCCAACGGTATCACGCTTCGCCCAGCCACGCTCCTGGAGGTGCGTGGCTCAGCCAGGTACGTAAGCGGCTCGCGGGCTGGGTCGGGAGGAGGGAGAACTCCTCTAAATAACCCGGGGCTGTTACATAGAGACAGGCGGCTGGAATCTGAAAACCCCCCCCACTCACAATCACTCCATCACCGCTTCGTTTACACTTGTCACTACTACTTAGAAGTGCTCACGTGTGTATCCTTCACTCCCCTCCCATTACTATACGGTATAGCCCTACACTTACGTCCCCTTATCTCGTTTCTTTTCCGGTAACACAACTGAGAAGCTGTTCCCCGCCCACCAACCTCGGGTGAAGCAGACGACCGGGAGAACCTGGAAGGAGATCCCTGAAGACGAGAAGGATTGTGGACAATAATCCTGGCTTCGGTTAAGAAGCGTGTAACAGGAAAAATAAAACCTTCACTACCTAGAGCCGGAGTGCGCGTCCCTTATTCCGTCCCGCAACAGTGTTACTATCTGTATGGATAAATGAGGTGATGATGTGTGTATAACTGTATAGGTGAGTTAATGGCAGTGTGATTGATTCTTTGGGTGACTGAACTAGGTGTTTGAGTAACTCTATGGGTGAGTGGCAGTGTTTGAGTGTCTGTATGGGTGTATGAGTGCATATATCAGTGGCTGCATTGATGAGTGACTGCGTGTATGAGTGACTGTATGGGTTAGTGAGTGGATGTGTGTGTAGACCTATGAATCAGTGAGCGGGTATGTACTAACTGGTATTGTTATGTCTATGGTTTCGAGAATGGTAGTCTGTATTTTAGAGTGGGTGTATCAAAGGTTATATTAGGGTGTGAGGAGGTGCATCAGATATTAAGTGGATGATGTCATCAGTGATGCCATTTGAGATGTCATCAGTGATGTCACTGACCATGTCATGAGTGATGTAATATGTGACCTCATCAGCAGTGCATTGCGGGGGCGCGAGTTAGCTAACTATAACGGACGAATTTCTCCGTTTTTGTATGAGTGAAATGTCAGCCTAACTATAACGTCCCTGAAACCTGTCCTTTTCTTCAATGAATTTCTAAGGTTTTTTAAATGCTAATCCCTAACTATAACGTCCCTGAAACCTGTGGCTTTTCCAGAGAATTTCGAAGGTTTTTCAAATGCTAGTCCCCAACTATAACGTCCCTGAAACCTGTGGTTTTTTCAGTGAATTTCTAAGGTTTTTTAAATGCTAATTTCTAACTATGCCTACATAGGTAGAATATGTACAGAAAGAGGAAGAAAGGCGCAGAAAGAAGCAAGAGAAGTGCAGAAAGAGGGAAGAGAGGTGCAGAAAGAGGAAGAAAGGTGTAGAAAGAAGCAAGGAAAATGCAGAAAGAGGCAACAGAAGTCCAGAAAGAGGAAGAAAGGTGGCGAAAGAAGCAAGAGAAGTACGGAAAGAAGCAACAGAGGTGCAGAAAGAGGCCTACTTTGACTGTACCTTTCCACAGACTCATACAAAGTAGCCTAATCACTAATCCCTCTCCCAAGATGTCTTAAACCTCACTTTTCTCTTGAAGGTTCACTATTCATCCACTGCTCAGAATGTTAGGCGTACCAAATGTAAAACAGCAATCCTAACCATATAACTGTTGTGAGTCTCACCAAGTTTGTGAAGGTATGAATGCATGTGTCTGTGCTTTTACCTAGTGACATGTTATAAAAAAATAAACATACGAATACTTGAATTTCTGTGTTTCAAACAGCATACTCTGTAAATTTGTGTACAAAAGGAGTATGTATTTCTTTCTGCTCATAATACAGGGCACATGCATATTCAATAGTACATTTGAGGGGCTCTATAACACCTATATACATGAGACATGTCTGCCTGTGCAACCGAATGACAGAGCAGAACTAAGAAGATTTGACCACCTATAAGAGAAGCTACCTGCTTTTTAAGCTACCATCTTCAGATGCATAACACGTGAGAATACATGTACAAGTAGACATATACCTCAGTCACGAGAGCACGCAGACCTTTAAATTTGAATGCTTGCACTTCCCATTTGAATACAGAAACAGGCAAGAGAAGTACGGAAAGAAGCAAGAGAATTGCAAAAAAACCAAGAGAGGTGCAGAAAGAGGCAAGATAAGTGCAGAAAGAGGCAAGAGAAGTGCAGAAAGAGGCAAGAGAAGTATAGAAAGAGGCAAGAGAAGAGCAGAAAGAGGCAAGAGAGGAGCAGAAAGAGGCAAGAGAGGTGCAGAAAGAGGCCAAAGAGGTGCAGGAAGAGGGGTGCAGAAAGACGCAAGAGGGGTACAGATAGAAGCAAGTGAGGTACAGAAAAAAGCAGTAGAAGTGCAGAAGGGGTGTAGAAAGAGGCAAGAAGAGTACAGAAAGAGGCAAGAGAAGTGCAGAAAGAAGCAACAGAGGTGAAGAATGAGGCAAGAGACCTGAAGAAAGAGGCAAGAGAGTTGCAGAAACAGTCAAAAGAGGTGCAGAAAGAGGGAACAGTGGTGAAGATAGAGGCAAGAGAGGTGCAGAAAGAGGGAAGAGGGGTGCAGAAAGAAGCAAGAGGGGTGCAGAAAGAAGCAAGAGGGGTGCAGAAAGAAGCAAGAGGGGTGCAGAAATTTGCAAGAGAGGTGCAGAAAGAAGCAAGAGCAGTGCAGAAAGAACCAACAGAGGAGCAGAAAGAGGCAAGAGGGGTGCGGAAAAAGGCAAAAGAAGTGCAGAAAGAAGCAAAAGAGATGCAGAAAGAGGCAAGATAACTGCAGAAAGAGGCAAGAGAGGTGCACAAAGAGGGAAGAAGGGTGCAGAAAGAGGCAAGAGGGGTGCAGAAAGAAGCAACAGGTGCAGAAAGAGGCAAGAGAGGTAAAGAAAGAGGGAAGAGGGGGGCAAAAAGAGGCAAGAGGGGTTCAGAAAGAAGCAACAGGTGAAGAGAGAGGTAAGAGAGGTACAGAAACAGGCAAGAGAGGTGCAGAAACAGGCAAGAGAATTGCTGAAAGAAGCAACAGAGGTGTAGAGAGAAGCAAGAGAAGGGCAGAAAGAGGCAAGAGAGGTGCAGAAAGAGGCAAGAGAGGTTCAGAAAGAGGCAAGTAAGGTGCAGAAAGAGGCAATAGGGGTGCAGAAAGAGGCAAGAGAAGTGCAGAAAGAAGCAACAGAGGTGCAGAAGGAGGTAAGAGAACTGCAGAAAGAGGCAAGAGAGGTACAGAAAGAGGAAAGAGGGGTGTGGAAAGAGGGTGCAGAAAGATGCAAGAGGGGTTCAGAAAGAGGCAAGAGGGGTTCAGAAAAAGGCAAGAGAAGTTCAGAAAGAACCAACGGAGGTGCAGAAAGAGGCAAGAAGGGTGCAGAAAGAGGCAAGAGAGTTGCAGAAACAGGCAAAAGAGGTGCAGAAAGAGGGAAGAGGGGTGCAGAAAGAGGGAAGAGGGGTGCAGAAAGAAGCAATAGAGGTGCAGAAAGAAGCAAGAGAAGTGCAGAAAGAAGCAAGTGAGGTGCAGAAAGAGGCAAGAGAAGTGTAGAAAGAGGCAAGAGAGGTGCAGAAAGAGGAAAGAGGTGCAGAAAGACGGAAGAGGGTGCAGAAAGAGGTAAGAGATGCGCAGAAAGAGGTAAGAGATGCGCAGAAAGAGGCAAGAGGGTTGCAGAAAGAAGTGAGGTGCAGAAAGAAGCATAATAAGTACAGAAAGAAGCAACAGAGGTGCAGAAAGAGGCAAGAGAAGTGCAGAAAGAGGCAAGAGAAGTGCAGAAACAGGCAGGAGAGGAGCAGAAAGAGGGAACAGGGATGCAGAAAGAGGCAAGAGAGGTACAGAAAGAGGGAAGAGGGGTTCAGAAAGAGGCAAGAGGGGTGCTGTAGCGGGTTGCGAGACACATAAGGGAGACCAGCTGGGTTCAAGGAAGGCTTTATTGGTCTGAGTACACGCTTCTGTCGCGAGTCCAGTCTATAGTAAGGTAAGGGTGTCTCTTCCGGCTTCTCCCTGGGTTCTCGGTCCCTCGGCAAGGTCCGCACTCTCCGTGGTCGCTCCAGCACGGGTCCGTCCGGACAAAGGGGAAGCGTGGATGGGGAGGGAAAGAGAAAGGAGCTGGGTGTAAGTGTAGTGCATGTATTTACAAGCCTGATAAGGGAAGGGGGTGGTGAGGAGACACACGGTGCGTTGCACGTCTATTTAGGTGAGGGTGGTGCGTAGGGCGGGAGTACCGGGATACGGGGACCTTTACGCTAGGTTCTCGGGTTCTCTCTTTTACCCACCCAGCCCGTAAAGCGGTCTCGTACCTGCGAGGGCCACGCTCCTCCTGGAACGTGGCTGGGCGATACACGGGATCGTTGGCCTCCTGGCTCCTTTTGGTCCTGCGACTGCTCCGCCTCTGCTCCTTCCCTGGATTCCGTCTGCTCTGCTCGACTCACGACCCTCTCGACTCTTCCTACTCCTCCGGTGCTAACACACACGTACTTCCGCCTTCCTTCCGTCTTTGAAGGTCCGACCTCCACGTCGTCATCGCTAGGGGCGTGGTTCAGCGACCAGTCCTCCCACTTAAATTAAAGGAACGGTGTCCCTTTTCATCGTCCTCGCCAAAGATTCGAATGTCCGGGCCAGTCCATTCGTCCTGCTGCTGAGAAACAAGAGGGGAGGCGGAGGTGATGTCAGTCTCCCTGCCTTCAGGTGGGTGCACCCCGTGCTTCATCCGACCGCCCCCGCTACACACCACCCCCCTTGGATTCTCCCGATCGGGGAGAGGGTACCTGGAGAGGTAGTCCGCGCTCCCGTTCTCAGAGCCTTTCCGATGTTTCACAGTGAAGGAGAAGGGCTGCAGGGACAGGAACCACCGAAGAACCCCCGGGTTCAGTGCGATGTTCCAGCTCATCCACTGGAGGGGGGCGTGATCCGTGTATAGGGTGAAGGGGCGGCCCTCGAGGTAATACCTCAGTTTGTCGACAGCCCATTTTATTGCTAAGCACTCCTTCTCGATAGTAGGGTAACGGAGTTCCCGGGGAAAGAGCTTTCTGCTAATATAGAGAATGGGATGGTCTATACCCTCAGGCGACAACTGTGACAGGACGGCCCCGATACCATAGTCCGATGCATCAGTGTGGAGAATGAAGGGACGGGTAAAGTCGGGGGAGGAGAGGACGGGACCAGTGGTTATAACCCGTTTCAAGCTGTTAAACGCCTTCCACATTTGGGGCGTGGGGCGCAAGAGGGTCTGCGTCTTTACGTTTTGTTTGAGGGTGTCTGTCAGCGGGGTGGCTACCTCTGAGAATTGGGGAATGAAGCGACGGTAGTACCCTATCAACCCCAAAAACGCTCTCATTTCCCTCTTGGAGCCGGGGAAGGGGGTCTCGGCTATCGCTCTGATCTTCTCAATCTGGGGTTCAATCATCCCGTGTCCCAGTACGTAGCCTAGGTATTTCACCTTTTGGTAGCCCACCCTGGACTTTTTCGAGTTAATGTGTAACCCGGCCTGTTGTAGGGCATATAGGATGGTCTGTAGATGGACTAAGTGGGTTTCCCAACTAGGACTGAAGACCACTATGTCGTCCAAGTACGCGGACGTGAATGACTGATAGTCTCGGAGCACCGTGTTCATGAGGCGCTGGAAAGTCGCTGGTGCCCCATGTTGGCCGAAGGGAAGGACCGTAAACTCGAACAAACCCTCCGGTGTACAAAAAGCGGTCTTCCTTCGATCTTCTTCCCGTAGGGGCACCTGCCAGTAACCTTTGGTTAGGTCCAAGGTGGTGATGTATTTGGCCTCGCCTAATTTCTCAATCAGCTCATCTATGCGTGGGATGGGATAGGCGTCGAAAGAGGAGATGTCGTTAAGGGCGGGGAAGTCCATGCAGAACCTGGTACTGCCATCGGGTTTAGGCACCATCACGATGGGCGATGACCATTCGCTCTTAGACGGACATATGACACCAAGGCGTAGCATCTCTTGTACTTCTCTCTGTACCGCCGCCCTCTTGGCCGCAGGGATTCGGTATGGTCGCTGTTTAATGGTTTTTCCTGGGGTGTCTCTATCCTATGTTCGGCCAGGGTTGTTTTTCCCGGTTTGTCCGAAAAGAGGGAGGAGAAGGAAACCAGGATTTTCTGGAGGTCTTCTTTCTCCTGTTCTCTCAGTTCCTCGTTGACAACCAACTGCTCCACGGTAGACGAGGAGGGGGCGTGCGTCGGTAACGTGAGGTGGGTCGGCCTTCGGTGGGGGTCCTAGCCATTTCTTCAGAATGTTTATGTGGTAGGTCTGTCTTCGTCGGGGGGTGATCTGGATGTTGTAACTGGTCTTCCCAATGGTCCCCACGACTTTGTAGGGTCCCATCCACTCGGCCTGGAACTTCTTTGTGGACGAGGGTAGCAACACTAGAACCCAATCGTTCACTTCTAGTCTTCTCCATCGTTTCCCTTTATCGTAGAACGCCCTCTGTTTCTCTTGGCTTTTTTCTAGGTTGGAATATGCCAGGTCTCGCAGTTTTCCTATTTTCGACTTTATGGCCTGGGTGTACTCCAACATCCCACGTTCTTCGTCGGCCTCTTCCTTCTCCCATGCCTCCTTGGTCATCTCTAAGAGTGACCGGGGTTGTCGTCCATACAACATCTCGAAAGACGAACACCCCAGGCTGCTCTGTTTTTGCCCCCTGATCACATACAACGCAAGAGGTAGTAACTGGTCCCACTCCTTGCCGTTCACTGAAAGCATTTTCTTCAACGTGGTTTTGAGAGTCCTGTTGTACCTCTCTACGAGGCCGTCGGTTTGGGGGTGGTAGACTGATGTTCTGATCTGCCGCAGTTGTAAGACCCCACATACCTCCTTCATTAACCTCGATACAAAAGGGGTACCCTGGTCGGTCAGGATCTCCTTGGGGAACCCCACCCTGGAAAACAGCTCCAAGAACTTCTCGGAGATCAGGCGTGTGGTGGTGGCTCTCAGGGGGAAAGCTTCCGGGTACCTGGTGGCATAATCTATTATCACGAGGGCGTATTGATTCCCTCGTCGTGTCTTTGGTAGGGGACCTATCAGGTCCATCCCCACTCTCTCGAAAGGGGTACCTATAATCGGAAGGGGTTGTAAGGGGACCGCTGGGGGCCGGTGTGGGTTCTTTTTCTGACAGATGTCGCAGGCCTGGCAGTGGGTTTTTATGTCTTTATAGACCCCAGGCCAAAAGAAGTGTCTTAACACGTTCTGGGTGGTCTTTTCACTCCCTATGAGTCCCGCAGTCAGGTGTGAGTGCGAAAAGAACATGATCTGCTCCCTAAAAGTGGTCGGGACCAATAGCTGATGGGGGTCTTCTCTGGAACCCTGGCGATATAGAAGTCCGTCTTTGATAAGAAATCGTGGAAAAACAGGGTTGATACAGTCTTGAGTTCTATGTGCTTGTTCCCAAGCATTAAATAAGGAGGCGTCATTGGCCTGGGCAAATTTAAAACCTTTGTCTAACGTCCACGGTTCAGGTGTTATGAAAGCGGGTACCGGGGAGGCTGTCTCCGGTCCTCGTGGGCGCTGTGGGGTCTGTTTCTGAAGAGTGTGTAGGAACATGTTCCGGAATTCTGGGTTATCTGTTCCGAGTATGAGCTCTTCTGGTAGCCCCTCCAACACCCCCACCCGGACAACATAAGTGCTACCGTCTGAATGGACCAGGGGTACTACTGCTACGGGGTAGGGTTTGACGTCTCCGTGGACGCACCTAATGTGGACCATGGTGTCGGGGATGACCTGCTTGGGCTGTATGAGGACACCCTGTATTACGGACTGCCTACAACCTGAATCAAGGAGGGCTTTTACAACGGTCCCGTTCACCCGTACACTCACGTGAAAGGCGCTCCCCATCTCAGCGGTGTAAAGGATGGACCTGGGGACGTATCCCACCTCCATTGGTTCCTCGGATGGTTTTCTTCGGGGGCACAACATCGCGATGTGTCCCCAGTCCCCACACTCAAAACATTGGGGTCCCCTGAGTGGTGGTATTTCCGGTCTACTAGGTCGTGCTTTGTTTGGTTCCATAAGTGCATGGCTTCTCCTGTCTTGTTTGAATGCCAGGGGCCGACTGGGTTTCTCGTATTCCGGCCCGCTTTGTTTGGGTTGGGCTCGGGAAAATGTGGAGGCCATATCAATGGCTTGTTCTGTGGTCAGGTGCGAGTGCTGGCGTAACCATTTCTGCGTGTTAAAGGGAAGCGCGTCCAGGTACTGTTCGAGATAAATCTTGTCCATTATCTCTTCTTTTGTGCACATATGCGGGGTTAGCCACTTATCTGCGGCCATTTTTAGCCGGAGAAACAGAGTTTTTGGGTTCTCTCCGGGGTTTCCTCTCTCCTTACGAAAGCGTACCCGATACGCTTCAGCGTCGAGTCCTAGGTGGTCCAATATGACTGCTTTAATCTCTGCATATGGGGTATTGCCGGCCGCATTGGCCACCTGGTAGGCGGCTTGCGCCTCGCCGCTCAACAACGGGGCTAGGAAAAACGGCCATTTCTCCACGGGCCAACCGCAGGCCCGGGCGGCTCATTCGAAATTGAGCATGAATGCGTCGGGGTCCTCCCCCGGCACGTATTTCTGTAGCGCTACGCTAGAGGGTCCCGGGGTCAGGTTCCGGGGTTCTTGCGGCGTTGGTAGGGGCTGGTCACACATCATCTTATGTAAACCCTCTATCTGGGCGGTTATGGTGTCCTTGAACGTGTCCCTGTCCGCTTGGGCCGACGATAGCTGCCTCTCCACCGCCCATCCTAGCTGCTCCTGGCCCCTTACCAGGTGCTGTATCAGGGCGTCCATCGTGGTGATACAGATGGGTGTCTCTATGTCCGCATTCTCCACCACTTGTAGCGGGTTGCGAGACACATAAGGGAGACCAGTTGGGTTCAAGGAAGGCTTTATTGGTCTGAGTACACGCTTCTGTCGCGAGTCCAGTCTATAGTAGGGTAAGGGTGTCTCTTCCGGCTTCTCCCTGGGTTCTCGGTCCCTCGGCGAGGTCCGCACTCTCCGTGGTCGCTCCAGCACGGGTCCGTCCAGACAAAGGGGAAGCGTGGATGGGGAGGGAAAGAGAAAGGAGCTGGGTGTAAGTGTAGTGCACCTATTTACAAGCCTGATAAGGGAAGGGGGTGGTGAGGAGACACACGGTGCGTTGCACGTCTATTTAGGTGAGGGTGGTGCGTAGGGCGGGAGTACCGGGATACGGGGACCTTTACGCTAGGTTCTCGGGTTCTCTCTTTTACCCACCCAGCCCGTAAAGCGGTCTCGTACCTGCGAGAGCCACGCTCCTCCTGGAACGTGGCTGGGCGATACCCGGGATCGTTGGCCTCCTGGCTCCTTTTGGTCCTGCGACTGCCCCGCCTCTGCTCCTTCCCTGGATTCCGTCTGCTCTGCTCGACTCACGACCCTCTCGACTCTTCCTACTCCTCCGGTGCTAACACACACGTACTTCCGCCTTCCTTCCGTCTTTGAAGGTCCGACCTCCACGTCGTCATCGCTGGGGGCGTGGTTCAGCGACCAGTCCTCCCACTTAAAGGAACGGTGTCCCTTTTCATCGTCCTCGCCAAAGATTCGAATGTCCGGGCCAGTCCATTCGTCCTGCTGCTGAGAAACAAGAGGGGAGGCGGAGGTGATGTCAGTCTCCCTGCCTTCAGGTGGGTGCACCCCGTGCTTCATCCGACCGCCCCCGCTACAGGTGCAGAATGAAGCAAGTGAGGTGCAGAAAGAGGCAAGAGCTGTAGAAAGAGGCAAGAGTGGTGCAGAAACAGACAAGAGAAGTGTCTAAAGAGGCAAGAGAATTGCTGAATGAAGCAACAGAAGTGCAGAAAGAGGCAAGTGAGGTGCAGAAAGAGGCAAGAGAGGTGCAGAAAGAGGCAAGAGAGGTACATAAAGAGGCAACAGAACTGCAGAAAGAGGCAAGAGAGGTACAGAAAGAGGCAAAAGAACTGCAGAAAGAGGCAAGAGAGGTGCAGAAAGAAGCAAGTGAGGTGCAGAAAGAGGTAAGAGAGGTACAGAAAGAGGCACGAGAGGTGCAGAAACAGGCAAGAGAAGTGCAGAAAGAGGCAAGAGAATTGCTGAAAGAAGCAACAGAGGTGTAGAAAGAAGCAAGAGAAGTGCAGAAAGAGGCAAGTGAGGTGCAGAAAGAGGCAAGTAAGGTGCAGAAACAGGCAAGAGGGGTGCAGAAAGAGGCAAGAGAAGTGCAGAAAGAAGCAACAGAGGTGCAGAAGGAGGCAAGAGAACTGCAGAAAGAGGCAAGAGAGGTGCAGAAAGAGGGGTGCAGAAAGAGGCAAGAGTAGTGCAGAAAGAAGCAACAGAGGTGCAGAAAGAGGCAAGAGAACTGCAGAAAGAGGCAAGAGAAGTGCAGAAAGAGGCAAGAGAAGTGCAGAAAGAGGCATTATTGGATAGTATTATAGTATTACTTCAGTAGTTTGTCATCTTTACACATGGTAATACTGACTGGGAACATTTTTCACCTCATTATATCAGTTTAACAACCAAATGCAAATATAAGAAACAGAAAGATGACCAGTTAAACTTTGCAAAGGGCCGTCCACTGTGGGCAAACTCATGTTGCCAAGTTTTTAGTAACTTGGGATCTGTTTGACCTAGAAACTAAGTTTTTTGTTACAATCTGCAGAATATGCAACAAATTATGTGGCAAATGCGGCAAACCCATAATTATGCAAAAAGGTTGAGGCCACAGATTGGTATAATTCCAATGGGCCTGCTTACTATTCATCAGTGCTCAGTAGTACCTTCCTCATAGTTGTGTTTCTAAGAAATGAACAAAGGAATGGACAAGGGGAAGAAAGAGCACAAAAACACTGGTGAGCAACAAGGAAAGGTACAGTAGTAGGATGTAATGGAAAGTTATTTGACAAAGACATGGAAAGAACACAACAAGAAAAGAGAGGCGAACCAAAATCATACAGTTAGTATGGAATAGAATGGGAGGGTGTTAGCAAAGAACAAAGGAGACACTGAAAAAGTACACCTACATTGGACAACTTTTATCACACTTTAGTTTTATGACCTTTATATGCTACTTCTTAACTGTGGAAGAGACACTAATATTATCAGTAACATTCTATATTATAAGTTATGCTGCATGTAAGTAATATATAGTGTCACAAGACACTCTGGATTACTTTAACATCTTTTTTATATAGTGCCTTGTCTCTTCCACTACAAAACAACTTGGCCTCATTGCTGTGGCTGAGTATCATAAAAGCACAGAATGTTCTTGAAAGAGCTCAGTTTGTCCTATTCATATTATCCACTACTACTAACCAGAAAATTCTATACATTTGCTTTTCTGTGAGGACTGTTTACAATTGGGTGAGATAAATACAGCACACGAAAGCAAGCAAAGGCAAAAAGGATGGCTATGGTACTAGAAAGTAAAGGAATGTTATCTGATAATCCAAAGGGAAAAAAAGAGGAGAAGAAAAGAGAGCAGAGAGATTGTCATGGTTTGCATATGAAACCAACCAAGATAGTAAAAAGAGTTAGGTGAGAGAGACAAAACAGGCTGTATATTGGACACCACCTACTCTTTTAAATCTTTTTCATTTTGTAACTTTTTGACTATGCAAGTTATACTAAACACATCAAGAACATTCTAGATCCTAACTAATACTCTAAACAAATAATATACACTGCCACTTAACACTATTTAGACCATTAACTGCTGGGCCTTCCCGCCGCCCCCGCGCTGAGCCCTTTTTTGGGTATTTGGGGTAGTTTGCGCTTAGGCCTCCATAGGTTTTTGTTCACATAAGGTATCCACACCAACTTTGAGTCCTTTTTTTCCAACATCCAGGCAATTCTAAAGGTACCCAGGGTTTGTGGATTCCCCTGGAGTGGACTCAGAAAATTGGTAAAATGTAGCTACGTTTTGAGTTTTTGGGAAAACATGGGAAAAAAGTGCCCTGGATATAAGTGTCTGTTTTTTTCCTAAAAACAACACCAATGAATGGAACATGAAGAGATGAATAAAAAAAACTAGTTTTTTTAATCACAGTTTTTGCATTTTTCAAACAGGTGGCCCATTTTTCCTATTTTGTGCTTTCAATTTACTTCCAGTTTGTGGTGGAAACCAGTGTGAAACTCATATGTGATCCAGGAAAGATATAGATTTCTGAAACATAGACACAATTCTGAATTCAGCAAAGGGTCATATGTGATGATCCCTCAAAGTTTTCCTAAAGGAACTAACTGTTAAAATAAAGAAATATTGAAAATGAGTAGGAAAAAACGTCCATTTATGTCAACATTTTTCTCAGTAACTTTTTGTCACAATGGCGGGTATTCAAAAGCAATACACCATAAGGTCTGCTGGACCCTTCTGATTGCAGGGATATATAGGGATTGTAGGTTCTCCAAGATGCCAAGGTACTCAAAGCAAACAACTGAGCTGCACCATGCAATGGTTTTTCGATGTGCAATGAGTATAGATCAATTCATATGGTGAAATATGTAGAGTGAAGAATGGGTATCAAAGAAACCTATGTATTTCTGAAATGGGTACAAGATATGGATTTTAGGAGCAGTAGTTATTTGCACAGCTCTAAATTTGTGGGTACCCATACTAGCATGTTATTCCGAAGATATTTTCCAAAATGTCTTCTTTCTTACACACTAGCTTACATTTGGAAGGCACAAATGCAGTGAAATCCAATTGGGAATAACAAATGTTCTACCATTCTATGTTCTCACATGTCTTCCAATGAAAATGCCACAAACTTCCTTCCAACTAGCATTCCCCCAAGTCTCCCAATAAAAATGGTACCTCACTTGTGAGGATAGGCCTAGTGGCTGCGACAGGAAACTGCCAAAAATGCAAGTTGGACACATTACATTTTTCCACAGAAAACTGACCCTTTTTTTGCAGTGCCAGTAGTTGTGGATTTTGGGCTCCAACTCAGGAGGCACCTAGGGAAACAGAGACAACCTATACATTTTTGAAAACTAGACACTTAGGGAAATCCAAGGTAGAGTGACTTGCATGACCCTCACCAGGTTTTCTCACCCAGAAGCGTTTGCAAACCTCAAACTTTGACTAAATACACACATTTCCACACATTTCTGTGAGGAAAACGTCTGGAATCTGAGGGGAGCCACACATTTCCTACCGCTCAGTATAGGAGCAGTAGCTATTTGCACATCTCTAAATTTGTGGATACCCATACTAACGGGATTCCGAGGGCATTTTCCAAAATGTCTTCTTTCTTACACACTGGCTTACATTTGGAAGGCACAAATGCAGCGAAATCCAATTGGAAATAACAAATATCCTACTATTCTATGTTCTCACATCTTAAATAAAAATGCCACAAACTTCCTATCACTCAGCATTCCCCCAAGTCTCCCGATAAAAATGCTACCTCACTTGTCTGGGTAGGCCTAGTGGCCACGACCAGAATTTGTCCAAAACACAATATAAACATATCACATTGTTGCACTGAAAACTGACTCTTTTTTTGCAACGTGGGTAGCTATGAATTTTTTTGCCCTTGCTCAGCCAACACCTGGAAAACCTTGCAAACCCCTTCCATTGACCTCGGTTAGATCCATTCCTGTCGTAGGAACTAGGCCCAGCCCCACAAGTGGAACAGGGTTTTTATTGGCACAAATGGGGTAACGCAGGGTGGTAGGAATTTTGTGGATTCCAGCAGATTACAAACGTTTCCATCACAGAAATGTAAGTAAAATGTGTGATTACAGGCAAACTTTGAGGTTTACGGGGCATTGTGGGTGAGAAAACCTCATGGGATCCACGCAAGGTACACTATCCTGGAATCCCCTGGTTATCTAGTTTTCAAAAATATCTGTGGTTCATAGATTTGTATGGGTGGTGCCACACCATGGCCCCAAATACAACAGCTACCCCTATTGCTTTACTCTCAGCATAGCTCTTTAGGGCCTTTTGTGCTGTGGTCTCTTGGCCCACCCACACAAGTGGGGTACCATTCGGATCAAGAGACGTGTGGGAACAAAGGTTTGTAGGAAATTTGTGTCTCCCTGCAGATTCCAGAAGGCAAATGGTTTTTTTTTTTTACCAAAGATTTGCAAGAGTTTCTGAGTATAATTACCTGGGGAGAGCCACACAAGTCACACAATCATGGACTCGCCTTGTTGTCTAGGATTCAAAAAATCGTGGGTTTGGTAGGTTTCTCTGGGTGGCATCCCAGACAAGTCCCAAAATCCACAGTTACCTACATTGTGAAATAAGGGTGGTTTTCAGTAGAAAAATGTCATGTGTCCATGTTATGTTTTGAGCACTTTCCGAGTATGGGTGCTAGGTCCACCAACAAAAATTGGGTTCCCTTTTGATTTGGAGACATGTGGAAATGCCCGGTGGTTGTGCAACTTGTGAATCACAACAGATTTCAGAAATGACCTTCACAAAATGTAAATAAAGGAGTGACCTTGTCCATTTATGCAAACTTCCAATTTTGCCGGGCATTGTGGGAAAGTGAGTGGGATCAATAAAAGTTATACCACCCTGGACACCTGTGGGTGAAAATGAGGTGTTGTTGTTACAGAACTTTTAAAATAACACCACCACTCAAACAGGTTGGTTTTGGCACCTCCAGACGTTCTAGATTCCACGAACAGATACTTATCATAATAGCAGAATATTGAAACCAAGCCCACTGAAGATGAGCAATAAGGCCTCAGTAAGGCAACAACTGCTTTATCCGCCATTCACAAGCTATTCATGCACCACCTACAAGACTTTCATATCCTCAGCTACGAGCCCAATCCAACACATCCATGCACTCACATCAACATACCACCGGAACTGAAGGGCCGATCACATTCATACGCCACAGGATGGAATCCCCAATAAAATCAAGTCTCACCCAGTCATCAACCAACTTGCATACAAACACAACATAAGCAAACATCTACACACATCTGGCCAGACATGTTAACAGTTGGTGCGTCAATAACCTTCACAAATGAAAAAAAGGTTTGACTACGTTTTTACCACCTTTCAAGTATCTACCTCCATCAGCATTCTTAGCATTATGAACGTGTGCCTTGTGAACCTTTACTAATGGCTCCCATGACAGCCACATGAGGCCCAATAAGACGTGTCTTTCATGCACCTTTAGAGCACTCACTGAGCTAAATCCAACTCCTTCCAATTTTTAAATGCAAGTTGGGGGTGTCCGAGACTGCCTTGCAAGGCCCACAGTCCTTGCACTGAGTGAGCATATCTACCTTTGAAACTAATGCAAACATTCTGGGGAAGGCTGCCTAAGTTCCCCCGAAGAGCACTTTTAAAAAAAACTAGTAAAGACTATATATTTTTGCCACACAAGGTACTCAGTGACAACGTGGCATATATTCTGTCCACCGTTATGTACAGTGTGGTGACTATGTAATTCAGCAAACAGAACATCTACCACGTTCAGACGGCAGGTAAAGGTGTCGAGCAGGCCATAAGAAAGCTCATGATTTCTTCAAGTATAGGAAAACATTTTCTACGGCTGCTTGCCTAGTGAAGTAGTAACACATGGAAGGTATGTATCCATCCACAGCCATTGAAAGGTATATGGTACGGCAACTCCACCTCAGTCAATTTCCCAATACTTCACTTTTGTGTGGTACAACATAAAGTAAGTAGGAGAACACTGGACTGGCTGAGATGGGCACTGGGGACAAAACAATAACTCTCCTGCCTCTTTCCTTCCTTAGGGCAGACTCTGCACCAAAGACATGGTTGAGTCCTTTTAGGTGTTGCAGGAATGTGGTCAGCAAAGTGTCAATCCTGCATTCTTACCATGTCCTCAACAGCATATGAAGTGGACGCTGCTGCTTCTGTAGCAGTAAGACTTTTAATGATGGTCAACTGAAAGTCAAGGAAAGACATGGGTCTTCCCGCGGTGGTCATTTGGAACAGGTGGGAAACAGCTTCTTATACTAAGTGCTAGTTTTACGACTCGCATTGTATGACTGAAGAACCTGTTCATTCTTATCCACTTTGTCCATGACTTGTTGTAATCAAGTATAAAGGTGGGCTTATGAACTTCGGCCACCTGACTCCAAAAAGTGGCGGGTGGAAATGCTCTCATCATGAATAGTTGTGAGCATGTGCACATCACACCTATCAGAGAACTTGACTGCGAGCAGTTTGTTGGAACGCAACATAGTGCTTTGGATTTTTTGGAGTTTCTTACAAACAAGCTCCTGTGGCAACAATGAGCTGTTCCTGTAGAGACGTTGTCCACATAAAGATTATAGGCCAGATGTACGACCGTTTTTTGCAGTCGCAAATGGGAAATCGGCCCGTTTGCAACCGCAAAATAGGTCTGGCGCCTGTACAAACCCTATTTTGCGAGTAGGTAACATATTACCGGCTTGCTAATAGGGTTTGCAACTCGCTATTAGGAAGAGGTGTGCCAAGGACGTCCCTTCCTAATAGCGAGTCCCAATGGTATGTACCATTGTTTTGAGACCGCAATTGCAGTCGCAATGCACTTGCAGTTTACCACCTACTTCAAGTAGGTGGTAAGCCACTCTCAAACGGGAAGAGGTCCCCAGGGGACCCCTTCCCCTTTGTGACTGGCATTCAAAATATTTTTTAAGAGCAGGCAGTGGTCCAACGGACCACTGCCTACTCTTAAAAAATGAAACAGTAACGTTTAATTTTTCTTTTTTTAAATGCAATCCGTTTTCCTTCAAGGAAAACGGACTGCATTTTTAAAAAAAACTGCTTTATTTAAAAAGCAGTCACAGACATGGTGGTCTGCTGACCCCAGCAGACCACCATCCTTGGGAGTGCTAGCCATTCCTAATGGAATCGCAAATAGCACCTGCCTCATGAATATTAATAAGGCAGGCAATTTGCGACCCCATTAGGAATCGCAAACAGTGTCTGAGACACTGTTGTACATTCCTATTTGCGAGTCGCAAAACAACGCAATTTGTGACTCGCAAATTGGTAGGGTCGTACATCTGGCCCTATAACCTTTATGAAAGAGTGGCTGTACAAGCTCCTGTACAATCTTTCTTATAATTCCTATTGTGGGAGGGCAATTTACAGAGTTTAGAATGGAGTACTTTCCTGTATACACTCTCAAGCTGCATTCATAGCCAGTAGAGCTCTCACACAGCAGGTACAACTTCATGCCATAGCGAACTGTTTTGCTCAGAATGTACTGTCTGAACAGCAGCAGCCCTTTGTACAGGATCAAGGACTCATCAATGGCTATATTCTTTCCAGGAGTATATGGCTATATTCTTTCCAGGAGTATAAATCTCTGGAAACCTGGCAGACAAATGTTCCATGACAGACTGAATTTTGAACAACCTGTCATGGTCTGGATGGTCCTGGGGCAATGCAGCAGAATTATCACTGAAATGCAGCATACGTTGCAGTAGCAAAAACCGATCTCTTGTCATGTACGGTGCAAAGATGGGTGTTACCCAAACTGTGCAAGCAGACCAGTAGGACTGCAAGCTTGATTTGTGCACTACCCTCATTTTGAACGTATGGCCCAAAATTGTCTTCAACTCCTCAAGTGAAGTGGGAGTCCACTGGTGTGCCCTAGAATGAATACCTGGAGTGCCTCCATGCTTCCTTAGAAATTGTTCTGCACACAAATTTGTTTGCTGCACAGTTTCCTCAAGGAAGTCAACATCCAAAAAGAGATGATGGATCAATTGGCAAAATATTTGCTGTATCAACTTTACAATCAGCGTCGCCAGTGAATGGGGGAATTTGAGGCACTAAATTGGGGGGCTGCCAAGAGAGCACTCCATCTGTGCTTGCAACCACATGTACGTGCTCTCTAGGTTGGTCTACCCTGCTACAGTCGCTCTGCTGCATAGATTGTTCTTGCAAAGGGACATCACGACTGGAATCTTCATGTCACTCAGTATCGCTGGAAGTTGAGTCATCGGATGGAATTCCACTGACTGAAAAATCACTTCCAGATTCTGGTCCATTTTCCTCTCCCTCAGATGCTGTCTCAATATCTGATCCTGCCTCAGAGCTGTCCTCCATAACTCGACTTAGGGCCTGGGCAGCAGTCTTCCACTGAGATGCCCTCTGCTGAAAACCTTCCTGCTAAAACACCGTCCTACGTAGTAGGCAGACGTTTTGTTCTAGTTGGTGGGTGTGTGCATCTTTGAGATGTGTGCAATAGTAAATAAACAAAAAATAACTTTTCTTTTCTGGTGAAGCTGCAGGTTCTCCAAAGACACTAAAAAAAAGACAAAAAAGACACAGCATTACTTCACCTTGCCACATACCCAATTCCACAGCATACCTTTGTCATGGCTTATGCAAAACGTTATTGTTGGCTATATGCTGGGCCATTGCCAGCATAAAACTAATTTCCTGAAGTCAAAACTTTACCTTTGATCTCAAGAACCACACAGTCACATAATAGTCCCCACAATTTTGTGCACATGTGTGCTCCTTGTGAAAATTCACAGTGCAGTCACCAGTGTAACTGGAATTATGCAGAATTATCTGACAGGAGAGCACCAAATTATGCAACATCATTGACTAAATTATGTGGCAAGAAAAGTCAAACTATGCGGTATCACACAGCAACATATTTTTGATAGTATTACTTCATTAGTTTATGATTTGTAAACATGGTAATACAGTCTGGGCAAACACTTCACCTCATTAGTACCAGTTTAGCAACCAAATACAGAAATAAGCAACTGAAAGATGACTAGTCAACCTTTATGCAGGACTTTTCACTGCTTGCAAACATGTGTTGCCACATTTTTAGTCAAGAAATTCATTTTTACTTTCTGCCATCTGCAGATTATGCAGCAGATGTTAGATTATGTTGCATAAGCATATTTTTGGCGTGCTTTCCTCCTGGGGGCGCAATTTGCTCCTCAGGGGAAAACACACATTTGAAAAAATATATATATATATGGCCCTAAACCTACGTTACTTTCCCTATTTTGGGTCGTGTGTGGTTCCTCTGAGGGCTGCAATCGGCCCCCAAGGGAAAACACACATATTCATAATCTTTATTCGATTTTATAGATAAAATCATAAAAGACAGAACATTAAAAAACAGCATACAGAATTTCAGTGCAGAAATCATTCTTGTTTTAAAACCCCCATTAAAAAACGTACAAGGAAAAAACAAGTAGAAGGAGAGTTTAACAGCTGTAAAAACATTAAGGCTGGCCTGACTTGGATAAAATTCAGAGGTATTAAAATTGGGCATCTAATCTTGTATCGCAGATTGTTGTATTTTGGGGAAAGCATAACCACGTGTAATGTCTTGTTAATCGACATATTGTCACAGTTGCAAAGGGGCAAATCCGAATGCTTAAAACAACTTTGATTAAAAGGGACTAAACAGGGAAATAAATGTAACCTGAAATAAGTCAGCAATCGGAGTTGGTGGCGAGACATATTCCAAGTCAAGTAAGGTTCAATATTGCTAATTGTTTTCACCAATATTGCATGTTTCATAGAGTGTTTCGTTAGTGCAGCATCCTCACGTTCTGATATCAACTTGTCCCTAAAAGTGGTTTTGACCCATTTGCCATCAGTAAGAGTTTTGTCTGCGGGGTTAATAAACATATCTGGCCTCCCTAGGGCCCGCAAATTGCGCGCCACATACGCCAGCCAAGGGATCTGTAAAAACTTTTCTAATTTCAGGCAATCCTGTAAAATGAGTCTAATAAAACTCAGTTCCTCCTTTAACCAAATTGAATTCCAGAGTTTTAAAGGTCTGAGGCGGAGCCGGTCAATTAAATAATCTATACCTAATTCTTCGTGAACAATTTCATAGGGTATATTTTGACAAACTCCCAACAGGCTCCTTTAAAACTTGTTTTCAGCAACTTGGAGTGGAGCAACCTGGCCATATCCCCAAATTCCACTGCCATAGCACACTAGAGGGATACATTTGGCCCTGTAAATTTCCAGTACCGATTGAATATGAGTGCTCCCAAGTCGGCGTGAAAAATCTCCAATGCTGAATATCGCCCTATTAAAACATTCTGATCTGTAAGTGAGTGCCAATTAAACTCGGAGTCCAGTTGGATCGCCAAGTACTTAAACTTGTTTACCTGACTGATGTGTTGGCCATCTATTACGTATTTCATAGTCTTCGTATTTGAAGGTCCAAACTTCATAACGTGTGATTTTAAGAAGTTTGTCGACAGGTCAAGACTATTCATAAAACTGATAAAAAGGGTAAGGAGCTTTTGCAAACCTTTTGCAGTGCGGGCAATTAAAACTGTATCGTCCGCATAGAGCAAGGCAGGGATAGAATGACCTCCTACTCTAGGAACGTCAACACCTGGAGCTATCAGGGTTTGCTCTAGGTTATTAATATAAAAAATAAATTAAAATGGAGCCAAAATACAGCCCTGCAGCACCCCACGCCAAAGTTCAAAGTGCTCAGTGCATTCCCCATTAGGGCCAAACCTGACACTGCCGGAAAGGCCATTGTGCAAATCACGCAGGAAATTAATTAAAACTAAATCAATATCCATCTGTGCTATCAAAAGCAGAGCTAAGGTCCATGAAGGCCAGATGGATGGCCCCCTTCTTCTTAGCCTTCGTGTATTTACAAGTTAATAAATAGAGGTTCAAAGTCTGCTCTATAGTACCCCGACTGGGGCGGAACCCATATTGA
The DNA here is from genome assembly GCA_963921515.1 of Calotriton arnoldi. Lineage (NCBI taxonomy): Eukaryota > Metazoa > Chordata > Amphibia > Caudata > Salamandridae > Calotriton > Calotriton arnoldi. The sequence continues at coordinate 288,011 of CAWUFW010015849.1, read as the reverse complement.
AGGTCAGATAAAAAGCCTCTCTCTTCGGCCCACTCCGTGAGGCAGTTTAATAAAATCTGACCAATAATTTTCACTTCCGAATCTATAAGGGGTATGGGCCTAAAGCAGGCCGGATCTGACCTGTTACCCTTTTAAAAAACGGGGACTATTATTGATTGAGACCAGGTTGAAGAAAAATGACCGGAAGCTGCAGAATTTAAATGCAGTGTCAGTAATGGGGCCCACAAATCTATACAGGTTTTGTATCGGTCCCCTGGTACCCCATCAGGCCCTGGAGCTTTATTTAAAGGCAACTGGAAGATGGCAGCTCTGAACTCTGCCAAAATAAAAATTATATTATGCTCGGTCCGGGGGTCTTCCGTTAGCTCCGGCTACGCTTCTAGGCTATAAATGGCCTTAAAATGGTCGACCGAAGCCTGAGAGGGGATAGTACATGCCTAATTAGTCAGGTGATCTTTTCTAAAAGGTGGCGAATTATTAACACCCCAAAAAGCAGTGCTATTGCGCTGCTGACTAGCAATTAATAGCTTATCCCAGGTCTCTTCTTTAATTTGGAGTTTACGTTCTTTACAGGCCATTCTAAACGCCTCCCTGGCCCTTTTGACCTTCTCTCGGCAGCGGGGTTTTGCATGCAAAAGATTCCAGAGGTCCTTATGGGTTTTAGAGCACCGACTATCAAACCATCTTTCTACACTTGTGGCCGGAGAAGGGGCAGTTTTAAGACGTGCGTATTTGATAAACCCACTAATATTAGAAAATGACGCCATAATTCTCTGGGGTTGCTCTACTTCGGAAAAACAAGTATGAAAATCAGTTTGACATGAGGTGATCAGATTTTGGACAAAAGCTGAGGGAACAATGTTTGCCCACCTTACCCTTCAGCCCTGATCGGTCAGCGTGATGGGCTCCTTATAAAGGGGTACTGATCCCATCGATATGTTATCCCAGTAAAATGATGCTGTTAGCGGGTTGTGATCACTGAGGTTGTGTTTTAAAACCTTAAAATCTAAAAGTGCAGTAAAAAAACAACCAGAAACAAAAATATAATTAATCACGGTACAATGACCCCCCCGCCAATTAAAAGTGGGTGTTCTCTCCTCCAGATAGTCCTGGTTACTGACCATTAAATTCACCAAGTTAAACTCAGAGATAAGGTTGTTTGCAATGTCCCCTTGGCGTGTGTGTTTGAAATGTGCCTGATTTTCAAATAAACCCTTAGAGTCTGAATCCTCTTTATTTGAACAGGAATAACAGGGATGCAAATTAAAATCTCCAGCCAGCAGGATTACAGTGAAAGGGGGTTCAGAATAAAAGAAACAATCAATGAATATTTTACGGCTGATAGCATCTGATTCATTTTTCAACGTAACTGCATTATAGAAATTAATAAGGAGCAGTCTACGCTTATTAGGGAATATTAAAAGTGTGCCCAAGATGGTTTTACAATTGGATTTTATAACCTCTATTTTACACTTATACTCTAGTTTAACTAGACTTGTAAGGCCACCACTAGCCCGCCCAGTAGAGGAGCGGATAGCTGGGACTGAGTACAAAGAAAAACCATCAAGATACAAGCAACCCTCAGTGTCCCACGTTTCCAGTAAACAAAGTTAAAATTCTTCAGCATACCCAGCCAATCCACATCTGTGAGCTTACTCTGGACCCCAGCTATGTTCCAATTAAGAACCGCGAGAGAGTCTTGGATCATAGTATCAGGTTCCTGATTTGGAATGACAGAGTTGTGTATATCTGTGATGGGGATAGGGTCCAGTCAGTCTGGGTCGTCTAGCTCGCTCAGGGGTAGGAAGCGGTTACTTAATTGTAAAGCAGTAGTATCAAATGAAACACAAGGGTTTGTTAGTCCACGATGTGATTTTTCCTGTAGCAAATTCCGATCTCTCGTGATCCAACCATCAGAATTTTTAGGCAGGTAAAATAAGCCCAAAGGAAGAACAGTTATACGATCCATTGATGCACCTTTTGATCCTAGGGCATGAAAAATCAAACCTGTACGTACATGATTGTTAAAATTCACTATTATGCAATCACTCAGTGCTGTTTTCTGAGTCCGGCCTATCCAGCCCACTCTGCGTGCCATTATAACTTCTTCTGCCAGAGTCTGCGTAGGAGGGTAGAAAGTATTCACCCTGGTTGCCAACCAGTGAACTACTTTATTTTTAAGTTGGTCGAAATTTTCCTCTGTTTCCTGCCTCAAAGGGTGCACGTCCACCAGCACGACACCGTAGGGGGTGTCCGCCGGGGGCAACTGGATAGTAACGTTGGAGGGGCGGTACATTAACAAGGCTTTTTGGGATATGCTTGTAGCCGCCAAATCTGGATTAGTAGAGCTTCCCTGATGAATCGGCTGAGCCATGCCAAGAACTTGCCCCCTGGAATTAGCCTCCACTGTGCAAGGTGGGCCAGTTTGATGATAGATACAGGCGCACAAAGACGAATGTGATGAAGCTGTAGATAGGGCCTGAGGCTGAACCTGGAGGGATGCTCCTGCCCTTGAATTATCAGTAACACCACAAGAGATGGTACTCGAACCTGTGTTCGACAAATTTCTCTGGAAGTCAGAGAGCTAACTGCTTATGCTTGAGTGTAAATTATTCACATACCCCTTTAATGATCCCACTATTTGCTTGAGCGCAGAAATCCGGGTATCAAACGCATTTAACGCTGTGGCGATCTTCAATTCCAGATTTTTAAAAGACACCAAAAGGTTATCTTCTGAAGTGTCCTTCCCACTGGGTGTAAGATTGTCCAATGCTGATGTAACTGAAGCCTTCCCGCGATCAGATATAGCCTTCTTAGTTGACTTAGCGGAAACAAGCTGCCCCGGGACAGAGGTTTTACTTTGGGCCCCTAGTTTGCGAGTTTTTGCGGGGCATTTCAACATGGTGTCCCTAGGTATGGGCTGGATATCAGAAGAGCCAGCCAAAGGGTCTGTGGAGGTAAGGGGGGGTGAGGGGGATGCACAAGTAGTGATGTTATTAGGTTCAACCCCTCTCCCAGTCAAAGTATCAGTGTCTTGGGATGTAACTTGATGGTTCGCAGCCAGCTCTATTTCTGTGCTGGTAAACTCCTCTGATAACACCCCCACAGCTTGATTCAAAAAAGACAAAATCGGTGTGCTGGCTCTTGGCCTTGTATCACCCCCATTAGCTGTTTCCACCTTTCTCTCCCCCATGCTCAGAATATGAATGACACCGAGCTATGATCAAACAAGCCTGTAACAGATAGGGGAGAACACTATCAAGATACTGGGAGACCGCTGCGTGACCATCCAAGGTCCAGGCTCCAAGCGAAAGAGGGGTGGCCCAGCCCAGTCTTTTCCGGGCTAAGACAGGCCCGTCTTGGCCCAGTCTTGGCCTGGGCACAACCGCATGCATCCCGCACTGCGGGTCGCCTCTGTGCAATTTATGGCGCTCTGGCGCCGCCTCAATGCCCCGTCACACCAGGGGGCAGGGCGAACAAAGCAAACACAAGGAGATGATGGACGAAGCGCTGAAACTTTTCAGACACTCACCCCCAGTCACAGATCTGGGTTGAATCCATCATCATTCTTTAGCTCACTTCGCCACCCCAGTTCAGACACAGCTATATGCAAATCAGCCTTGACCCTGTGCCTCATGGGAACAGTCCTGCCAGAACTGCCAAGCCATGTCTTCCCTGGACCGGAAACAAGCATCCAGGGACCGATTTCGGGCTAACAGCCCTCATCAGCCAGGCTAGCTTGAATCCAGTGGCAAAGTGAGCAAGGGACCCACGTCTGGGCATACCCTGCCACCTTAGGGCGAACAAAGCAAACACAAGGAGATGATGGACGGAGCGCTGAAACTTTTCAGGCACTCACCCCCAGTCACAGATCTGGGTTGAATCCATCATCGTTCTTTAGCTCACTTCACCACCCCAGTTCAGACACATCTATATGCAAATCAGTCTTGACCCTGTGCCTCATGGGAACAGTCCAGCCCGAACTGCCAAGCCATGTCTTCTCTGGACCGGAAACAAGCATCCTGGGACCGGTTTCGGGCTTACAGCCCTCATCAGCCAGGCTAACTTGAATCCAGTGGCAAAGTGAGCAAGGGACCCACGTCTGGGCATACCCAGCGACCTTGGGGCAAACAAAGCAAACACAAGGAGATGATGGACGGAGCGCTGAAACTTTTCAGACACTCACCGCCAGTCACAGATCTGGGTTGAATCCATCATCGTTCTTTAGCTCACTTCACCACCCCAGTTCAGACACAGCTATATGCAAATTGTGTGCCTTTTGCTTTCTCGCACCAGGGACATTGAGCACAATGGACCACAAACGGCAGGAGGGAGGGTGCAGGCGCTTGCATGCAGAGAATGGAGGGCAAGGGGGAGAGGGCAGGGATATCAAGCTGACCAGGGAGTGGAGGCGGCAGTAGCAGCACATTGGGCACAGAGGGCAGGAAGGATGAAGCAGGGGCATGCACACAGAGAATGAAGGGCAGGGTGATGACAGCAAGGTCAGGGGTAGCAAGCTGACCAGAGAGGGCAAGCGGCAGGGGCAATGGCAGCACAGCAGACCATGGAGGACAGGAGGGATTGGGCAGTGGCAAGCAAAGGAGAACGAAGGGCAGGGTTGAGGGGGGAGGTTCAGGGGCAGCAAGCAGACCAAGGAGGGCAGGTGGAAGGGGTAGTTAGTGGCAGCCCAGAACACCATGGAGATCAGGAGAGAGGTGGCAGGGGTACGCCCACAGAGAACAAAGGCTGGCATAAGGTGTGCAGGAGTAGCATGCTGACCACAGAGAGAAAGCAGGAATGGGCAAGGCCAGCAAGCAGACATGGACAGCAGGAAAGCATCGGCAGGAACTGCACAACAGACCACAGAAAGAGGGAGGGGCACGAGGCAGCATAATGGACCAAGGAGGGAAGGCGGTAGGGACGCAGCGGTAGGGATGCCAAGATGACGATGGAAGGCAGGTGGCAAGGGCAGTGGCAGCACAATTCCCCACCGAAGGCATGAGAGAGGGACAAGAGCATGCACAGGAAAAATGGAGTTCAGGTGGAAGGTGAGCAGGGTTAGGAGCAGAAAGCTGGCCAGGGAGGGCAGGCGGCAAAGCCAGTGGCAGAACAACAAGCCACAGTGGTCAGTAGGGAGAGTCAGGGGTCCACAGACAGAGAACGGAGGGCAAAGGTGAGGTGCCTGGGGCAAATGTAGCATAATATACCACAGGGTGCAGGGGGGAGGGGCAGGAGCAAACACATGGAGAACGCATGGCAGGAGGGAGAGGGGCATGGGCAACAAGTTGACCAGGGAGGGCAGCCACCAGGGACATTGTTTGCACAACAAACCACAAACGGCAGGAGGGAGGGGACAGGGACTTGCGTGCAAAGAATGCAGGGCACGGGGGAGGCGGACAGGTACAGGAGCAGCAAGCTGACCATGGAGGACAGGCAGCAGGGGCAGTAGCAGCACTGTGGACACACAGGGCAGGATGGAGGGAGCAGGCACACGCACACATAGGGCAGTCAGAAGCCTAGCAGGGGCAGCCAGCCGACCACGGACAGTAGCCTGAATGAGCAGGGCAGCAAGCTGACCACAGAGAGCAGAGGATTGGGGCAGGGCCACACACATGAAGAACGGAGGGTGGGTAGGGGAACAGGGTCAGGGGTAGCAAGCTGACCTGGAAGGGCAGGTGGCAGTGCAATGACAGCAATGAAAGCACAGTAGGAAAGTAAAACTGTCTGCAGATGGAATATTGTTACAGGGATTCTGTTTGGAAACAGAACCATGCCTTGGATCACATAATGTCAGATTGTAGGAACTAAGTCACCATACCACATCAGTACCTAGAGGCCCAAATCCATCTAGCTCATAGTGCCTTACCTGCCCTCCTAACCTTCCCACAGTGACAGGTAAATTGGCAACCCAGAACACAACTCTCTGGTCCCCAGGGAAACCATGGAACAGATTGTTACCTTTCATTTTCTCACTCATGCATGTCAATAATAAACAAAAGAAAGACACAGGTAAGTTTACAATATTTATTGAAACTATCGTGCTTTATCATGAAGCAACTGTGCCACAATTAGGAAACATATACAGCTGAGCAGACTAATCAGTATTACGAGTAAACTGTATACAATTAAAAGCCCTACCATGACGGATGATATATCTGCCTAAGCCTACCCTCACTACATGAGCATAGGGATATATCAGAGATCTCTGGGATTAGAACCGGGCCCAATAGCTGGTATTAGTAGTTAGTTGGTTTGCATCTCTCAGGTGGCGCAATGCTGACACGCCCGTCCTGGGACCTTTCCCCTCTGCAAAAATCAACATATCTGTTTTCAAAAGGCACGTCTAAGTGTATATGATAAAAAGTGCCTCACTTGAAAACAGAAGATGTTCTTCAGTGTTGTGTCTAATGCTAAGCTCTGTTGCTGCCCAATCACAGAAAAAAGAGGGCACGGTGTTGTTCGACCTGGCATGAAATGTTCAGACTGAATCCCAGTAGCAGAACAGAATAATAAAAACATGTGTAGCATATTTCTAAAATAATATCGAGGCACAAAACAAGCCCGTTATATGTAACGTGTGCAAAGCAATGCGGCCTACAACGTGCAGTTAGGCTAAAATAAGGGAGAACTCAGTGTGCCTTAAAGGGAACTCGTGCCACTCCCTCCTTGGTCGGGAAAGGAACTTGGGGCCAGAGGTACAAAGCTATCTAGCATTTCTTAAAGGGCCGAATCGCTATTTCGGCCCATTAAGAAATGCTGAATAGCAGTTTGGCATGTACAAAGGCCGTTTGGGAATCAAAAAATGGGATTTCTACCCAGTAGAAATTACATTTTGCGACACCCCAATAGGAAATCGTACATAGGGATTTCCTATTTGCTATTTCCTATGCACATGTACAAAGCATTTATTAAATGCGAATTGGGCATTTTGAAAATGCTATATGTGCAATTTAAAAAAAGCACTCCAAAATTATTTTTTTAAAGTGCACACATGCACCTAGCGCATATGTGCACTTTACATGTGAACCACTTTTTTTGGGGTGCGGCAAGGGGGGCCTCAGGCTGAAAGCCACCGTTGCTTAAACATTCGTAATTCGTGATTTCCTATAAGGAAATCGCAAATTAGGAAATGCAAAACCATTCGTTCCTATGGGCTTTAGGACCACAGGAACGAATGGTTTGGTATTACCTAAATAGCGTTTTCCTAATATCGATTCCTACTCTGTAGGAATTGCTATTAGAGAATCTCTATTTTCTACAAACCATTTTGCATTTCCTGAATAGCGATTTCTAAGGAGTCGCTATTTAGACAATGCCAAATAAGTATTTTGTACATCTGGCCCTTAGCGAATAAATAAATAAAAACGTAAAGCACAAGCAAAGCGAATTCAATGCTTTGCCAATCAACATGTCATATATATAAAAAAAAAGGTATACAGAAAAAAAATCATAGCGTGAAAATGTTGAAAATGTAGCCAAATTAAGGTGTGTCGGAGGTATCCATGATGTCTTCCATGAGTTCAGTGGACAGTGAAACCAGAATGGATTCCATATCCGCAGATAACTCCACAATTGCCCAGTTTAAATCATCCATGGAACAGGCCTGATCCTCATTATCAGCCAATGCCGTGGAAGTATCCAGGCAACCTGCATTCGTTTTATGAGAGCCAAAGTTCAATGTGTCATGTGCTGAAGCACTCATCTCCTCTGAAGGGAGGGGCTCATACCGCGCATTGTGCAGTAGCCACAAGCCCAGGGGACTACACTGAAAATGTGTGGCTAGCGGACTCATCACCAGGTTCATGTCCACAGGACCTGGTGTTTGCAGAGCCAGGCAAATTTTCAGTGCCCATTTGAAGGAGCACTGCAGGCAATGAAACATGGGCTGGAAACAGTTAAACCAGACGGGTCAGAATGTCAAAGATCAGTCAAGGTCCAGTTCTTGGAACAGGAAGATTCCGAAGAACCTTAGCATGCGCTCACAGCACAGCTGGACCAGTAGTTGTTCCAGTGGGCTTTGAGACAGAACATCCATTGCCAAGGAGCAAAATTAGAACCAAAATGCTGCAAATGAGGAATAAAACCAAAGGTATGCCTCTGAACACACTGCAATAAAGGGAATGAATAAAAGCCAGTATTACTCCAAAGTTTTTTTGAAAGGAACTGACTAACCCAGAACCAATAACTTAAAAATATTATGCTATTCCAGCGATATTGCATGCATTAAATATCCCGTGATCTAACTCCCCGAAATGTAGTGGGAGGTTGGTGTTTAATAAGGACTGTATTTCACTGGATGTCCTTGCAACTTGTAATTCAAACGTTTCTCGAGCAGATGTTAGCGCTACACATTTTTGAAACAATAGTGCTTTGAGTCTGCTTAGTATGTTAAAATATGCCTTCAAAGTTGGAATGGAAGCCCACAACGAGCTATCTAACCAGCTTTGAGTGGGAGGGAGGAGCACGTTGTTGCAGCAGGTCACTATCTGGGAAACCGATAAAATGTATGGGAGCCCAGCTTTCATTTCACAACAATCTTGCTTGCTTAACAATAAACAGCTTCTGTCCGAAAGAACTTGGATGAGGAGGACAATTGAAGGGGCTGGTAGTTCTTTTAGAAGATAGACCAAATTAGCTACTGACGCATTACATATGCCATGAATGGTAACTTGCTTACAAATGAGTGAATGTCTGACAGTAGAGTCGCATTCCTTTCCAGTAAGGAAGACTTCTTTATTGGCACGTGCACAACAATAAGAAAATGGGAATAACCATAACTCATGAATGAAGCTGCCTCCTAGGGGTTCATATCTACCAACAGGAAAATATTTCATGCAAGCTGTGAACTGAAATGTTGAAATTGGCAAGGATGTTATGCAATGTATTAACCAGACAACGGAAGGTGTTTCTGCTATTGTAAATGGGAGCTGTTTTAACTTCTAGAGATGTAACATGGTGTATGTGGCATCTTTCTTAGCCATCAATCGTTGTTTACGTGTCAGGTTAAAAGGCAGGAGTAGCTGGCTAGAATTAAGGTAATGCCAAGAGCTGCACCCATTTTTAATAGTTTAAAGTGTTCAGCTAAACTGCATGATAGATCTAAGTTGACTTGGCCCATGGTACAATAAAGACATCTCACTTTGGATGATATCAATTGCAGATGACACAATGTTATTCAAATAATAAATGTGAGAAGACAATGTATTAATGCTATTATCAACAACAGCAAGCACTTTATCCAAATTATCTTGATCAATTTGTCTTAATCGTGCAGCAGCTTCCATTTGTGACAATTTTCAAATTTCATTATGTGTGGCATATATAAATCTTTTTGAACGTGGAGACTTAAGACCCAACTAGAAGTCAGATAGGTCCATGTTGTTGGAAAGAAGAGAAAGATGTTGTTATACTGCAGACAGTGTGCAATATCCCAACCATTGTTGACACAATTTCCCCACCAAATAGGTGGTGAAAATATCTGAATGCTGAAAGTGGAAATAACGGGGCTGGGTCTGCTTGCCTTAAACCCCGGTGTGAAATTTAAGAAACAAGCATAACAACCATTGACAAATTAACCACCAGTGAGGATCTGAAAGTGTTGAATTCAATGTGCCATTTTGCAACATACTATTGAGCTGTTCAGAGTAATTTGTTAAATGTTGCCAATTTTCAAAACGGCTGTACAGGGAATGTTTGATGCATTCATGTCTTTGATTTGTGCCAGTCCCAGACACGTATTCTGCTGAACCGAATCATTCAGAAAAATCATCTGTGTTGTAATTAAGCAGGCTTGGAATAAGGTGTCTGTGCCCCGAACTTGCCAAGATTTGGTACCCCAAATTGATTTAATGTCAATAGTATCCTTTCAATAATCATAGCCTTTTACAGCTAATTGGGTAACAAATGAGTCTGTATATATTAGCTTAGTATGTGTAAGCATATACGTTTTTGGTGGTGTAGGGACAAATTTAAAATAATATGACTTCGGATCAGATATGCCTTATAAAAGAAATAGGTGAATTCATCCCTGTATGTCTTTGAGCTCCCTTGTGGGGGAGTTGGGCAATGTTCCCATTGTGTGTAATTAAAAAGTGTGCGTCAAACACTAGCTCCATGTAAATAGTGATGTTCATACTGATGGTAACAGAACATTTCACCATAATGAGTGGAATCTAAGTACAGATTCTCTGATTTGAAAACAGCATAGTATTCCAGCTCTGAGAGCATGGAGTTTACAGTTTTAACATCCCAATCATAAAACATAAGTTATCTGGAGAATTTCTGTAGGTCAGACTATATCTAAGGGAATTTTATCCCAAACATTTCCATCAGTTACTGGAACAGTAGAAATGTTCACTAGGGACAAGTCTCTTTTCAGTTTATGTGAAGATAAGTGAGGGATCAACACCTCATCAGCCAGTTCTGTAACAGAGCATTCTGATAGGTATTGGCCATTAATCCGCAAGAAGAAAACAGTCACAAATCCAATCAAAAGGAATAGAAAAACCAAGGAAAGTGTTATCCAAACATATATCCAAGGTGGGACCAGATAAATGCATTTCAGCCATGAAAAGAAAACATAGATCGGTGTAGGAGGAGTGTCCACAACGGAAGAACTGTCTAAAGAGTCAAAAGAAAAATCATCACAACCCACATAATACCCAGAATCAGTTTGTGTAAAAACTGGTGCCTCAGGTACAGGGACATGAGTAGTGAAATTCAAAAGCGGTGGATCTGCATAAATGACATCAGCTGCAGAAGATGTAGTAGTAAGAACAGTACTCACTTCTGTTGTGTAGCTGGCAGTTGTAGCGGATGCAGGTTTTAATTGTAGTGCATTCTCCGCACCCCCACCCCCCCACCCCCACCCCAGATGGGGAGAAACAGCTTCTGTGGTGTTCATGAGCTGTAGAGGAATTTCCAGTATGGTAGCGAGAGGTGTTAGAGAATTACCAAGGACTCCTCGTGGCCTCCTGTTCAGAATCGGCCACATGATTTATCGTGATGTGATCAATGGAGACAAAACAATTGTCTTCAGAACCAGGAAACGGTGGCAAGATTAAAGTTCTTGTACCTTGAATGCCAAGGACTGGCACTGGTGCTCGGTATGATGGGCCAAAATCCTTCTTTACCACCACATTTTCTCGCACGAGGTCAACAAAGTGTGGAATCGAGCCAGAAGGTACTGGTTTCGCCTTTAGTCCTGCAGAGGCAGACGTCTTCAACTGCTAGTTGGATTGGGTGTCACTGAATTTTTGTAGATCCTGTAAAACATCACAATGATCATTTATGCCAAATGGCGTGGCCACTGCCACAATGTCTGGAAGTCAAGGTCTGGAACATACAATTTGATGCCAAAGAGGACCTTGTATGGGCTCCAGCCACTCAGAGATCATTTAGCAAGATTGTTAAGTGCTCGTTTTACCTCATATTGGTGATGGATCCAACTATGCCCCATCTAATACTCTAGCTGTCAAGGACTGCTTTAAGTCACGGTTCATCCTCTCCACAACAGAACTACCCATGGGCTGATATGGAGAGGAATAATGCACCTGTACACCCAGGTAAGCCATAGTGTCCCAATACGCTTTAGAATCGAAAGTCGGGCCCTGGTCCAAGTGGAATGTACTGCATGCATGTGTCTTGATAAAGACTTGCATGTTTTAAATAACAGTGCGAGTATCAGTCGAACACTATGGCCAAACCCAGAGGAACCTGGAGCAAGACTCAACTGCAGCTAAGATAAGTTTAAACGCAGTATCCAAATCAAGAGGACCACCATGGTCCAAATACATGCAGCCGAAAGTCTTGTTGGAAATCAACAGGTGTGTCTGCAGTGGATGGGCCACCATGGAACCTTTCATTTGTTGACAAATGTCACAACAAAGGGCATATTTTTTGGCCTGTTGATATAAGCCATGCCATTAATAACATTGCTGTAGCAGCGAAATTGTGGCCACCACACCGGCATTTGCAGAAGCAACACCTTCATGCGTAGTTAACACTAAAGGTAGTCTGTGGTCTTAGTTTGGAATAAAACGATTACCAACTCCTGGAATAGTTACAAAAGGAATATTTTGTTCACTTAAGCTGCAGGCATATTTAGAAGGAAAGCCCTTAGGTAAAGGGGTGCCATCTTTGTTATCATTAAGAGCAGCCAAAATATCAGAATCTATTCTCTTGTTAGAATGAGTGATTGCACAACAGAAGCAGTCGCAACTGCAGATTTGGCCACTACATCAGCCAGAGAATTCCCTACAACATGTTCCCCCCGCACACTGATGGCTCAATGTATGACTATTATGAGCCAGTGGCAACATATCTTTGAGGTCTGCCACTTTAATCCAAAGCATTTTATGCTTTATTGCGTTGCCTTTAGAATCTTTGAATCCATTTTGATGCCAATAATGTCAATTATCATTAAAGGACTGTACACAGTAATATGAATCACACACAATATGTGTGGGAAATTCAGGATCAGTATGTTCTAGTGCAAGAAGCAAAGCTTTCGGTTCAGCCACCTGTATATTGTGAGTTTTTAGTGGTTGGAATTTTCCGTCCAACATTACACCAACACTGGTGGCGCACATTGCCGAATATTGCAGTTTGGAGCCTATATAAGGATGGGCTGAACCATCAGTGTAAACAATATATTTATACTGTTCAAGAGCTAAGACAGAGTTGGGCATGCCATACACATGCTCATACTGTAGAAATTATTGTGTCTGTAAAGACGGGTCAAAGACAAAGTCGACATCAATAGCTGGTAAGGATGTAGCCCACTGTAACCATCTAGTAGAGAGGGCTTTAGCGCTAGGAATGCTAGCCTTTGTGACAGCCTCTAAGGCTGGCAGGGGGGTAACAACAATAATGTGTTTCCATTGCACAAGTGGCCGCTCCGTTAGGAATAACCATCTGCATGCAGTCAGTATTTTTTCAGTGGAAGAAAAACGCATTCCTGCACTGGAATATGAATGCAATTTGTTAGAACTGGGGGTCTCTAGTTGGCAGAGGTAGGTACCTTTGTCCAAATAGGGACCCTTGCTTCTAGTCAGAATAAGGGGGTACACTCCTGAAATAACCCCTGCTCACCTCTTGGTAGCTTGGCATGAGCAGACAGGCTTAGTTCAGAGGCAGTGTGTAAAGCATTTGTGAACACATACAGTAATCTAGTGACAACACTACAAATGGACACCACACAGGTTGTATTATAAAAATAAGTATCTTTTATATACATTTACCACAAGACCATAAATGACATAAATAATCCACAATACTGTACTTTAAGGATGGTAGAATTAGCTTGAGTCTCTTAAAATGAAAATGCGACACTTTGAGTTCAATGTACCTTAAGATGCGTAACGCAGGGCAACGAAAAGTGTTGCAGGGAAGGTGATGCGATAGCCCCTTACACGCAAGGGCAGTGATGCGTTGAAGATCTGGTGCAAAAGAAACAAAGTGGCATCTTCTTGAGGTTGCGACAACGAAGATGCGATGCGTGCACGCCCGACGACCGTGCGGCGATTGCGATGAGTCTTTGGAGCCGCGACAGGCCCTGCGACACGCTTCCTGGCGATGCGACGGCGTCTGATGCGAGGTCGACGATCTTCTCCTGGGATGCGGGGCGCGCCTCGTGTTGCGATGCGCCGGCGTCTGATGCGAGGTCGATGCTCTGCCCCGGGGATGCGACGGCGTCTGATGCGACGGCGACACTCTTCTCCGGTGCTGCGAGGCGCTTCGAAGGATGCGGCGCGCTTCTTCGGGATGCGCCGGCGTCTGATGCGCCGGCGACACTCTTCTCCGGCGATGCGAGACTCAGCGGCTGCGGCGACACGCTTCTTCGTGTTGAGTCGCGCTTCCAGCTCCCAGAGACACGCAAGTGTGTCAGAAGGTCCAAATTCCCAGCAAGGGAATACAGGGGAGCTGGTGGGTGAAGTCTGTTGTCCCCGAGACTTCAGCAGAAGGCAAGCTCTAAAATCAAGCCCTTGGAGATCCTTCACAAGTTGATGAAAGTACACACAAAGTTCCCTTCTCCTTTCTTTGGCAGTCAGGCAACCACTGCAGGCAGATCCCTCTCAGTTTAGGGATAGTCTTCTGCTCAGCTTCTTCTTGGTTCCGCTCCTCAGCAAAGGTTTCTTCTTGTTTCCCAAAAGTGATCTAATTTCCTAGGGGTCTGGGTCCCCTTTTTATACACCTTTTCTCTGTGTTCTCTGGAGGCAGAGAGGCCTCTGCCTAGCCCAAAACCAGTTCTGGTCAGTCCTGGAGCACTTTGTTTTTCTGACTCCTTCTTTCCTTTCAGAATGTGGGGCAGAGTGCTCAGCCGCCCGGCAGGAGGTGGAGCCAGCATTGTGGAAGGCAGGCACAGCCCTATTCAGACCCAGGTGCAACTCCTCCCTCCACTCTGGATGCAGATCTTTCTATTCAGCCCTGTGCTGACTCACCCTGTCTCCTGCAGCCACCCCCCAGCCCCTGTCACTCAATCTCCAGACAAAGAATACACAACCTAGCAGAGGCAGGCTTGGAAGTTTAGGCAAGAAAATACCCACTTTCTAAAAGTGGTATTTTCAAACACAGAATGTTAAAACCAACTTCACTAAAAGATGTATTTTATCATTCTGAGTTCAGGCATACTAAATTCGTTTTTCTACCATGTTCCCTGGGTCAGTTCTGACTATAAGGTGTAATAGTCAGTCTGCCCATTCTGGCCTATGGGGAGCAGGTAGCCTTGCAATAGTGAAAAACGAAAATGGCTGTAATTCACTATTAGGACATGCCACACACACCAGGGCATGTCCCACCTTGTACTTACAATGCACCCTGCCCTAGGGCCTACTTTAGGGGTGACCAACATGCAGTAAAGGGAAGGTTTAGGGACTGGTAAGTGGGTGTACTCACCAAGTCGACATGGCAGCCTAGGCTGCACGCAGGCTCTGCAATGGCAGGCCTGAGACACATTTTACAAGCTGCTTCTGTGGGTGGCACAACCAGTGCTGCAAGCCCACCAGCGGCATTGGATTTACAAGCCCTGGGCACACTCAGTGCACTGTACTAGGGACTGACAAGTAAACCAATCATGGAGTCACTAATACATACATCAATTTATAATGGGGAGAGCATATGCACTTTAGCACTGATCAGCAGTGGTAAAGTGCCCAGAGTCATAAAACAGCCAACAACAGGTCAGAATAATTATATAGGAGGAAGGCAAAAAGTTTAGGGATGACCCTGCAAAAAGGGCCAAGTCCAACACAACCCCCTTCCAGCCAAAAACGCAGGGGAGACCAATCACTACCCTGATGGGCTTCCCTGCTTTGGGCGATAGAACCTGGACCCTGGCCCACAACAGCAGGGGCATACTCCAGTCCTACGCCAATCTGAACCTATTGGAATCACTCTGTCCATACTCTCAGGGTCCACCAAGCTAATCCATGGGGAACCCTTCTCCTCACCTGTGGACACCATCTGTGCAGCACCTAACCTTAACTTGCTCACAGGTGTGTCCCAACAGACAGAAAGCAAGCCACAGTGGCCACTGACAGTGGTCAGGGATGAGACCCAGGCCTTATGCCTCTCAGGGTTCTCAAACCTCTGTGGCGTCAGAGAGCGGGGGGCAGTAGCCCCAGGTGCTTGGCACCCTTTGTCCATTCTCCCTCCTGTCAGGTCAGGTATGACATCCTGACACTGATCTACCAGCCCCGGGCCTGTACCCGGCGGCTGGACTGGAGACTGGGGTGGGCTTTCCCACACCTGGTCCTCCTCCTTGGGGCTCTGTACCCTCCCACCTGGAGCGGTACCCCCTTCCAGAATTGTCAGGGCACCTGTGGCCGGTGTCCTGCACAATTCACTAATACATACATCAATTTATAATGGGGAGAGCATATGCACTTTAGCACTGATCAGCAGTGGTAAAGTGCCCAGAGTCATAAAACAGCCAACAACAGGTCAGAAAAATATAGGAGGAAGGCAAAAAGTTTAGAGATGACCCTGCAAAAGGGCCAAGTCCAACACAATTTATATGCAATCAGCACTGTCTCACCTTCGTTAAAGGTGATATAGATAAATCCAATTGCACACGCAACGACACGGATGACTAGGTTAGTGGTATTTACACATGAATGTAAGTGATGTGTTGTCTGTAAGTCAGATTGTAAAGATCTGAGTATTTCTGGGTGCTCTGATGTCCAATGTGAACTGGAAAAATCAGGATGAATTAATTCATAATGTGATTCGATACATTGTGCATAATCAGGAATGTAAGTTCTGCCAAAGTTAAGGAATCCAAATAAGGACTGTCATTTCTTTAAGGTATTTGGAGGTTGCAGTTGTGCACATTTCTCAAGAAAACGAGGGGCAAGACTCTTCCCCTCATGTGTAAGTTCATATCCCACGAAGAGGACACTTAGAAATTCAATATGAGATTTCTTAAAGCTGAACTTATAGCCGCATGCAGTGAATGCCAAAATTATATGATCCACTCTAGCTAAATGTGGGTTTAACTCATCGTCCATTAGATAGATGTCATTTACGTAAGACAATGCATCAGGGTCAATATCATGTAGAATTCAAATTATGTGGACAGCAAACAGTCCTGGGATGTTCTTATAGCACATGGCCAGTAGTGCAAAGCGATGTTGGAAACCAAGCACCGAGAGAGCTTTCCAATCTCTGCTTTCAGGTGCTAGATTTTGGCTGATAGAAATAGTTAGAAATATCCAAGGTTGTTTTGTATTTTTTACGGACTATATTATTAATGATTGCCATACTATCTGTATTTTGTATTGCAAAAGTGCATCTATGACTGTTTAAATGACTGTAGTCTAAGACTATGCGATATGAATGATCCGGTTTTAAGACAGGAAAAAGGGACACAGTGTTCAATTACTCCTTGGTACTCCAATTGGGAGAGTATTTCTCTAACAGGTGCCTTAGAATCATGTTGAATGGGGTATTGTGGTTGCACTTGGGGGGTGGACCGTATGGGTATTATATGATAAGGAGAGTCCTTAGCCAAGCCAACATGATTACAGTATAAAGAATGGTTTGTGCATGAGCAAATTCTGCTGCATAAGCTTGTTTGACTTCCTCAGGCACAAGATCAGAAAATGAAGAAATTATTACATCCTCACCTGTGGGGAAGTTTGGACAAATAGTGGGGGCCAGTCAACCTCTGCTAAATGAATGTTGCTAGACAAAAAGTGCCTGATTACGTGTTTAGTGGTGTGGGAGTGGGCCATCACGCCAGCGCCCTGCTCCCACACTGCCAAACTCAATCGCCTGCCAGATTAGGAGTTTTTTCCTGGTGATGGAGCAAGGACTCACAAATGATACTTGCTCGAATGCAATCTCCTCACAGTATTAATTTATTAATCTTGTATTGATTTATTAAGATTTATTAATCTTGGGAGATATTTAAAATTGCCAACTCTCTTCTTACCCCCCCTACTCCTCCTACTGACACCAATAATGCTCAATTGCGCTGTGAACAAATTGCCGAATTTTTTTCGGAAAAGATACAAACCATCTATAATTCTTTCCCTCATATGATTGTTCCACAAGTGTGTGGATCAAGTGATATAAATTCTCCTGACGCCCCTCTTTTGTTGGAGGAATTCCATTCTCTGGATCTTAACACCCTGCATAGATTGCTTAAAGAACTTAAATCGGGTTCCCCCCTAGATGTTGCCCCCCCACCATTCTTCACAAAATTGTGGAGGTGGTATCACCGGTTATACTTGAGTGTATCAACTCTTCACTTAGAACCGGGATTGTGCCACCGCAATGGAAACATGCCCGGGTGAAAGCGCTCCTGAAAAAACCGAACCTTGACCCAGAGAATTGGGGAAATTATCGTCCAATCTCTCTACTGCCAGGGGTCAGTAAACTTACTGAAAAATATATTAATTCAATCTTATCAGTTTTTTTGGAAGACAACAATCGTTTACATCCCACGCAAACTGGTTTCAGACCCCAACATGGTACTGAGACGGCTATATTAGTTGCAGTGGAAGAAATTAGGAAGACCCTTGACAACGGAGGCTGCGCTGCGCTTATCCTGTTGGACCTCAGCGGCCTTTGATACTGTCAATCACCAACTTTTGATACGAAGACTGAGAGACGCTGGAGTGACTGGGTTGGCACTAAAGTGGTTACAGTCTTTCCTTCTTGACAGGGTTTATTCGGTTTTCGAAGGGGAATGCTCTTCAAAATCCATTCCTTTGACCTGTGGGGTTCCGCAAGGATCTTCCCTAAGCCCCACGATGTTCAACGTGTACATGAGTTCGTTGGCTGAATTAGTACTCCCATTTGGGGTACAGATAATTACGTATGCCGACGATACACAACTAATTGTCTCTTTGAAGCAAGCCAACCAACCAGACCCTGATCTATCTACTTGTCTTCAAAAGGTTTTTAATTGGATGAGCAATTCTTTTCTTAAACTTAACGGATCTAAGACTGAACTGCTGCTTCTGGGGAAGTCTGCTCCCCTAAATGTGGATCACCTGTGGCCCAAATGCCTTGGTTCCCCTCCTGCTCCTAAAAAACAAGTAAAGAGTCTAGGAGTATGGATTGACTGCAATCTCGATTTTAGAGAGCAATCACGCATAGTGGCGGCGAGTTGCTTTGGTCTTTTAAGAAGGTTTAGAAAGTTACTTCCCTTGCTTCTGCCTTTGGCGAGACGACTGTTGGTGCAGGCCTTAGTTCTCTCACGGCTTGACTATGCCAACGCCCTATATTTGGGAGCTCCTCAGGCCACTATTAAAAGATTGCAAACAGTACAGAACTGTGCGGCCCGGATACTCCTGAATATACCCAAACGCTCCTCTGCAAGGCCTGCTCTTGCTACCCTGCATTGGTTGCCCGTCCAGGAAAGAGTGCAATTTAAGGCTCTGTGCATCACCCATAAATCCTTTTTGGAAAAGGCCCGCTTTTGATCCGTCCCTGGAGTAAACCTTATGTACCTAACAGAGCCCTTAGATCGGGGAAAAAAGGATTAATCTGTGTACCGAAGATTAAACGTGCACGTAGTGGAGGTCGACTATTCACATATAATGCATCTAGACTCTGGAATGACCTGCCTCTACACATACGTTTCGAATCTGAACATCTTAAGTTCAGAAAACTTCTGAAAACTTTTCTTTTTCATTAATTTTTTTATAGCTTACTTTTCTCGTAGCCTACTGGACGTCTTAGCGCTGGGATGCCCCTGGGTAACCACGCGCTTTATAAGTGTTCATTCATTCATTCATTTATACTAACGTTGCATACATTACCCGAATAGCAAGGAAGCTTGCCTATGTGTTCTAACTAACAAGTAACGCTTGTCTTTTTCTAAAATGGCCGCTAAAGCGCGGGAACCTTACTGCGCATGTCTCAACCACATCACGTGGTGTGACGTCTCTCTCTGCTTGGTGGGAAACTCCTGCTTCTGCGCAGTGTGCATTAAAATGGCTGCTTGATGTTTTCACATGCTTCAGCTTGTTCTCATGTTATTATTAATTTGTCGTTTCTATAACGCTACTAATGCGGATAGCATTTATAAATAAATAGGGATAGAGTAGAAAGAGTGGGTATACAGTGAAACATTTTATTTGTGATTTTAATATTTTCTTCTTTGACTTTTATTAGTTCGTGAATTTGGGCCTAGGGTTGGTGAACTGAAACTCGAGAGACAGATGATTCTGCACATGTATCCTGCATGGCTGCCAAAGAATAAGGATGAAGTCAACCTGGACGTCGTCCAAGGCCACGACCTAATGGCCAACATTGATGTATTCATGTTGTTCTTGCCAAATCTGCAACTATGTATATGAAGAATGTATAAACTTTGTTGTGAGACGGGTGGGAAATAAAGCAAATGTATTAAAATTGATGGGCGGTATTTTAAAACAATGGTCTACAGAAATTGAACTAAATCAATATGGTGTGAGGATCAACCCCCTGTCCCTGTCCAATCAGAAATAGTGGTCCCATATTTTGGCAACATTAAGGGGAGGTACATGGGCGTAGAAGGGTATAACAGATATAGAATTAGCTAATTAGTTAGAACGGAGGGAACAGAAGACCAGAGAACTGAAGGAAGCCGTGCTGCACGAGACTAGACGAGAGAACAGTCAGAACAGAAGGAGCAGGCGTTCACACAAGGACGAGACTAGATGCTGACAGGCAGAAGCTCCAGACCGACAAGCTGATCGATTGCAGACTGAACCGCTGTCCAGAGAGGTCCTGAGGAGGGGGCGGCGGTGTCCATTAGAAGGAAGGCACAGGAGAATCGAGGAGAAGCCGAGTATCAGAGAGGGGAACGACGCAGGCGTCGTTGTAGAGAGGTCACCGGTCCTGACCTGAACCTGGAGGAGGTCTTTGCTCTTCATCCTTCCTGGGTCCTATTCTTTCCCAACTCCTTGGCCAAGGGGTTTGGTTCTCGCACTTAGGTAAATATACCTGCAACCTTTAGTTGCGCTGCTGTCTCTATCTTCTCCTTTCTGAGGGACCATCATTAATCAATAATTATTATTCTGTGCTTCATCCTTGATATGCGATTAAGTGCCATGTGGTTCTGTAATTTACTCTGCTAAAATCTTTAGATAAACATTTTAAAACTTCCTGACTCAGTGATTATTTCAGGATTATGTACTTTAATGAATGTCACTCATTTTAAACTTCCCAATTAGCAAAGGATTCATTGGTAAGTCATTACTCTTCAATCAGAAAGGTAATTGGTAGCAGGGATTTTGATAAAGAGTACAACTGACTCACCAGCGTAAGTATTAGCGTAGTATGAATGTATGGGCCCAAGTGAGTATTTGGTGTATGAATGCTGTTTGCTAATGTCGCGCTGGATCAATTTTCTGGTAATCAGAGGATGGTTTTACTTTGTTAATTGGGTAATGAGAATTTTATTTTTATGAACTAACATCTGTGTATTCAAAGTTTGTTTTATGTTGTCAGGAATTCCCCGGGAAAAATTGAATAGCGGATGGTAAGTGGAAGCCATACTGCAGTGAGGTTATCTGTCAGGCAGAAATAGTACTGAAAAGTTAAGCAAGACTATCAGTACTGGTTAGGGACTCTATGCGTGTGAGTAATAGCAAAAGAATACGTTGTGAAAATGTTATGTTATATCACCTAGAAAGAGTAACATTGAAGAAGTAACAGGTACTTCTGGGGCTTGTGTGAAGAGTAAACGGAAGGGTTTTACTTGTAGTGTATGTTTAGTAAAACGGAAAGGTTTTTACTAAGTGTGAGAGAAAACTATCTTTTCGAAATTTAGAGAAACTGGCACGATAGCGAATGTTTTATGTTGTTACTGAAATTTAATTAAGATTTATAGAGAAAATAAGTTTGCGTAAGATTTCGTAAAGGGAGGGTCAGTTGCCGGAGAGGGAGCTGACGTCACAAAACGCCGCGCTGGGATTGCTTGAATCAGCGGGTGTGGAACGACTCTTGTAAAGGAGGGGTCAGTAGTCAGGAGCAGTACTGACGTCACAGGTGCCGCGCTGGGATTGGTTGAAACAGCGAGGGACAGAGAAGCGCAGATTGTAAAGGAGGGGTTGACAGATAAACGTCACAGAAAGGCCACGCTAGGATTGGTTCAGAGATAAAAGTTAGCTGGCACTTGATTGGTTGATATCATAGAAGCTAAAATCTTAGTGGATAGAGATTGCATCTTAAAACGCGATCCAACTTTAACAGGAACTCGACCGGATAGGAGATATTTAGGCTTTGCAGAATATAATTTTATACATCGAGATTTACCCAAGATGTACGGAGAGAAGAGAAAATGTCATTTCTGCAAAAGATTAAGAATTATTTTAAAAGGATAAACCAATCAAAACTAGAGAAGGAATTATCATTCCACCAGCTAAACGCCCGCTTCATTCATGATGATGGAGAGAGGTTATCATACTTGTGTATGGATAGAGAATTGGATAGAATATACCAAAAATGATGGAATATTAGCATTTCCCGAGAATGGCACTTTCAATGGGCGAATTCTTCAAAATTTAAGATTGAGGATGAATGACTTAGAACCCAGACTTAGATTAACTCAATACGAAGCCTTAGAAGAATGGGAAACTGAGGCATTTGAGCGTGACCGATCCAGGAGTAATAGGGGTTATCGAGGATTTTTCCCAAGAAACCAACATGAGTCTAGGGACGGCCAGATGAAACAGTGGAGGAGGGCAATGCTTACAGAGGGATTATATCCAATATTGACAGCAGAAGAACTGTTAGGGAGGAAATGCACAGAAAAGACAAAACACTTAATGAGAAATGGAGATTCTGAAGATGAATTTATGGAAGAGATATTAAAGAACCCCCCACCATATCAGGAAGGGGCAGGTGGATGTACCCCAAGTGCACCACCGTTAAAGACTCCATTAGTACCACAGGTAATGCATGATTTCACACCTAGCAGGATACTTCACGATGAAGAAAAAGAAGCCCTAGAGAAAACCAGAGCAGAATTAATACAGAAAATAACACAGATAAAAGTGCATCCTGACTCTTTGACCATACCTGTAACAATTGGTCCAGTAGTCCCGTTATATAGTGACAAAGGAAACTATCCTACACCACTAGCTATGCCTACTCCTGTGAATATTCCTAAACCTGAAGCAGTAGTGATGGTTGAGGATCACTTTAGTGACTGTGAATCTATGATATCATTAATGGATTTACCCATTCGAGATTCTGTCAATAGTACTCCCAAAAGAGCTACACCTGGGTGCTCGAAAGATATAAACCTAATAACTTCATCGGGAGCAAAAAGTGTCACTGTAGTAACACCCGAAGACTTAGAAAGGTGGGCACAAGGATCAGATCAGCAGTGTACACCTCCAAAAATTTTGGACATTTATAAATTAAAAATCGAATTAGAAGAAATAATAGCAGGAAAATGTAGGGCTAGATCGCCTAAATACATATGATGAAGAAGAATTATTATTTGTATGCAGAAGTATTACCAAAAATGTGAAATTATTCCATGAAAAATTATCAGATTTAGCTCTGCAGATGGGAATTGAAATAGGGAGATCGAAAGTGTTACAGAAACCCTATAGAGCAGAATTTTCAGACAAAGATTAAGAAAATATGAATGCCTCTGGAAGAAAATTACAAGTAAAGGAGTTAATGACAGTCTTGCAAAAATGGGGAGACCTAGATAAATGGAGAGTCAGATGGGCCAAGAAAAAGGAAGAGGCACGATCCAGTAGAACAGCATCTGAATATGTAATAAAGGAAACAGGGAAGACAGATCAAATGTATCCGATGCGAGAAGTTCCAGGAGGGGGATATGTACATGTCCCATGGAGCAGACAGGATATTTTGTCATTTACAAATGATTTTCCAAAGTTGAGAGAAAAACCAATTGAATGGTACAAGCAGCTTGAGAGGTTTGTGAAGGTGTCAAAGGTATTGTTGAAGGATTTGGATGGTTTGTTTGACATAGTGGTACCTGCCGATTTATGGACAGATTGTAAAATTACAGTTGATTGGCCAAGTGAAGAGTATCCTAGAGATCCAAAGACAGGTGCCCCGTCAAATGATGTAATGAAAAAGTATCAGCAGGTGATAACTTACCTGAAAGGCAAAATACCACCGAAAGAAACGGATTGGGTGAAAATAGACCGAACCACCCAAGAAGCCAGTGAATCGGTACACGCCTATTATGAGCGTTTATTGCAGGTCTTTAAGCAGTATAGTGGATTTGAGGACATTGGAGATAAGAACATGAGTCAGTTTGTTTATCGATTTGTCTATGGTCTGAAGCCAGAGATTTGTCAGATGATTAAGCAGCACATGTTGTGTTGGCAAGGGAAACCGATCAATGAAATTTTGAAATATGCAAAATATTGTGGAGACGATATTGAGGATAGGCACAAGAAATTGCAGGAGAAAGTAATGTGGGCACAGGTGAAAATGGCAGAGAAACAGGGAATTAATTTGGATAATCCAAGTGAAAATCAAGGAAAGGATTCTGGAACGAGTGGTGATACTGGGAATGGTGCAAAAGTGAGAGGACGAATGAGTAGAGAAGAAGCTAAAAAGAAATTTCCTTGTCATGGATGCGGAAAATTGGGGCATTGGAAGGATGAATGTAAAAACATTCGGAATAATAATGGCCCAAATCAAAATTTAAATCCACAGACGCAGAATGACTCACAGCAGGGTGTAAATCCTCAGAGTCAGTTGCCACCTGCACCTATTCAGGGTAATGTAAGCAGAGCAAAGCACGGTACAGACGTCGGATATCAAGGAGGAAGTGGTAAGAATGATTATGTAACATCACAGTTTCTTTTACAGGACGATTTCTGTCAATACAGTTCATGACGGTGCCTGAGAGAGGGGGAGAAGGAATGCGTACTTGGCGCATCCTTACCGGTAGATCAGTCAGGTCCATATGTTGAAGGGAATGTGAGAGGTAATGACATTACTTTTCTGTTGGACACTGGTGCTACTCGGTCTACTGTGAGAACAGCAGACATTCCAGACCTTCCTCTCTCTGGAGAAGCTATCCAAGTAGTGGGAGTAGCTAATCGAAAGATTAGAACACCTCTTACCGAACCAATGGAAGTTAAAATTGGAAATTTCAGAGAAATGCATCATTTTGTAGTATGTGATTCCAGTCCAGTAAATTTATTAGGCCGAGATTTATTATGCAAAATGAATTGCACAATTTTCTGCACACCGGATGGTGTGGCAGTTCAGACCCCAGACGAAGATCATGTATATAAGTTTATGATTGCAAAACAAGGTACAGAAGTAGATGAAATGTTTTCGTTATTAACAAAAGATGAGCTGCCAGAAGAATAAAAGGGTACAGTAAACCCCATAGTATGGGATTTCACAGGAAAGGAAGTAGGACTTATGGCCAAAATAGACCCAGTTAAAATTACTGTAAAAGAAGGTGCGATTTTCCCAAATACCAGACAGTACAAAATGAGTGCAGAAGTAAAAGAAGGAGTCATTGAAGAAATCAACCGAATGGTAGAACAAAAACATACTAAAGGAAGTAATGAGTAGCCCATGTAATTCACCAATAATGGGTTTAAAGAAACCTAGTGAAAAATATAGGATTGTTCAAGACTTGCGAAAAATAAATAAGATTGTGGAACCATGTTGTCCTATAGTGCCAAATCCTGCAGTAATTCTATACCAGATTCCTTTTGAGTGCAGGATGGTTCACAGTGATTGATTTATGCCAAGCGTTCTTTTCAATACCATTGCACCCAGACAGCCAGTATCTTTTTTCATTTAAATTTGAGAACAAAGTATATGTATGGAATCGTGTTCCTCAGGGGTACACGGAAAGTCCTTCTATCTTTAATCAGATATTGAAAAAGTGCCTTGAGAAACTAGTGATGCCAGGAAGCTCAGTCCTAGTACAATATATCGACGACTTGCTGGTGGCATCGAACACCAGAGAGGACTGTGTTGTTGATTCCATAGCACTATTAAATCATTTGGCTGAAGAAGGGCATAAAGTCTCACCCGAAAAATTGGAGTTCTGTACAACAGCAGTTAAATATCTGGGACACCAAATTGAGAGCGGAAAAAGAAGAATAACCTCGGAAAGAGTAAAATTGATTAAGAAAATGCAAATGCCTGTAACACAAAGAGAAGTGAGAATGTTCCTAGGAATAGTAGGTTACTGTCGACAATGGATACTAGGATTTTCCTTGTTAGCAAAGCCCCTAATACAAATGACAAAAAGAAGGCAAAGGACCCAGTTGAGTGGGATGATGAGAGCGTAGGAGCCTTTGTAAAATTGAGAAATGCTCTGTGTTCAGCACCTGCCTTAGGCATGCCTGACTATAAGAAAACTTTTGCATTATTCTGTCATGAGAGAGAAAATTGTGCACTTTCAGTCTTAACTCAAAGACATGGTTTAGACAGACGTCCTATAGCATATTTTTCTGCTACATTGGATCCAGTGGCAGCCGCGTTGCCAGGCTGCTTAAAAGCAGTAGCGGCTACTTGTTTGAGCATTGAACAAAGTGAGTCAATTGTGATGGGACATCCTGTAAAGGTGTATGTTCCACATGCGGTTGTAATTTTGTTGACAAGAACCCGAACTCAGCATCTTACGCCTAGTCGGCTGACTAAATATGAGAGAATAATAATGGGTGCTGAAAATGTGACCATAGTAAGGTGCACCATAGTAAATCCTGCTACTTACTACCAGACCCATATCATGAGGAAATTAAAAATGACGAAGAAGAAGAACATGATTGTTTACAAGTCACAGAGTTATGCACGAAACCACGTCCAGACATCGAAGAACAGCCCCTTAGAAAGCCAGACAGGGAGCTATTTGTTGATGGTTCATGCCAAAGACATGAAGACGGTAAACTAACTGCTGCCTATGCGGTATGTGAATTAACTGGAATAGTTGAAGCATCCTATTTACCAGGAGTCAAATCTGCACAAGTAGCTGAATTGATTGCATTGATAAAGGCTTGCAAAATTGGGAGGAATCAAAAAGTAACTATATTTACAGATAGCCAATATGGTTACGGGGTTGTGCATGATTTTGGCCAACTATGGATGCAGAGGGATTTCATGACTTCTTCAGGATCCCCGTTAAAAATGGACAGTTCGTAAGGGAATTGCTGGAAGCAATACAATCACCAAAAGAATTGTCTGTGGTGAAGTGTGGCCGCACACCAGTCAGGAGATGACTGGGTGGTAATCGGCAACAGATATGCAGATCTTGTGGCTCAACATTGTGCCAAAAATAGATTGTCAGTCAATAAAAGGGTGGAAAGAATGGGAATCAGCTGCCAACTTATGCTGTATGTGCCACCTGAAACATGGAATGATGTTAAAAGATTGCAAGAGGATGCTGATGAAAGTGAGAAGAAAATATGGGTCAAGGTGGGTTGTTCCCAAAGAGGAGATGACGAAGTGTGGATTTGCGCTGATGGCAGACCAGTCATGCCTGACTGTCTGCTCTCTCAAATGGCCAGGATGTATCATGGAGACACACACATAGGGAGAGATGCAATGATTAGGCTCTTCAGACAAAATTGGTACAATCCCAAATTCAGAGCAGTAGCAGAGAGTCTTTGCCAGAGATGTTTAACCTGCCAGATGCATAATCCAGGGAGGAAGACAATAATTGGGTTTGGAAAGATTGGAAAGGCAGAGGGTCCATTTATAAGACTCCAATTCGATTCTATACAGTTACCACCATGCAGAGGGTTGAAATATGTACTGGTCATAGTGTGTCTGTTTTCAAAGTGGGTGGAGGCTTACCCTACCAGGAGGAGTGACAGCATTACAGTCGCAAAGCTGTTACTACGAGAACTCATTCCTAGGTTTGGTTTCCCAGTAACTTTGGAATCAGATAGAGGAAAACATTTTAACAGTAAAGTGATCCAAATAATCTGCGAAGCATTCCAAATTGAACAAAAATTGCACTGTGCATATCGTCCAGAGGCTTCTGGAGTGGTTGAACAATTGAATGGCACTATAAAATCCAGACTGGGAAAAATGTGTGCATCAACATCATTGGAGTGGCCAGATGCATTGCCACTTGTTTTAATGGGACTCAGAAGCATTCCTGATAGAAATACTGGATTGAGCCCACACGAGATAATGATGGGAAGAGCAATGAGACAAGCACATATTCCCATAAACAAACTGCTGAATATATCTGATGATATGGTTCTGGATTATTGCAAAGGATTGGCTGACCTAGTGCGTTCTGTCTCTCATCAGGTTGGAGAAGATGCAGTTTCGAGGCAGCCTGAACAAGAACATGATCTGAATCCTGGTGATTGGGTGGTAGTGAAGAATCACACCAGAGAAACGTGTCTATCACCTAGATAGGGCAAACCTTGTCAAGTCATACTGACCACCAATACAGCAGTGAAGTGTGCGGGATTTCCTAATTGGATTCACGTAAGCAACACCAAAAGAGTACCAGACCCTGAAGAAGAAAATCCTCAGGCAGCATCAATCACTGAGGAAGCTGAAGGTTGCCCAGCTGAAGAATCTCAGGCTCGAGATTCAAGAGAAGCTGCAGAAGAACAATCGAGCACAAGTCAGGACTGGATACCGGTGGTAGAAATCCCTGAAGTTTACCACAGAACAAGAAGTCAAACAAAGTTGGAAGAAAATGAAGAAGATCAGATAGGTGAAGAAGAAGCAGCTCAGGGAAAAGAAGAAGAGACAATAAAGGAACCTGAGCAAGATCAGATAGGGAGAGGAAACTGGGCTCAAAATAACGAAGAACTAACACATTTTGAGCAGGGACAGACAGGTCTAGAAGAATCCGGTCAGGCTGCAGAAGTACAAAGTGCAATAAGCCCTGATCAGAACCAGTTAGATCCAGAAAAGTACACAGAAGAAGAAAATCCTGAGAATCACGAACATGAAGAAATAAACAAAGAACAAGGTCAGTTATTGGAAACTCACAGAGGAGCTGCGGCAGAGAAACCAATAAGACCTGAAAAGGAGCAAGTAAGAGAAACAGTAATTGCAGAAAACGAAACAGTGCTAAAACGTGACAATAAAAAGATTTCTGAAGATAAAGAAACAGTGCAAACAAAGAAAGCAAGAAAAGGAGATCATTGGCCGAGTGTCATTAAAAGAATAAAATACCACATAAGAACCAGAAGTGAAGATCCAGATCTAGTAAATGAAGTAACAAGCCAAACAGAACAAGAAAATAAAACTGAGAAAAGAAGAAGTAAAAGACTGAAACTTGTGAATAACAAATTCAAGGGTCCTGATTGGACTTACATCATTCTTGAAGATTACTGAGAGTTCAGAGTCAAGTGAAAGTGGTGACGAAGGAACAAGTGCAGAACTGACGTATGAGAAAGAAACAAGACCACCTTGACTAAGCAAAAGAGTCACATAAAGAAAAGCGAAAACAGATAAGAAGAGCAATCTTCCTTGTCGAGATGCCTGATGATAGAGTTGCTGGGAGACCAAAACAGAAATGTTGTAAAAGATGCTGTGCAATATGCATATGTAGTCTAGTAATGGTGCTTATAGTATGGTTAGTCCTGATCGTAGCAGTTCCTTACCTTATGATAATGGATAAAAAGATTAATAACGAAACTAAGGAAAGGACAGCAAACTTGAAGGGTAATAGAGTAGAACTAATGGCAGAAAATGAACCAGAATTTCATCATGAAATTACTGATAACGACACTAGTCTAAATGTTTTCACAAAATTATTGTTTCAATATGTAGACACCATGGAAGTTAGTAATTGTTATGTCTGTATGAAGTTGCCTGAATCAGTAGCAGAAGGGTTAACATATCACCACCTACCATTAACATATGGCATATCATGTAGTGTATTAGCCAGTTTATTTTATAGAACAGGAAGACTTCAGTATTATTATTCAAACATAGATGTGATATTTTCTGAGGTTCCGATTCGAAAGAGTATGAACCCAGTGCTTAGTAGTCAAGACGCACAGTTTATGGGAGAATGTTTCTTAACAATGAAATCGATAGATATAACACATGCACATAGACACAATCTAACATGTTAAGAAGAAAAGATATTTTTGAACTTAGTGGAAGATAGAAGACAAGATTTTCAAAAGAAAGCTTCTCAGCATAAGGCTCATTTGCCACCTTGGGCTGAGAAAGAAGGGAGTTACACACCTGGCAAGGCTCAAGCTGCTATGGCTCTGGATTTTGTAAAGACGGGGAAAATTTGTCTACATAGATTAAAGACTGATTATAACAATGTTTTCATCGGTACCAGTGAATGTGAACACAATTTCTTAATTCTTGGAGGTTGGGGAATCAAAGGAGGAACAGATTCAGTTTTTCCTGGAATTTATTATGTGTGTGGGAATAAGGCTTACTTTAGGCTTCCTACACGGTGGTATGGAAGTTGTTATTTTGGAATAGTATTTCCAAAAATATACCACGTAAAGAGAAACACTGGGAGCAATGAAAACAATAGCGAATTAACACGTAGTAAAAGAGCTAGTTTTTCTGAAATTGTAGGTGATATATTTGGTGCATTGATACCTTCAGTGGGAATAATTCTGAACTCAAGGAAAATATGTAAATTGTCTACAGTGGTTGATCGTTTATCAACGGATACTGCTGGAGGATTTCTAATGATTAATGCGGAGATGGTTGCGATTAGATCTATGATTATGCAAAATCGACTTGCTCTTGATATTATATTGGCAAAAGAGGGCGGAGTCTGTAAATTATTGAAGACGAAACACTGTTGCACTTACATACCTGATAAAAGTGCAGAAATTGGAACATATATACAGAATATAACGAAACTTGAGAAAGAATTAAAACCACTGGAAGTTGATAGTGTATGGGAAAGATTGACAAATAGTATTTCGTCAATTGGTACCTGGTTTGCTAATGTAGGAAAAGGACTTATAGGTCAAATTTTAGTACCCTTAGCAGGAATAGCAATAATAGTACTGTCAATAATAATATGGTGCAAATGTTGTCGAAGGAATGAATCGTATAGTGTGACAGGAAAAGGAAAGAAGAGAAAGTTTGACGAAATTGAACTTGAAGATTTGAGAAGTGAATTATACAAAAAGTTAAAAGGGGATGTGAAAAATAGAAAGTGTAAAAATGAGAATGAAACTATTTGCTAGAAGTTGGCATCTGATTGTGGGTAGTATTTGATGGCTCTTAAACGCCATCAGAGAGGGGATTGATGGAGCAAGGACCCACAAATGAGACTTGCTCGAATGCAATCTCCTCACAGTATTAATTTATTCATCTTGTATTGTTTATACTAACGTTGCATACATTACCCGAATAGCAAGGAAGCTTGCCTATGTGTTCTAACTAACAAGTAACGCTTGTCTTTTTCTAAAATGGCCGCTAAAGCGCGGGAACCTTACTGCACATGTCTCAACCACATCACGTGGTGTGACGTCTCTCTCTGCTTGGTGGGAAACTCCTGCTTCTGCGCAGTGTGCATTAAAATGGCTGCTTGATGTTTTCACATGCTTCAGCTTGTTCTCATGTTATTATTAATTTGTCGTTTCTATAACGCTACTAATGCGGGATAGCATTTATAAATAAATAGGGATAGAGTAGAAAGAGTGGGTATACAGTGAAACATTTTATTTGTGATTTTAATATTTTCTTCTTTAACTTTTATTAGTTCGTGAATTTGGGCCTAGGGTTGGTGAACTGAAACTCGAGAGACAGATGATTCTGCGCATGTGTCCTGCATGGCTGCCAAAGAATAAGGATGAAGTCAACCTGGACGTCGTCCAAGGCCACGACCTAATGGCCAACATTGATGTATTCATGTTGTTCTTGCCAAATCTGCAACTATGTATATGAAGAATTTATAAACTTTGTCGTGAGACGGGTGGGAAATAAAGCAAATGTATTAAAATTGATGGGCGGTATTTTAAAACAATGGTCTACAGAAATTGAACTAAATCAATATGGTGTGAGGATCAACCCCCTGTCCCTGTCCAATCAGAAATAGTGGTCCCATATTTTGGCAACATTAAGGGGAGGTACATGGGCATAGAAGGGTATAACAGATATAGAATTAGCTAATTAGTTAGAACGGAGGGAACAGAAGACCAGAGAACTGAAGGAAGCCGTGCTGCACGAGACTAGACGAGAGAACAGTCAGAACAGAAGGAGCAGGCGTTCACACAAGGACAAGACTAGATGCTGACAGGCAGAAGCTCCAGACCGACAAGCTGATCGATTGCAGACTGAACCGCTGTCCAGAGAGGTCCTGAGGAGGGGCTGCGGTGTCCATTAGAAGGAAGGCACAGGAGAATCGAGGAGAAGCCATGTATCAGAGAGGGGAACGACGCAGGCGTCATTGTAGAGAGGTCACCGGTCCTGTCCTGAACCTGGAGGAGGTCTTTGCTCTTCATCCTTCCTGGGTCCTATTCTTTCCCAACTCCTTGGCCAAGGGGTTTGGTTCTCGCACTTAGGTAAATATACCTGCAACCTTTAGTTGCGCTGCTGTCTCTATCTTCTCCTTTCTGAGGGACCGTCATTAATCAATAATTATTATTCTGTGCTTCATCCTTGATATGCGATTAAGTGCCATGTGGTTCTGTAATTTACTCTGCTAAAATCTTTAGATAAACATTTTAAAACTTCCTGACTCAGTGATTATTTCAGGATTATGTACTTTAATGAATGTCACTCATTTTAAACTTCCCAATTAGCAAAGGATTCATTGGTAAGTCATTACTCTTCAATCAGAAAGGTAATTGGTAGCAGGGATTTTGATAAAGAGTACAACTGACTCACCAGCGTAAGTATTAGCATAGTATGAATGTATGGGCCCAAGTGAGTATTTGGTGTATGAATGCTGTTTGCTAATGTCGCGCTGGATCACTGGTCTGGCGGGCGTTGCTTTTGTGGTCACAGCCGGTAAACCTTACAAAAGGCACTGCAAATGGGAACGCCAAAGCTTGTACCTGCACAGCATGGACTAATGCAGTCTATGTCGTGCAGGAACTAAGGTGCATGCAAACAGGGGGACGCAAGATGGGCCCCCCTGCATGCACCCCCATGCACTGTAGTGGCCCTGTAGGGCCCCCTTACTTTCCTCACCGCCACACTTTTCATGGCGGGATCACTGCCATGAAATGTGTGGAGGTCAGGAAAGCCTGTAATAAGCTTGTCTGTGCTGCAGCAGCACCACCAGTGCCCCAGACCACCGAGTGATCACAGATCTCCGGCTGTTGCGGTGGTCCCATGGCAGTCTGACTGGCAAAGTTGTAATACGGCGGTTGGAGCTGTGGTAGCCGCCACTCCACTGCAGGTTTGGCAGTCCTATGGACAGCCAAACTCATAATTAGTCCCAAAGTTAACTTCTCCCAGAAAATTACTCGAATGGTGTGCTGTATAGCACCCTCAATTCGCATATCTAAGTCGTATAACCTACACACCTATCTGGGGTTTCAACTGTAATAAAGTTATCAGTTGCTCTCACTGCTAGAAACTCCTGGAGATTCCAGCATACTATAGTGACTTCTGCCACGTGTCAAGGAAAGTCACTGCCCAACTCTTGTTCAGGAGGAGGGTGCTCAATGTTTGTGGCTTATTTCACGGTTATAGCCGCAACTTTCTTTTTCTGAAATTTTGGTTTAAAGGGAGATTTGTCCTCCTTCTTTATCTTTACGTCAGATGAGCGTTCTGAGTCTCTATTCGGTTTCATGTACTCTTCTTGTCTGTGCTCAGATCGCTCTCCTCTCTCGTACTGCTTTTCACATGAGTCCTGCAAGGAACGAGGAGAATGTGTATCAGAAATTTGACACCTGTTTGGAGCTTTAATTTTAGTGCGATAACGAAAATCGTAGCACCTCTCAGAGAGCTCCAGTGGTGGAGAACCTCTGCGAGGTTTACCTTTCTGTGTTGGTTTAGATTTATCTCATGATTTTTTTAACAAACTCATGGGTCTGCTTGCCATCCATGTCTGTACTAGGTTTGCCAAGAGGTGGTTTAGTAGGTCTGGTTCACAAATGATTGAGTCCTAAGGATGTATACACATCAGCAATAATTATAGGTAGCTCACTTTCACTGTTGGGTTATGTGACCGCTGAGAGCCTCTGACGTATAGCCAGAGATGCAACTTCACCTTTAATGTTAGACAGAAGAATTGTACACACCACAGGAATATTTCCCATTAGTTTCATCCCTAAATCCAGGGCAGCTGCCCCATGTTCATTCTGCATTTGTTTTAACTAGGCCTGGGCGGAGCTCGCAGACTTTCACTCCGCAGAATTCTGCGGAGCTTCAGAAAAACTCCACCAAATTCCACAGAGTTGTGCATGCAGGCGGAGTGTTGTTGCTCAGCCACTGACAGCCCCACGGGCGGGCTCGGGCACTCTCATTAGCCGAGAAAAGCTGCCCGCATTGAAAGACTGGGAGCCGAGTGCACTGTTACGCAGCCCCCTGAACCCTGCACAAGAATTCAATGCGTTAATATGCACGCCCCGGCTGACGGTTCGCGTTACCGCCTTCACTTTATGCACCCGTGAACACATGCGCGCCTGCTCAAGCCTGTGGCATGGGTGGTGTGGGCACAGGCCGGCCAGAGCTGGTGATATTTGCCGGGGAGGCTTTGTTTAGTGCACCGCTCACTCTTTGCCCGGAGGCGCCCCTCTGGCAGGCAGCAGCAGCAGGTTAAATATTATTCTCAAGCATAGAACTTAACTGCCCCGTGCTCTTAGTTTACCTTGTGTGGGCTGCCTCCAGGTAGTTCTCGAACCAAGGATTCATAGCCATCGTGCTTTTAGCCTCACTGCAGAGAAACACTGCAAGTTCCCTCTCCAGTTTGGTGTAAGGGCCATGGGGTGCAATGATTGTAAGGGGTGTATGGTGCCAGGGCTAAACAGACACACAATGTAAGGTGCAGGGACCGTACATGGTAAAACGTAGAGAGGTTGTATGGTGGAAGAGAGACATTGTGGAAGGAGGATTTTGAAGATGGGTAGGGTGCAGAAATTGGAAAGGTTATAAGCATTTAAATGGTGTAGGATGATAGGAATGGTAAGTTGTTTTGGTACCGAGACTGTAAGGGTGCGCAATGTAGAAATGGCCACAGATTGTAAGGGGTGTGGAGTAGCAATAACGATAACAAATGAGCTACAGTAAAATGACAACATAAAAAAACACGTTAGGTAACTTACATGACACTCCGATTTCAGCAGGGTGAGCCCTCTCCTCTTACCCCAACTGCTGGCTGTACACTCCAGGAACTGACCACTGCAGGGGTCATAGATAATGTCCTTCCAGCTAAATGCAGGCTTGTTGCTAGCGTCCTTCTCTTCCTTCGTCATGGCCATGGTGAGGGGACCCCGGAGTTGGTGGATGTGTGAGAGGAGCCTGACTGTGTTCATAGGTGAGAGTTAGTGGAAGGTGTGTGTGCGGGGTGTGGTTTCTGCGGGGGTATAGGGTGCTGTGTGGGCAGACGGAGGTGCGTGGCTCCTCTCTTCTGCCCCACTTGTCGGTTGCAACCACTATAGCCACTTCTTTCGCTACAGTACAATTGGCTGGAGAAAGAAGGCAGAACACTACGCATGCACCATGTGTGGTTGAAGCAGCATCTGTTAGCTGGAGCAAGCCTCCTGTTGGTGACCTGTAAGTATGCACGAAAAGTAATCCGCAATATAGCGCAAGTATGCATTTTAAGTTTAAGTGGGAAATGCTTTGGGGAAATTTGATCCCCATAAGTGCTCATAAGTAAACTACAGAATTCTCTCACTGATAAACATCAGGCTTTAATCCTGCGTTGACAAAACCAGTCAAACTACAGCCCATAAATTGCCCCTGGCTGTTCTACAGAAGAGCCTGTGAGTCTCCCAACTAATATCCGCAACATGGCCTGCTGCTTTCAGTTTGTGATCAAGACACGAAGTTAGCAGTCTCGTTGTTTAATTATGTGGTCCGAATGCTTCAGTGAGTCCTGCACGTGGACCCGCAAGCAGGAGACGCCATGGTGACTGCCGGTACCTGTGCACATACCCGCCCCTTTCTCCTGCTCCCGCACGCACACCAACCAGAGCAGCAGAACAGCCAGAGCTATTTGTCAAGTAGAGACTCTAGGGGTGGGCACCAGTTAAACTCCACTACGTGGAGGAGGTGGAGTTTTTGCAGAACTCTACGCTCCAAGCAGAGTGTGGAGACACAAAGCTCTGCAAACTCCACCGGCGGAGCGGAGTTTACCGCCCACCCCTAGTTTTAGCACGTCTGGCAAGACTGACATGGATGGAGTGTCATGACTGGTGGTGTATATACAGCGGCAAAGACTGTACCCCAAGTGTTACAGTCACTTATTGCAGAAACCATTCCATGGGGTAAGCACATAGTCAGTATTCTGCGCTTGTCTTGTGCTCCCGTAAGGGGAAACACGGCTTCAGTTTGGTCGATTATTGGGTGATCCAAAATGGAATTACCTCACAATTAGTGGGAATTTTGCCCATAACTTAATGAATAATTACAGGACTTATTGTTGGCACTGCAGGCAACTGGGCTTGCCCTGGCAGGCCAGGCCTTGCTGGCACAGCCATCAAGGTGTGCAGGACATATTGAGTCAAGCGTCTATATAGTCTAACTAGACTAATATATAATTGTTGTAGCTGTCGAGCATTAAGATTTGCGATGTCAGGGTATGGTGAATAACCATCTACAGCTGGCCAGGTGGCCCCATCATGACTAAGGGAACCTATGCGTACTGGTGCAAGTACATGTGGAAGGGGAACCAAATGTGGTGTTCCAAATGTGATAGTGTTATTTGTAGGGGCACATATGTTCTGTATTATCCTGGTGGTACAACAACTGTGTATTCATGGAATGTGTTGATATTAGCATCCACAGCTGGAAAACTGACCCAAGAATAATAGACTTCAAAGTGATAGCCATGTGTGGGCTTCAACCATGAAAATAAAATCACCACCTGCATTAGTAAGTCCATGGTATGTTACATGCACATGGACAGCAGGTCTGCAATTAACTGCAATGACTATAGGTTGTGGCACAGCCATAAGTAAAACGGAGTGGAAACAAAGTGCAAACACAAAAATGGGTTATCCTTTGAAAAGTCCAAGCTTGAACAACAAACAAAATTAGGTGCTTCCTAAACAGTGTGGAGGGTTAATCCCCAACACCACGGACGTCTCCGGTGGTAGGTGTAAGGGGTATTATGGACACGCACAAGTACTACTCAGGAGAACCGTGTAATAAGTACAAGACCAAACGTTGGTGGTGCCATGTTGCAGGGATTCTGCTTGGAAAAAGAACTATGTCTGGGATCACAGGACGTCAGAATGTAAGGACTAAGTCACCATACCACATCAGTACCTCTGGGCCCAAATCCGACTAGATCATAGGGCATTACCTGCACTCCTAATCTTCCCAGAGTGACAGGTAAGTTGACAACCCAGAACACAACTCTCTAGTCCCCAGGGGAACTGTGGAAACAGATTGTTACCTTTCATTTTCTCACTCATGCATGTCAATAATAAACAAAAGAAAGACACAGGTAAGTTTACATATTTTTTTTAACTATTGTGCCTTATCATGAAGCAACTTTGCCACAATTAGGAAACATATACAGCTGAGCAGACTCATCAGTATTACAAGTAAACTGTATACAATAAAAAGCCCTACCATGACGGATGATATATCTGCCTAAGCCTACCATCACTACATGAGCACAGGGATATATCAGAGATCAATGGGATTAGAACGGGGCCCAATAGCTGGTATTGGTAGTTAGGTGGTCTGCATCTCAGGTGAAACAAAACTGGCATGCCCGTCCCGGTACCTTTCCCCTCTGCAAGAATCCTAATCTCTGTTTTCAAAAGGCAAGTCTTGGTGTATATGATAAGAAGGGTGTGTTACTTCTAACACACAAAAAGTGATGGAAGGAGGCTTACAAAAAAGTCTAACTACTGGCAATCACTTGGGATACCATTCCAACCCATCGTTCTTTTGCTCACTATGACACCTCAGTTTGGACCCAACTATATACAAATCAATCTCAACTCTTCTCCAATAGGAATAGTCCATCCTTAACTGCCAGGCCAGGTCCTCAGTGCTACCTCGAGTGATTGCCAGTGGGTAGACTTATTGCAAGCATTCCTACCATTACGTTTTGTGTGTTTGTTTGGTATTTGACACATTTTTGGGGGATTGAACAAAAACAAAAAATGCCATTTCAAGAAGAAGACAGGCAAGAGCAGTCCTAGTAAAACAGGAACAGCAGGAGGACCCATGGACAACAAAACAGTGAACTGTTTGAGACTTTTTTACTGTTCCAGAAGGAGAAAAAAGTCTTGGTGAAGGTAGTCACCTGCAAGCTCTGCCATAGTGACTTTTTCAGATGTACTGGAAAAAGATATTCCTTTATTACCTCAGGAAGGCTAAAGCATCTCAATGTTTGGCACAGCTGAACACAGTGAAGAGGAGATGTCAGGAGGAAGTAGGAGCCTCGACATCAACTGCTCCATTGCGCACTGTCCAGCCAGGGAACACTGTTTCTCCTGATGTTGCTACTGCCCTGACCCATGATGTCAACCTGCTGTACCAAAACATTGCATTAAACTTCATGGAATGATTAAATCTGTCTCTGCCTAAATGATTAAATCTGTCTCTGGCTGGGACTAGGTATAGGGACTAGGAATAGGACCTGGGACTAGGGCAGGGACTAGGGCAGGGAGGAAGGAAATTCTAATTCTAACACCAATTGTAGGGGGTAAACTCTTGAAGTTTCTTACACTTCAAAGCTGGTACTAGGTATAAGATTCAGCCCCTCAGACCCACTCTTCAGTTCACTTCTGGACCTGAATAGGACTCTCAAAGGGCTGCCCTCCTGCCTGTGGCTTGCTGTTAACTTCAGGGGACTGCCCTGCTGCACCCAGAGGACTCCTCTGTTGCCTGAAGCCTGCCTTGTGCCATCAGAAGACTGCCCTGCTGCTTGAGACCTGGTTTCTGCTTGAACCCAGGACTACCAGAGAGACTCCAAGGACTAGTTTGTTGGCCTCCTGAAAAGAGCCTCAGGGGGAGAAAAAGTTACAACCATCTTGAACCCGCACCTGGACTCAGCCTGAGTGAGTCCTGACCCTCCAAGCCCTGAACCCTTGGAAGTTGTGCTAAAGGTGCCCAGATAACTCAAATCCAAACCTTGGGACCTTTTCAGCCAAAAAGTGCTCTGAGAACCAAGAGTAGACTGGACCTCTCACCTACACTGTTCAACTTATTCATGGAGCCACTCACCGAGATCCTCAACTCATCAAATATTCACTTTCACATGTACGCTGATGACACACAACTATATTTAAAGATAAACTCTCCGGATGACATCAAAGCTCTCAATCTAACTCTACAAAAACTCAGTCTTGGTTGACTGAAAACCACCTCAAACTAAACTCCCTCAAAACCGAATTCCTACTTATCTCCCCCTAACCAAACAGCCATCATACAAGAATGGCTTAAACAACTTACAGCGCTCAACTGCCAACCTCTTATAATAGATTCAGCAAAATCACTGGGAGTAACTTTGGACAGTAACCTAAATATGCAAAAACATATCAGCGCCGCAGCAAAAGGAGCAAACTTTCAGATGCACACCCTTAGAAAATTAAAACCCTTCCTCCCAGCAAATGACTTCAAATTGGCAGTCCAAGCACTAGTAATACCCAGACTAGAATATGGCAGTACAACTCTATGTGGACTCCCTAGATCAACAACTGCCCCGCTAAGAGCATCACTCAACTCAGCGGCCAGGCTCATCACAGGTTCCAAAAGACATTACCACATTTCCCCGACTTCAAAGCGCTCAACTGGCTACCCTTCGAAGCAAGAATTCAACTAAAAATCGCTTGCATGACGCACAAAGCCCTACATTACAACACCCCGAGGTACCTGGCCCAGGAACTGGAGCTCTCGTGTGGAAACAGATCCCCCAGGAGCGCCAACAACCTTCTTTTGAAGCCTCAAAGATTTGCCAAGAAGAAAACATATAATCGCGCCTTCTCTGGAATTGCTCCAAGGATTTGGAACGCACTACCCCAGAAACCAGACTCAACCCATCAACTGCCTCCTTCAAAAAGAAGTTAAATCGCTCTCATGACAAAATTCACTTGAACATTATTTCGGACTCGTAGAACAACCAGCTGTAACATAAGTCTTTATCGCGTAATACTATGTTTCTTGTGTACATTGTTTCTTTTGTTTAACTACCTTATTTGTAAAGCGCTCTGATACCCGCAAGGGTCATGTTCGCGCTATATAAAACTTTCTAAATAAATAAATAAAAAACTTACCTGCTTTCTGATCTGTCCAAGGTGCATCACCGGTTGGCTTGACTTCGCGGCAGCTCCTACTAGATTCTTCTTCAGCAACAAATCCTGTTCAGTGGCTCCTCACAGAAAGGGTATCCGGCCTCGTAGAACACTCATTAGCTACAGCCTTCAGCTTCATCCCACTGGAGATATTTGACAAAAAAGAGACTAAGTTCGAACGTAGAATTCTTCTCTGTGAATTTGTTCAGTGGCTTCCTGACGATGATGCTTCCTCCTACTCAGACACCGTCGGCTGCCTTGCCCCAATGAATTTTACCTTCTCAAACATTTTTTTACAAATTTCTTCTAAGTCCAAAGGTAAGCAGAGACCAGGCCCAATCCACTTTGTGTATCCGAACCGGGCTCCATCACTGTCGACCATAACTTTCGACTCTGCACCGGTCTCGCACGACTACATGTCTGCGGTTGGCACTTTGATCTTGTAGGTGCTATTTTTCACTTTAAACTTTATAACTTCATAACTATGGTTATGCTGAATGGATTTTTGTTGTTTGGTGGCAAAAACATTTATGACATCTTACTCTATTTTTCCTGTGTTGTGGTTTCATTTAATTAGTTTGTGTGCTCCATAAATATTTATACATTGCCTCAAAGTTAAGCCTGGCTGCTTTTGTGCCACGCTACCAGAGGGTTAAGCACAGGTTAATTTGGTGACTTTTGTGGCTCGTTCTGACAGGGATTGTGGCTGTTGCTTGAGAACGGGCTTACACCCCACTCAACCAACAACCCAATTTCTCACACCACCTCTTTTAGAACATGGTGGAATATTAATATTCTGTCAAGAAAGGCTCTATCAGCTCAATCAAAAGAATACCCATAGAATGCACACCCTTCCGC
This sequence comes from Calotriton arnoldi, assembly GCA_963921515.1. NCBI lineage: Eukaryota > Metazoa > Chordata > Amphibia > Caudata > Salamandridae > Calotriton > Calotriton arnoldi. The sequence goes on along the minus strand of CAWUFW010015849.1, from coordinate 247,359 downwards.
CACTTAAGTATTATGCTCATGGTACCGCAAGACTGCGCAAGCTACACCAAAAGAAACTTGAAAGGTCCCCCTACCATGGGGGTGAAGCTTAAGCAGTGGTAGCACACAAGTACCACAGAACCTCACTTTTTTGGAATTTTTTGCGCCATTGGGGTTCCCTCTGGACACCGCCCCACAAGTGCTAGGGTGTCAGAGCATCCCTACCTTGCCCTCTAGTAAATTGTTTGTACTTCAGGGCACAGGAACTTAGTCCCCAAATCCTCTAATGGCCACCACAACATTTCTCTCAGAGTTGTGGCCAACCAATCAGATCTCTCAATGCAGATGAGTGAAAAAGCTTCCTCAACCAATAAGAAACCCTTCTGTTTTTTAAGTTACGGGACTGCGGGTCTCCAGCTGGAACATCCGTCCGGATATACCGAACATTTTAACTCCTTCATGGCCACTATGAAAATTCTCTTTACACCAAATAATGGAAAGCGTACTTTCTGAGTAAAGTTCTAATTTCTGTAAAATTTGGTGTAATTCTATTCAGCCATTTCCTCCCAAATTTCCTATGGGAATTTACATAGGAAATTAACATTTGTGTCCCTGCGTTCTTGTTGGCTTCACTTGACACATCACCCTGAAAATTTTCAGGAAGGAGCTGAGGAGGAGGAACTTTTTGGGGGAAATGTTCCTGAAGATTTATCAAACTGAGGCAAAATTATTAGCGAAAGAAAAAACGCTCTTCCTATGGAACTCTGACCTTTCTATAACTATCATAATGGCAACCCTCGTGGTGTGTGTGCATGTGTGTGTGTGTGTGTATATATGTGTGTGTCTGTATTCAATTAAAAAAACAAAGGCTTAACTTTTGCTGTTGTTAGGAAAACTCTATTTATTCTTTCTATACTCACAAACTTAAAATACACAAACATTAGAAATTCTTCAGTTCAATTCAATTCAATTTCTTTCTTTATTCGATCTTCCAAAGGAGATCATAAAAAGTACACATAATATCCAACAACATTTTAAACAAAACTCATTAAAAAAAATTACAATCACATTTTCCATTTAAAGTAAGTGAGACCGCAGGCAAAGACAATAATTTGATTGTAGCTAAAGTGGCAGTGCAACTAAACTGGATCCATAGATAGCAGCGAGTATTCGACGATAACATTATTATTAAATATTAAAATCAGTCTTATAAAAAGTAATAAAAATTAGCAGCAACGATAGGCGTTTTAGCAGCAATACAAATACAGGGGCTACTAAAGTGCTTTGGTATTAAAACAACATACTCCTTCTCTTTGCTAAAGTGTACTTCAAAAAGCTCGCGACAGCAAAGCAAACATCACAGTCATTAAGTTGCAAAAGATAAAACAAGGCCGCTTTGCACATAGAAAATTTGCATCTCCGTAATACCGGTAATAAAAATTTCCTAGTAAATGGAAGATAAAATTGACAAAAAAAACAAAATGTAAAATAGTTTGGCTCGACTATTCATCACAAGGGAAAGTGGTAATAATTTCAGGAGAATACTGGCCCAAAGGGAAACATATCAACCAGCGAAATGACCCCAACCTAAATCTAGTCAGCAAATTCCTTTCGTAAACATTAGTTACATATAATAGATACAAAGCAATTGAGGGAGGTACTTGAATAAGGCAGAAATCTCTGACAGAGGGTTTGGACACTTCAGAAAATTCCCTGGAGGATTCCTTGTGCTTTCGGAAGCTATCCAAGACCCTCTGTCGGTCCCCTTTGCCAATTAATTCTGGGTGCTCAAACATTGGAGCACAATCAAGTTCCGTGAAGCATGTTTTAATGTATTGAAGCCAGGGAATAGAAAGGCCTCGGGCACAACTTAAGCAATCTCTAATGATTGCCCGGTTAAAATCAGCTTCTTCGTTGGCCCAAAAAGAACACCAAGTGGCTAAGGGGGCTGCATTTAGAATATCTTGGACATAATCAAAACCTAATTCCAGATGGAGGGAAAAGTGTGGCGATGAAGGGGGAACTCCTAAAACTCTACGACAAAATCTATTCTCCTCAATCTGCATGGCAAGTACATCCCTACAACCCCAAATACCCATACCATACGTTAAAATCGGTACACATTTACGGTTATAGATCTCTAAAATTGGGGCAAGGGGCTTTTTACCTATGGACATTGCAAGAGAAAAAGTGGTCCCTACAGCTTGTGTGTATCGAGTTATTCTATTTTTTATGCAAGTGCGTCACGTACAACCTTCATCAAATTCCAAACCTAGATAAGGAAAGGAACTAACCCTCTCCAAATTTTTGCCCTCTATGTTCAGACTGCGAGATTTAGTATTTTTGGGGCCACATATCATAGTAAAAGATTTTTTGTAGTTTGGCTCCAGACCCAGGTCCTTCATAAAACTAACATAGCTGACAATTCGTTTTTTTAGACCATTTGCAGTCCTTGCCAAGAGGACTGCGTCGTCCGCATATAGTAGCGCTGGCACAGCCTTTTTCTCCACTTGAGGGATGTCAGCCCTAACCGAAACTAAGGTGTTCTCCAAATCGTTGGTATAGAGGAGAAATATGATTGGGGCAAGGACGCAACCTTGGTGCACCCTGCGCTTGATGCTGAATGGCTCTGAACATTCTCCAGCATTACCATACCCGCACTGAAGGGGAACGATCATGATGGAGAAGCCTCAAAAAGGAGACCAGACCCGCATCAACTCCCATGTTAACTAGGATGTCCCACAACTTGGACCGTGAAACATAATCAAACGCACTGGTCAAATCCATAAATGCTACATAAGTGGAAGCGCCCTTCGCATTTTTGTATTTGGCCAAAATAAGATGGAGGTTGAGGCACTGTTCGATTGTGCCTAGCCCCTTCCTAAACCCATACTGACTGGGAGCCAGAATGTGATTGGCATTAATCCAGTCCAATAGGCGGTCTAGCACAACTCTCCCAATTACTTTGACAGAGGAATCCAAAAGGGATATCGGGCAGTAGCATTTAGGATCGTGCATGTTTCCTTTTTTAAAAACAGGCACTATAACGGATGAACGCCTTTGGCACTCCCTCACTATAAACTGAATTAAAAACAGAAGTGAGGGGGCGTGGCTTGGGCGCGCATGGAGTGAGACGTGTATCATCGAGTCTCCGCTCCAGCGCCTCTCGCCCGTATCTTCAGCTTGGTCTCCGGGCTCCGCTTTCACCTGGGGCTTGCTTCGATTCCGGCCGGGATCCCCCGGAGGCTCGGGGGTCCTTTGGGGGCTTGGTGTTCCCGGTTCTCCCTGGCCGGCCCTGGCCTAGCCTTCAGCGACCGCCATCTTGTCTCCTGGCTGCAGCGGTGCTCCGGACGGTGCTGGAAGCGCTGCGCCGGCCGGGAGCTGGGAGCGATATTGGCGGCGGGGGCACGCGGGGGCCTGATGCCTGTTGCAGCCTGGTGACTGGACGCCGCTGCCTGGATCCCTGCGGCCTTCTCTCTTCGGCTGGCCCGGATCTGCTGCCCGCCGGCCGCCATTTTGGGCCCCGGCAGAAGACGCGCGCCTGTTGGTGCCTACGGCGCCTCCCTGTGAGGGGGTGCATGAAGTCGCCTCTGGCCAGTGGATCGCTCCGCTTCTCTGATGCCCCGCGACATCGCTGATCCTGGTGTGGGGCCCCTGGAGCACACGGGGCCTGGCGACGGCCTCTCCCTACCTGGCAGACCCTGGATGGCGCGTCGCCCGGCGAGGGCCACCGAGCTGCGTTTGGAGCGGTGCAGGTACCGGGTCGGGGGTCTTTTTGCCCATATGTGGGCCCCTGACGCCCAGCTCGCCGCTCGCTGACCCTGCCTGCCTTGGGGGGCATCCTGGCGCTGGCCTTGCCCTGGTCCCTTGCCCTGGTCCCCTGTCTGGATTGTGGTGCCTGTGAGAAGGGGCGGAGGGGCGCTCGCATCCTTGGGGGCCTCTTCACTGGCGCTTGCCTTGGGCTCCTTGGACTCTGCTTCACTGCTGCCACGACTTGGGCTGCCCTTGGACTCCGCTGGGCGTTTGGTGTATGCTGCTTGCCCCTACCCTCTGCCTTGAGTGTCCCCCCCAACGCTCCTGCTACGATAGCCCTTTGCTTGGGGCGCTCTTGCTTCTGGAGGGGCCGCGGAATTGAGCTGCCCTGCCTCCACGCTGCCGGCCGCGCTTGCCGCCTAGGGGAGGCCCCCCTGGATCCTGCCCGTGGCTGATCAGACTGGCCCACATCTTGGCTGTCCCGTCGACTCTCACCCTTGGCCCTGACATCGGCGGCTACTGGTCTTTTGGAGTCCCGCCGCCATGCCACCTAAACACAGGGGTCACAAGGATGCGGCCGCCTCTCGCGATAACCCGGTGACCTCCATGTGGGCCAAGGTGTCCCCCTCTATGCAAGAGGGCCCCCCTGTCTCTTCAGGGCTCTCGGACACGCCAGCTCAAGCTATCCCTATCACTCAGGCCTACATGACGTCCTTTCTGCAGGAAATCAAGTCGGAGATCAGCTCCCTGCGGGAGGACTTCAAAACTGGGTTGCAGGATGTCCGCAGGGATGTTGTGGAAATTGGTGATACGGTCGACGGTCTCGGGAGGACGATGGACGCCAGGACGGAGGACATTGCGGGCCTCTGGAGGAAGATGTCAGAACTGGAGGACCAGAATATCTCCTTACAATTGAAACAGGAGGATCTGGAGAACCGCGGACGGCGGAACAACCTCCGACTCTGGGTGTGCCATTGGGCACAGAGGGATCTGATGTCTTGGCGTACACCGCAGACCTCCTACATGCAATCCGCGAGGGGGAAGGTACCACGCCTCCTATGCTGGACAGAGCCCATCGCGTCCCGGGTCCCCGCAACCGCCCTAATTTTGTGCCGGACATTATCACCCGAGTCCATTTCTTTGCAGACAAAGAAGCCATCCTTCGTAAAGTGCAGGGGATTCGGTCAGTCTCCTACAATGGACTATCCATTCAAATCTTCCAGGATCTTGCACCGTCCACGCTTCGTCGGAGGAAAGCTTTTAAACCTGTCACCGATAAATTGCGGGCCATGGACATCAAATACCAGTGGGGCCACCCCTTTGCCCTGATGTTCTCCTGGGAGGGTCGACGACGGGTTATCCGGTCCTTGCAAGAGGTGCTGCGCCTTCTTCGGTTGCCTGTGGACTCAGACTCTGATGATCCCCCCTCCTCTGGTGTTCGCCCCGCGGATTCGCTCCGGCCGGAGTGGTCCACTGCTCCCCCGCCTCGCTCTGGACGCTCCTCGAGGGACATCGACTCCACGCAGGCCAAACGGGACGCCGTCAATCATGTCCGCTCCCTGAGCGCCTCCCCAGCCCTGGGGCCTTGAATGCTCTTCCCCTTGCGGCATGGCGCTTGTTAATGCTCCGACGAGGTTTCGCTCCTGGGGGCCCTTTGTCTGAGCCTGGAGGCTGAAATGTGTTGCATGCTTACCGTCGCTTGGCGGAGGACTGGTAGCGGAGGCCTCCCGTCCTCAGTGTGCCCACCACTTTCCCCCTACTTCTTCTTGCCGAGTCCTGAGAGAGAGTGACTTCTCCGGAATGCCCTACCTTCGGGGATCTGGGCTATTCCGCGCCGACTCTGCACTACTTTGGCCCAGTTGGCCAGTTTATTTTCTTCTCTCCTTTTTCTATTTCTGGCTTTCTCCTTTCTTGCCCTGCTTTGGGCCCTTTTCGGCAACTTCCTTGCTTGATCCTGCGGGTGGCTTGGCTCTGGGGGGACTTTGGGGTGTTGGGGCATCCTGCTTGGGGCTGGTGGGACCTGTCCCTCTGTGCTTGGCATGCTTCCCCTGTTGGCGCTCTTGGTGGAGTGTCTCTCTCTCTCCTATGTGGGGCCTCAGCTGACCTTCCCTCTTTGGGGTTCCTAGCCCGTCCTGTGGTGTTTGCTGAGCGCTGTCTCCCCTCTCCTTTCCCCTTCTTCTCTTCCCCTCCTAGCCGCTACCTGCTGCCCCATCAGCTGCTGCGCGCGCTGGTCTCTCTTTCTTCCAGTTATGGCTACCGCACCTGGTTTGAAACTCGTATCCCTCAATGTGAAGGGACTCAACTCCCCCAACAAGCGGCGACAGATTTGGAGATACCTTCTCCAATTGAATCCTGACATTGTCTTCCTTCAGGAGACCCACCTGATCAAGGAGGATGTCGCCCGCATGGCCCATCCTCGCTTTCCGCTTCAATTTTGGGCTTATACCTCTTCCAAGGTAGCTGGAGTAGCAATACTTTGTCGAACAGGCATTCAGCAGGGGCCTCCAAGGCGGTTCGCACTCCGGATGGCAGGTTCCTCCGGGTGGTGGTTCGGATTGGCCACAGGTCCTTAACCCTTTGTAACATTTATGCTCCCAATCAGGCGCAAGACTCATTCCTCCGGGAGACCTTGCGGGAACACGTGTCGAACTCGGATCCCCTCCTTATCCTCGGGGGTGACTTCAATCTGGTGTGGAATGCCACTGATGATCGCAGCGACGGTTCCTTCCATGGCGCCGGGGCTATGTCCTCTGCCCTCAAGAATCAATTGACCGAGCTTGGTCTAATAGACGCCTGGCGCTACCACTCGCCCGATTCGCGCGACTACTCGTATTACTCTCCTGTACATCGCTCATATTCGCGCATCGACTATCTCTTTGTCTCGCATTCCCTCATCGGGGAAACGCTTTCGGCCTCCATGTCCGACATTTCAATTTCAGATCACGCGCACCTTGAGCTCCTCTTTAGGGATCTGTTTTCCCACTCTAGCTGCCCACCGCGGTGGCGGCTTCCGGCCCACATACTTCATGACCCGGTTGATATTGAAGAACTTAGGGCTGCTATTGTCGCTTACTTCGAGACAAATGACTTGCCAGAAACCCCTTTTCCTGTGGTCTGGGACGCCTTTAAGGCCACTATACGAGGCCATATTACTTCTATAGCATGTGCCCGGGCCAGAGAGTCGCGCCTGCTTGAAGTTAAACTCTCCAGTGACATTAAGGCGCTGGAGCGCCTCGATCAGACTCAGCCACGGGCTGCTCACAAGCGGCGTCTGGCCGTGCTGCGCGACCAGCTCCGAGAACATCGCACCAACAAGGCTGAACGGGCTTTATTGGCTCTCAAGCAGCGATATTATGAGGGAGGAGATAAGGTAGGTACGGTCTTAGCCCGGCGATTGCGGACACGAGCAGCCAAAGCACATATAGCTAATATTAAGTGCCCCGATGGCACCCGGGCCATTACTGGGAAAGCTAAGCTTGACGCGTTTCATGCATACTATTCGTCTTTGTACGCTCAGGAGGCGCCCCCTCCGGAACAGATCCGGGCTGTCCTTGATAATTGCACTTGGGCTCCGATAACCCCTTATCATGCACAACTACTGGAAGCCCCTCTTTCACAGAGCGAACTTGCGGGCGCTCTGAAGGACCTCCCTCTTGGGAAATCACCGGGCCCGGATGGTCTGCCGCTTTCCTTCTATCGGGTCTTCTTTCCGCAGCTTCAGCCCTATCTTCTCCGTCTCTTCAATGCTTTCACGGACACGACGGACCCCTCTGCTTCCATGGGATTAGCCGAAATAGCGCTACTTCCAAAGCCAGGCAAGGACCCCGCATTATGTTCCTCCTTTCGCCCCATTGCCCTACTCAATACGGATCTTAAACTTTACACCAAAAACTTAGCTAAACGGCTGGATCCGCACCTCCCGGGCCTGATCGACCCCACCCAGGTCGGTTTTAGTCGACAGCGACAGGGGGCTGACAATGTGCGTCGCATCGCCCATCTTGTTGGAAAAGCCCAACACTGGAATATACCTGCCTGCCTGCTGTCTCTCGACGCGGAGAAAGCGTTCGACCGTGTGGACTGAACCTTTCTCCGCGCGGTGCTCTGTAAAATCGGGCTTGGTCCCTTGATGGTGTCCCGCATCATGGCTCCTTATCTCTCCCCTACGACCCAAGTCCGGGTCAATGGCCAACTCACACACCCCATTTCTATACATAGAGGTACGAGGCAGGGCTGCCCCCTCTCTCCTCTTTTGTTTGCCCTTGTGGTGGAGCCGCTTGCCATCTTGCGTCACCAGACATACATGGCATCCCTCTCGGAGGCCAACAGCACAAGGTAGCCTTGTTTGCGGACGACCTCCTTCTCACACTGTCGCATCCACACACGTCTCTTCCCGCCCTTTACCATCTTTTGTGTCAATTCGAGCGGGCGTCTGGCCTTAAGATTAATCATGATAAATCCTGGGCCCTGAACCTTACCATTCCGGCAACGGAGCTCTCGACGTTGCAAGCGTTGGTCCCCTACAAATGGGCCCAAAGTTCCATTCGCTATCTTGGGCTTAATTTGACTCCTACCCTTGCTACCTGGTCGCAAGCTAACTGGCAGGAATGTCGTCGGTCTGTGCTGGAGGACTTGCGGGTCTGGAAGCCTCTCACTCTCTCCTGGCTGGGCCGTATCCATGCCCTCAAAATGTCCATTTTGCCCAAAATCTTATACGTCTTCCAATCACTTCCCACTCCTATCCCGTGCCACCAGATTCTAAGCCTACAGCGCGAATTCACCAGGTTTATCTGGGGGGGTCGTCGCCCGCGCTTTTCTAACAAAATTCTCATGTCGCCCCGGGATAGAGGGGGCTTGGCTTGTCCGAAGCTGTTGGACTATTATTGGGCGGCGCACCTTCGCTTCATCTCTGAAAGGATGGCATGGGAGAGTGAAAAGGTGTGGTTTCACATGGATAGGGTGGTGACCGGGCGCTCCATATGGGATTTGCCCTGGCACTCCCAGGTCTCCCGCTCCCGTAGTGCTTACATAGCCGTTCCTACCAAAACTGTCCTTGACATCTGGGACCGGATTGCTGTACCCAAGGGTCTCACCACCTTCCCCTCCCCTCACACCCCCATCGCAGGCAATTCTCTCTTTCCTCCTGCTCTGAACCCTACTGTTTTCATTGACTGGTTGGATGGCGGGTGCCGTACGATACGCGACCTCTTTGTCGGTACCACCTTCAAGACTTTTGAACAATGCAAGCAGGAATTTCAACTTCCTGAAGGGGCTCGGCTTCAGTACTTGCAACTTCGGCATTGGGTTCACGATGCATCTTTGGCGTCGGCGGCCACACGTGCTCTCACTCCCTTCGAGCGGCTGGTCCGTTCGTTCGATAATTCCAGGGGTCTTATTGCACGCACTTATATTCTCCAATACCCCCGCGGCTTACTCCGCATCTTTATCAAACTCGATGGCAGTCGGACCTGGCCACGGATATTGCGCCCGCGCAGTGGGAGCGCCTTTGGCAGGACATTCCGAAGGTCTATCGCTGTATCTCGCAGCGAAAAACCGCTTACAAAGTAATGTCTCAGTGGTATTACACCCTCGACGATTACATAAAATGTACCCTACGACTTCCCTCTTGCTGGCGATGCTTGACGTCACCCGGAGACTTTCTTCACATCTGGTGGTCCTGTCCACTCCTGGCCACTTACTGGAAGGAGATCCTCTGCCACATCAAACTGGTTCTTGGCTTCCCCCTGCCTGAAACTCCAGCTACGCTCATTTTGGGTATCAAGCCTACTAATTTGCGCGCACTGACGCGTGGCGATTGGCAGGTCTGTCTCCACATGCTGGGTGCGGCGAAACAACTTATAGCCCTGTACTGGAAGAAAGCGGAGAACCCCCCGATCACGGCTTGGTTCACCCGTCTATGGCATACCATGGCCATGGAGCTCCTCACAGCGCGCTTGCAGGATCGAGACACTCGCTTTACCAGGCTCTGGCAACCATTAATCGATTACTTTTGTAGAATGGAGCATGCTCGCTTCATGCCCCCGAAACTCCGGGCGTTACGCCTCTTTGAGGATGCGCTGCTTCCTTTGCCTTCACTGTGCCCTCCTGAGCCCCACGCCATCCAGCTGCCCCTGTTCCACCAGGTTGTCGTTCTTTGCAAAGATCACCTCCAACACCTCTCTTTCTTCTGTCCCCTTTCCTCTATTCTTCCTTCTTTCCTGCCCCCCCCCTTTTTTTTCTTTCTTTCTCGCCGTTCCTTCTTCCTTTCTTTCTCTAGCTGGTCTTTCCTGTTTGTCTTTCTTTCTCTTCTTCTATTATCTTGTTTGTTTCTTGCACAATATGTGCGTTTGTTTTATGGTTCTGGTTCAATGCTCTTGAAGCTGTTGTAAAACGAACGCCTGCCACTTTTGATCATTACATCACGCGGCCGGCCCTAAGCGGGTTGTAGGCGACTTGCTGTGTAACTAAATATGTATGCCTGTTATCTTTATTGATATGCCATTGCCTCCCCCTTTTTTTGCTTATCTTACTTTGCGGCCGGCCTGCCACAGGGTTGTAGGCGACATGCTGTGTAGCTGCGGCTTATTTTTCTCTGTCTTAATAAAACAGATTTATGATAAAAACAGAAGTGAGCACCGGGGTCCAGAATACTGGGTCTTCCTTGAATAAGTCCAGTGGAATACCATCAGGCCCCGGAGCCTTCTTACCTTTACTGTTGACAATTGCTTTTAGGACATCCCCTTCTTTAAAAAGAATGTCTGGGCATACTAAATTCAACTGGGCTGGGGCATCAGCAACACTAAAGTCAGTAGAGTAGAGACCAGCATAATGTGACACCCAAGTCTCAGCTGAAATATGGACGGTTACTTTATCAGGTGGTAGGATGGGAGATAAGACAGACCGTACTGCTTTCCAGAAGGCTTGGGGGTCTTTAGAACGACAAGCACCCACTATGGATTCCCACTTCTCCTCCTTCAGGACCGACTTTCTTGTTTTAATGGCATGCTTATACAATTTCCTGCTTTCCTTAATCGCAGTCTGGTCTCTAGGATTTTGCTTTAGGGCCCTGCGTAAGGTGTTATTGGCTTCTCTGCAGGCATTGTCAAACCATGAATGTACTTGTTGACGTGACTGGGTAATAGGTCTCGAAAGCAGGATTTTGATCTTATCTAAAAGGATTGCAAAACTAGATAAGATGCAGGCCGGAACACGTGGTATACAATTGCAGCTATGCACCAGGGCAGAACTATTAGGTATCACCTGGGACATTATGCTGTTCATGTTCGCTGTACGCCATACCACCCTACCCCCTGCGTCCTTAGTGGTTAATACCTGGGTAGGTGAAGGCTTGGGCTTTTGTCCCATATATGGAAGCACTATCTTTGCAGAGATAGGATTGTGATCACTGTTCCTGAAATAACTGTACAGTCAAACCAGCAATTTCCACTTTAACCAGGCCGACAGACCCCTTTTAGCTCTGCCCGATGAAGATGGAGTAGTGGGCAAGCTAAAACACGTAAACCCGTCTAATACAATATCCTTACTCTCCCAGGTTTCTTGCATAAAAACTGTATCGTAAGTCATGATAAAAGACAGCCATCCCTCTAATGAAATCTTTGAAGCTAGACCCGTTATGTTCCAGCTTAAAAATTTTAAGCATGCATTATCGGTTGGACCTTTATCATAACATGTACTCACACTGGCCCCTAAAGGGGAAGGGTTCTGTGTAGGACCAAAGGGCCATTGGGTAGCAGAGGTTAAACTAACAAGAGCCTCCTCAATATTCGCAATACAGGATCCTACACACAAAGAATCATGAAAGGAGGTAATATTTGTTTGTGCGGCAGAACTGAAATTTAAGGGGTCCCACCCTTCTCTATTGGTCCTCGGACCGTGGGCTGAGAATTCTGTCGAGGAAAAGATGTCATTTGAACAACAGAAACTAAATTATCAAATATCCTGCCCACCTCCTGGGAACCGGAGCAGACAAACTCCTCCCTAAACCGTCAATCAATATCTTCCAGCCCAACCAGTGGAGCAAATCTATTGGTCAAATGGAGTGATACTAGAGGGGGGGTCTGGGCAACACAGAGGCACAGGGAACAAAACTACCAGAAGTAGAGGGTTGATTTGCAAAGTGCTGATAGTAAAAGCCAAGTGGAACTATCTTAATAGGGCTGGTTTTAACCAGTCCCATACTTGCTTTATATAATATTCCCTGAACAACCCTTGGGTTACGGAAGTTGACCACAATAACATCACCACTGTTTCCATGGCCCCCACCCCCAATGCCCCCCACCCGTCTTGCCATCAAGATCTCTTTAGATATGTCCCAGTTGCCAGTGACGTTGTTATTCAGCCAATGAATGGATTTGTTCATTAGGCCCTTGGTGGTTTCCTTATTGTCTTCTGTGAGCCTAGGAATACAATGACGTATGGGGCAGATGCTGGGGGAAGGTCTATAACAGGAACAAAGCCTGGTTTGGGGCACGGACTACCCTCTGTTTAGCAGGTTGTGTTACTGGTAAATTGGCTTGTGGGTGTAATACAACCTTGCTTTGAACAGGGATATTAGGGGTAAAATCAGAGGCCAAATACGGAGTACAAATGGTGATCCTGGGATCCAGCGGCTTCGCAAATTTGGATTCAATTGTCGCTAAACGTTCAAAGATAGGGCGTAGCTTGGAATCCAAGAGATCACCTAGACACTTGCTCAGGTTGCACCAGGTGTTCTCATTAACCACAACCGAACCCCCGATCAAATCTCCAACTGCAGCCTTCTTACGCGAGGCGATTTTGCTGGTTGTGGCGGGATTTTTAGGCTTAGTAGATTTAGCAGTTTTCCTCCTGCGCTTTGCTCTTGGGCCACTCTCCCCTTCAGAATCACAAAACTGGTCGCCACCCTCTATGGTGGTTGGACCGGGCACAGACCCCCCTCCTGGTGTAACCCCTACGCAATAAAGGTCGTCATCCACATCATGAACCAGCGCCACAGAACAAACCTGGTCCCTTGGTGCTACAGTTGGACTTGTTACCACTGATTCACTCTGTGATGGTGGCAGCGCACCACAGCTTTGGTCAGTAGGTGTATGACTGATCTCTTCGGTTGTGAGGGAAAGGCGACGCTCTACCAGCCGAATCTCATTTGAAACCATGTCTACAGCTCGGGTTAGGTAGTTGTCAATTGTCGAGCGGGTGAGGGGGGGAGGTATCGTACTGGGAATGCTTAAAACACCCTTTCTCTTGCCCATTATGAGAGCCTAGTTAGGAAAAGGACGTGAACCAAACACAGAAAAAAGGTAGGCAGAGTAGGCACGCGTAGACTAAACTAGACAAGCACGACCAGCCACAGCTCTCAGGGCATCAGTATAAAGAGGAAAAACTGTACCTTGGTCCGTGGTGGCTACGGTAGAGTTCTGTAGCAGATCCTAGGGGGGTGGCCCAGCCCAGCCTTATCCGGGGTTTGACGGGCCCGCCTGCGCGCGTCCTGCGCTACGGGAGCCCTCAGAGGTTTTTAACGCGCCTCCTGGCGCTGCGAGTGACATCGGCGGTGGACTGGCCGCAAAGGAGGCTGGATGTTGCAGTCCTGGGCTCCTGGCCCCCGGCTCCCAGCACGGAGCAAAGTAGCACAAAAACGGGCGTCCCGCGCTGCGGGATCCCTCGGAGGTTTTTAACGCGCCTCCTGGTGCTGCGAGTGACGTCGGCGGCGGACTGGCCGCAAAGGAGGCTGGATGTTGCAGTCCTGGGCTCCTGGCCCCCGGCTCCCAGCACGGAGCAAAGTAGCACAAACAACGGGTGTCAGTTATAGTATAAATTTAAATTTTTTACAGCACCTTTAAATTAATATAACTTTATTTATCTTTGGAAACAAACAAAAGTGAAAGCACACAAAATGTACATTTTCTAAATGTATAATTATGTCTTTCATTTATAATTTACGCAACACCTTCAAATTTTTGTAACTCCATACACAGGGGCTTATTACAATGTCGGTCGGAGTTTCCTCTGACCGACACCGTGGCAGAAACGGGACGGACCGACCTCCGGTCGGCGGTCCCGACCGCCTAATGCATTCCCACATTTCCCTATGGGAGCATGTGATACGGCCGTAAACCGGCTGTAGCACAAGCTCCCATAGGGAAATGGGAGGTTGTGTTAATCCCTGCACCCCGTGGCAGGCAGTGCCTGCCACAAGGTGAAGGATCAACAGTGCCCCCTCAGCCCCCAACTGGAGGCCGAAAACAAAAGGGGGCCCTGCTAGGGGCCCCCAGAAACGCTTTCCAACAGGTTTTCCATGTCAGAAAGCCCAGCAAGGAAAGCCTGCCGGAAACTGTGCATCATAATCCGGACCTAGTGTATTGAACTCGGTAGTGAGTTATAATTTGAAGGTGCTGCGCAAATTATAAATGAATGGTATAAGTTTAAGAATTTACATTTTTGTGCACTTTAACTTTTGTTTGTAGCTAAAGAATAAATAAAGTTATAATATCATCATCATTAATACTTTATTCAGTTTAAAAACAATCATAAAAACATATTGTTAAAACATAATAAACATCCAATAATTACACTGGAATGTATACCGAAAAATTCATCATAAACTACATGTCCAGGTAAAGTGCTCCAATACAAGTTTAAAACAGTGATTCTAATGATAAAACATTCCATACAGAAATTGCTTTAAGAAAGTCCTAATAAACTCATCATTATTTACCCACTAATTTCCTATATTTAATAGCATGAGCAAGAAATCTATATACCATAATCCACACTTGGTCTGTCTGGAGAAATTGCAGCTACTCTAAAGCTTCTTTGCACTTCCTGATATTTAAAATTCTCAAAAGTGGCTTTAAAAAACAATTTCTCTGTTCTTTATAGAGCTCACAAAAACAGAACGTACGCATTTGGGATTGGGGAGTGACCGCATCACATGGACATAAATTCAAATCCTTCTCAGAGAAGACTTTAGTGGGGTAGGACACCAAAAAATGGGCCAAACCGAATCTGAACCTCAACAAAAGAAATCTCTGGTGGTGAGGCACTTTCAGCAAATATGGCTCAGTGCCAGGAGTAGTACACAATGGAAGGTACATCAACACCCTAGTCTTCTTCCGCTCACCCTCCCATCTCTGTTTCACTATGTGATCCAGTAATTCATTTTTCACCAATACCCTGATCTGGCCTTCAATAGACATCGGATTGCAAAACAGTTCTGTCCTATCAATTGCATGAAGATCACTTTTGACATAGGTCAGCCACCTAATCTTATGAGCTAAAGTTATAATAATTTAAAAGTGTTGCTTACATTAAAAATCATAGAGTTTACAGTCGTTCAGTGGAGTGTCATTAAGTGGAGTGTGGTACAGTAGAGTGGTGGAGAGTGTCAAAGTGTACTGTCAGAGTATAGTGTCATGGAGTGGAGTAGAGTGGAATGTGGTACAGTGGAATAGCATAAAGTGGAGTGGTGTGGAGCGGCGTGCAGTGGCACAGAGTGGAGTATTGTACAGTGGAGTGCAGTAAAGTGGAATGATGTATAGTGGAGTAGCGTAGAGTGGAATGTTATATAGAGTAGAGTGTTGCAGAGGGGAGCAACGTAGAGTGGAGAGGCATACAGTAGAGCAGCGTACAGTGGAATGGCAAAGAGCGGAGTGGCATAGAGTAAAGTGTGGTAGAATGTGATAGCTTAGAGTGTAATAGCATACAGTGCAGTGGTGTAGAGTGGTGCGGCATACAGTGGGGTGAGGTACACTGTAGGGGCATATGGTACAATAGCGTAGAGTGGAGTGTCGTAGAGTGTAGTGGCATAGAGTGGAATAGTGTATAGTAGAATGTCGTACAGTGGAGTGTCAGAGTGTAGAGGTGTAGAGTGGAATAGCTTATAGTGAAGTGGCATACAGTGGCATGGCGTAGAGTGTAGGGGCACAGTGGTGCAGACTGGAATAGCGTAGAGTGTAGTGGCGAGAATGGAGTTGCGTACAGGTGAATAGCGTAGACTGGAATAGCATATAGGGGGTAGCATAGGGTGCAGTGGCATAGAGTGCAGTGGGGCAGAGTAGAGTGGGGTAGAGTGTAGTGTCGTACAGTGGAATGCCAGACAGTGGAATACTGTATATTGGATTGGCATACAGTGGAGTGGCTTAGAATGAAATAGCATAGGGTGGAGTGCCGTACAGTGGAGTTGCATACAGTGGATTAGTTTAGAGTGGATTGGCATATAGTGTAGCGGTGATTAACAGATGAAAACTCAGGCAATTAATGATTCTATTCACAAAAACTAGAGGCACATACTAGGACAATCAGAGAGACGAACAATACATCAAATGGAAAAATATATTCTTATTTATTGTTCTAATAAAAATAAAGATAGCGATATATCTATAATATATTCTTTTTGTACAGATACATAATCATTATATTTAATTACACAAACAAAAATTAATTCACAAATCTTACTCTCCAAACCTCACATAATCATACTATTACACATCTCTCTTCCATACTGGTGAAAATAACAATCATTATAAATAAATATATTACAGTGTAGTGGTGTACAGTGCAGTGGTGTACAGTGAAAAAGAATGGAGTGGCGCAGAGTGGAGTGACATATAGTGGAGTTTTGTATGATATTAAGATCAACAATAGTTCACATTTCTGGCAAACAATTAACACTTGGACCAATCCATCGATCCAAGGCATCAATTCACATTTGACAGAAGACGCCTGGTCAACTTTTCACCAATTTCATTTTAACAGAGATTTAGGGACCCAAACCAGCACAAACACACCTTGGATTAATTTAGATTCATCATCCAAATCCGATTGCATTCTCACACAGGAACAGATATTAACCATCACGGACAATCAAATACGTAAAAGAATTTCTAAGGGCAAGCGAGTGGTCGCACCAGGCGCTAAAGGATCCCACCAATTCTGTTCAAACATGACTAAGAATATTGGGCCAAAGCATTAAAACGATCTTCGTAGCAATCCTGCAAACATCGACGATTCCAGCATCATGGAGGGGTTCCGTTATTTCCCCAATCCACAAAAAAGGTATTAGGAATGACCCAAAAAATTACCGGCTAGTAGCCTTACTGGACAATGAAGCCAAATACTACGCAGGACTAATACTACAGGAACTAACGACTTGGGCCACAGAAAATGCGGCAATTCCACTAAATCAAACAGGCTTCTGTAAGAACTTGGGGACCACTACTAATATATTAACCCTTTAACTGATGATAGATGCCAAAATTGCACGTAAACTACCCCTGTACATATGTTTTATTGACTACAGTTCAGCATTTGACCACACCAACAGAAATATATTATGGCAAAAGCTGCAAAAACTGAAAATTCCTCCACTACTTTTAAAACAGTTAATCCTCCTACACTCCAACACATGGGTGCAAGTAAAATTAGGTGCAGGAGACTACCTGACAAAAAAGATTCCTACGACCTCAGGACTGAAGCAGGGCTGCGTGCTAGCACCAACACTTTTTCATCTTTTTATGGCAGATTTATCGGCCAGGCTGCACGCATGCAATTCACATGCCAAAAAGCTGGGAGGCTTGGCCTTATCAAATCTCTTATACGTGGATGACCTTGTGCTCATTAGCCGGACCCCAATTGGCTTACAATGTTTGCTCGACGTAACATCTTGCTACTCAGGAGATAATGGGCTGAGCATTAACCAAGAAAAAACAAAGATCATGTGCGTGAATGCCTGCCGAGCAAAGTCACTCTATCCCTGGCACCTTGCAACACACCAGCTGGAAACTGTACAAGAATATAAATACCTGGGAGTCATTTTTGAGAGCAAAGGGAAATTTTCTGCCCAACAGGAGGCCATAAAAAAGAGGGGGATAGTGACAGCTGTGGCACTAATAAATCTGAAACATAAGATCTCTGGCACAAGTTTCTCCTCGCTGACTCGGGTGAAACAGGCGAAACTCACACCGTCTATCACCTACAGAAGTGAGGCCTTGAGAGGGAGGGACGCAGAAACACTGGACGGCACAATAGCAATAGCAAGAGCACTACAATTGATCTATGACTTGCCGAGATACACATCCCCCGCCCAATTGAGATTAGAGTTTGGGATCCAAAAACAAGAACTGTCCCACAAAGAAGCATATATCAAAAGCTGGTATAAAATTAGAAAGGGGGACCCAGAAACCCTAAATGAATACTTGTGGAAAGAACTGCAAACTTAGGAGGCAGGCTCAGCTAGACGCTATCTGGAAGACTCGCTCGATCATCTAGGATTACGTGGCCTTTGGGAGACATCAGGGACCTACATAAGCTTCAAAAACTTAGTCAACAAAATTGTCAAAAGAGAGTCTCTTATACAGGATAAAGCCATCCTGTCAGAGAGAGCACATGGCTGGTTCACTATTCAGAGTTACACCAAAGTTATACCGCAAACGTACCCTCAAAGGAAAGTTCCTGATTTTTCGCCTAGGTATACTACCATCCGCATTCCACTTGCCGCCGTGGCTACGTCCTCCGATGCCAGCAACCTGCCGACTCTGCGGGGAAGGGAAGGAGGACATACTGCACCTCCTAACTATTTGCACAGAACTACTACGGGAGCGCCGAGCATTACTTAGACCCTTGTTCAACAAAAAAAAATGGTCCTGCAGACAAGCAGCGATAGCAAGTTTCTCTGGAGAGGACGTCCAGCTGAGTTGCAGTCTGGTAAAATTTTTGACAATATGGACACAAAGATAAAAGATGAACAACCAATAAACGAAAAAACAATAGTATGACCACATAAACTTAAAGACGACCTAGGGTGGACGAGCCTCTAATTAAAACTGTAGCAGATGAGCTGTCCGAGTTACTAAATAAATGTTGCTGCTACCATTGCTTTTTAATTGTATAAGATGGCTCTTGAAATCCTGCGACTGACAATTTTTGCACACAACATATGCCCATTGTGGCCTCTCCAGCACGGGACTCTGAACAAAAATACCCCAGTGACCCTTAGCTTTAAATTTTTAACTCAATTTTATTGACTTCTCACGTGAAACTATGTTAATGTTGACTTCTCTGCTTACTATTCTACTTTTTAGGTAAATTATTGCAACGGTTTTAATTAATCATGCAAATAAAGATTCTAATAATATAGTGGAGTGGCATACAGTGGTGTTCTGGAGTTGACTGGCATAAAGTGGAGTGAGGTAAGGTGTAGTGGCGTACAGTGGAATAGTGTAGAGTGGAGTGAAATATACTGCAGTGGCATACAGTGGAATAGTGTACACTGGATTTGGGTAGAATGGAGTGGCACAGAGTGGAGTGGCGTACAGTAGAGTAGTGTACATTAGAGTAGTGTAGAGTGGAGTGAGGTACAGTGTAGTGGTGTACAGTAGAATAGTGTAGACTGGTGTGGCGTAGAGTGGAGTGGCATACAGTGTAGTGGCTTAGAATGGAGTGTTGTAGAGTGGACTACTATAGAGTGGAATGTTGTAGAGTGAAATACCGTAGAATGGAGTATGGTAGAGTGGAGCAGGGTAGAGTGTAGTGGAATAGGCTGTATTGGCGCACAGTGTAATAGCATACTGTGGAGTGGCATAGAGTGGAGTTCTGTAGAGTGGAGTGGAGTACAATGGAATAGCATAGAGTGTAGTGGTGTGGAGTGGAGTGGCATACATTGGAGTAGTGTACAGTGGAGTGGTGTAGAGTGGAATAACGTTGAATGTTTCTGGAGTACAGTGTAGTGACATAGTGGAATAGCGTACAGTAGAGTGACATAGAATGGAGTGTCAGACAGTGGAACAAGGTAGAGTGTAGATAGGTAGAGTGGATTGTCATAGAGTGCAGTGCCGTATAGAGGAGTGCCGTACACTGCAGTGGCATAGACTGCAGTGACTTGGAGTGGCGCAAAGTAGAGTGAGGTACAGTAGAGCGGCATACAGTGGAATAGTGCATATGAAAGTGGCGTAGAATGGCATAGCATGGAGTGTAATAGCATAGAGTGTAGTTGCGTACAGTGGAATTGTGTTGAGTGTATTGGTGTATAGCATAGTAGCGCACAGTGGAGTGGCATAGACTGGAGTAGAGAGTACAGTTGAGCAGCATACAGTAAAGTAGTGTAGAGTGCAGTGGCATACACTGGAATGTGTTAGAGTGGAGTGGCATACAGCAAAATAGAGTAGAGTAAGGTGGCAGAGTGTAGTGGCATACAGTGGAGTGTTTTAGAGTGGACTGGTGCAGAGTGGAGTGATGTACAGTGCAGTGGCATACATTGGAATAGTGTAGAGTGGAATGACACATATTGGAGTGTCATACAGTGGGATAGCATAGACTGGAGTTTGGCAGAGTGGAGTGGCATAGAGTGGAGAGGCGTAGAGTGGAGAGGCGTAGAGTGGAGTGGCATACAGTGGAGTGGCATACAGTGGAGTGGCATAGAGTATAGTAGTGTAGAGTTCAGAGAGGTACATTGCAGTGACGTACAGTGGAATAGCGTAGACTGGAGGCATTGGGTGGAGAGGCATAGAGTGGAGGGGCGTACAGTGGAGTAGTGTACAGTGGAGTGATGTAGAGTGGAATACCATAGAGTGGAGTGTTGTAGAGTGTAGTGGGGTAGACTGTAGTGGCGTACAGTGCAATAGCGTACTGTGGAGTGGCATAGAGTGGAGAGTTGTAGAGTGGAAGGGTGCACAGTGGAATAGCACTGAGTGTAGTGGTGTAGATTGGAGTGGCATGGAGTGGCATACAGAGGAGTAGCATACAGTGGAGTAATGTAGAGTGGATTAACATTTAGTGTTACTGGAGTACAGTGTAGTGACTTAAAGTGGAGTAGCGTATAGTAGTATAGCATAGAGAAGAGTGGCATAGAGTTGGGTTTCGCATAGTGGACAGCATAGAGTGTAGTATGGTAGAGTGGATTGGTGTAGAGTAGATTGGCATGGAGTGGAGTTTTGGAGAATAGAGTGATGTACAGTGTAATAGAGTACAGTGGATTGCCGTACAGTGGAGTGGCATAGAGTTGAGTGCGTACAAAGGAGTGGTGTATAGTGCTGTGGTGTACACTGAAGTGGTGTACAGTGGAGAGGGACAGAGTGAATAGCGTGGGGCGTAGTGTCATAGAGCAGAGTTGCGCACAGTGGAATAGCATACAGTGGATTAGCATAGAGTGGAAGGGAGTACATTGCATTGGAGTACACTGGAGTGTCATAAAATGGAGTGGCATAAAGAATAATAGCGTACACTGTAGGGATGTAGAGTGGAATGGCATAGACTGGAGTAAGGTAGAGTGGAGTGGCCTACAACTGATTAGCATAGAGTGGAGGGGTGTACAGTTGAATGTGGTAATTGAAACGGTCAGTGTGAAAGTGTGTTAACGGATAAAGATGTAATGTGGCAGAAATATAGATAATTTGGTGTCAGTGGTAATTGTTGGTAGTATGTGTGAATGGTGTAAGTAGTGTTAAAGTTATCATTTTTAAAATACTTAGTAATATATTGTACCGCGGTGTCTATATTTTTTTACAGAAGTTTAGTTTTAAGTAGTGCGGCAATTTGTAGGTATGACAGCAGTATTCTGTAGACTTTTTAAAGAATATTTAAACATGTTAAAAATAGAAAATACACTGTAGTACACTGTATTTGTAAAATATAGGGTACTCTGATGTATTTTTATTTTTTTAGCATATGTATTTTGTTTTTGGTACGCTGTACTCCTGAGGCAGTATTGCAGTACTATGTACATATTTTTAAAAATATATAGAAACTTTTTTTCCCTATCTAGTACCACTTTAATAAAGTGGTAATAGGCAGGGGAAAAATATCAAACTTAATACTTACCTACATCTAAGGGTACAAAGCAGAACACAGACAAAGTGTACCTAAAAACAAAACGGCTTTCTTTAACCTTTGTAAAGGCTGTCATTAGCCAATCACATAATAACTTGTTTTCACTAAATACCATGGTACTTCCTCAAAATACCATAAACTATCATGAAAATACCACAGATATCACTAAGTTAAAATGCCTCATAACTTAAATAATATTTACCATACTTACCTGTAGTACACAAAAGGATCAACTGTGCACCGTAATGTCTAATCCTGCCACATTTCATGTAAATTCACTCAGCAGTTTTCGCGCTACACAAGATTCCACCTCGTGCCTCTTTCTTCCCTTCCTGTATCCTTATCTCAATCCTGCAGGTCGTTTTCATACCTGTGCTCTTATTTTGTCACTGTTTTCTTGTCTCCCTCCTCCTTTCTCCCTTTGCTACCTTTCTGCCACTTGCTCTGGGTCAAAGCCTGATTATGAAAACAAGGCCCAGTTCTCAAAAATGAGTGCTGGTCTCCACTCACGGAGCTACTGGCACAAACTAAGACTGGCTGCTGTAAAGCCAAAACAATGGCAGAATGTGAGGATTACAAATAGGCATGACGTAATATCAGCAGTGCATCCGTAAAGGCATCTGCACATCTAGAGAGGGTTCACTACGATGAACGTGGGGCTCAAGTCAAGCAAACTTTATTCGGCCAAATTTTGACCATAAAAGCACATATACACATACCATGATTAAAAGGCTAAAAAATCATACATTTCATCACACAGAACAAATCTAAAAACTCATATGCGCTAATCTTACATTGGGCTTTAAAACGCTCAAATATTGGTTTGCCCATTCGAAATAAACAACTACAGATTTGTAGGCCTTATATATGATATTTATCACATGTCTTCATGAAACCATGGTCGCTCTGCTACATGTTTATTGCATAGTCACATTTTTTCCTACACGGTAACGCCCCTGCTAAAAAGCTCGCCACCCCACAACATATCACCCAGAGGTCAGACTCTGCATACAATGTAGTCTCCTTCGCCTTTACTGATGAACACCACAATCATCCTGCTCAACAGACATTTACAGAGGCTTTAGTTGAGTCAGCTGCAGGGGCCGAATTCCACTGACCACTTCCACTGCAATTTATATGGCCAGTTCAGGTTTCTATGACTTGCTCCAGTACTAGTGTAATTTTCACTGACATTTGAACCCAACTGACCATTGAAATTACATTTGAATTAACTGACCACAGTAAAAATAACACGTGCACCATTTCAGTTTAAAGATGAATTTATTTAGAATATAATAAAGTACAAAATTAAGAAACAAACACAAAACAAGTGAAAAAAGATTAGTTAAATATCTCTACCACAATATAAATCGTGCAAAGATTACATTTGCATCCACAGAGCAGTGCACTGAAAGAAGACGTTTGCTTATACTGACTGGTGCAAAAATCACTATTAAACCACCAAAAAATGGCATCTGCATAGAGCAGCCAATGTAAAAAATCTATTTGCAGTGCACAAGTGACATTCGCATCAACCAACGTAAAACTGACATGTCATGTTCATGTACGACCTGTGCAGAACTGGCTTTTGTACAACAGAACAGTGGAAAATGACATTTTGCACTGGTTGGTTGGATGGTACATAATTCGACCTGCAGCAGAGCACTATTAAATATCGATACACAGCTGCAGGTGCACTCATGCAATCTGTGTAATTCAACCCAGGTATTTCGCTGTTCATTTTGTCGAATTAACTATATTTATGTAGTTGTTTACACAGTGCCAGTTGTCACCTTGTATTAACTTCAGAGCGCTGGTACTTTTCCAACATTGCTACCATATTTCCCTTGTTTCACAACTGCAGACCTCTTTACTTTTGTGAGAAGCGGAAGAT
Source organism: Calotriton arnoldi (assembly GCA_963921515.1). Lineage (NCBI taxonomy): Eukaryota > Metazoa > Chordata > Amphibia > Caudata > Salamandridae > Calotriton > Calotriton arnoldi. The sequence goes on along the minus strand of CAWUFW010015849.1, from coordinate 223,916 downwards.
GCAGGAAAGGAATATAAATCAGTTTTAATTGTCATAGATTGATTGGCAGGTGAAGAATGCACTTCACCTTGATAAGCAGCTTCCCAGTAGCTGAAGGCAGCATACACAAATTCATGAATATTACAGAGAGGTATTTTTAGGCTCTATTCAAGTCACAGTGCAGTGACTATAGAAGAAGAAAATGACTCATAGTGTATTGGTAATAGATTAATGCAGGAAAACAATTAAAGTTTGCTTTTGCCAAGTTCATGATTCATTGTCAATTCAAGAAGAACTCTACAACACGCATAATATCTACTTGCAATTTGTGCCTAACAATTTTTGTACACAATGAATAGCAAAACGTTATAATGTACATTTTAGTTAACTAACGGATGGCTCTGAGGAACCTGGAGCAGTTCCCACTAAGTGATCCATATTACGCTGGTTCACGTGATATAAGGACGAGTCAGTTAGGAAAATAAATAAGAATTTTCCCGATTCAGAAAGCCGTGGTTCTGAAGTCAGAAATGTGCTTATATACCATTATACTTCAGTCAGTCCATATACCCGTCCATTATACTTAATTATTGGAGCAATATTAAGTTTATTTTATGGAATCACAAACAATGCCAGGAGAGCAGATGGAAACTGTTTCCATAACTACTGCAAACAAATAACCAAAGATCAGTACATGCTTCCTGCTAGGTGGGAACTCCTACAGGTCTGAATGGGGCCTGACCTGCATTTGTGACCTTTCATTTTTTTAGCGGGGGGGGGAGGGGGAGGGCGAGGAGAGGAGGAGGAGGATTTTCCAAGGGAACGTATTTATTGCTCCCTATTAAGTATACGCTTCTCTCACACATCCGTTACGTTAAGTCAATGGAAACACAATTACCGGCCCCCTTAGAGGTGCAGATTTGAGTGCATTTTCAGAAAGGAAAACGACCTGCAAGGGAAATGCGAATATCAACAAACTGACAGGTTTATTGGCATTCGCCTACCTCAGTGGGGTGCGGGTGAGCAAGATATTAAGAAAAGTTAATGCTTGCTGGGAGTAGTTTAATGCTACATAAGTGGAAGTGCCGCCTTCACTCTTCCCTCATATTCACATCATCAGACACTGACTCAGGCAGCATCACCAGGCCTCTCCTCCGGTCTGACGATCAGTGGGAGGAGAGTGGGCTCCCGGGGTTTGATCACAGCTGAGGGACTCGACGGACGGAGGCGGCAGTCCAGCTCATTTTGTGTTCAGAAACACCCCAGCAAGTCATGTTCACCTCCCACTCCATCCAGAAGCACAGAATGGCATCCAAAACAGCTCCAGATCGACTGTCCCCAGGGAACAGCGTAGCAGCCCATCTGGCCAGTCCAGCTTAGTAGTTTGATGCAAACTATTATATTCAGATTTGAACTCCAGTGTTAAAGACATAGGTTAAGAAAACTGTGACCGACAATAAACACTTCATACATCTCTCATTAGACTGCATACACTTACTGCTCCAGAAAGAAAACAAAAACATGATAGCAGATATGTACATCAGATAAAAGCTGTAAACATAAAAATCCAGGTCTACCTGTTTAAAATTCAATTTCTTGAGAAGAGGACGAATAAAAGTTATCATCGGTAGCTATACATGGAACAAATCATGACAAAGTGCAACGTGTCTTGTCGAGATACCATATTACAGGGGCAAGGAGCAATTTATGATTCCCTCCCCCAATCCCTTCAGTACAGGTACCAAATGATGAACAAGGTTCGTCCCAAAAAGTGTGAATAAATATCGTGGTGGTTAGCCATTTCAATGCAAAGATAAGGCTCTATTAGTAGAGTAGTTTTAACCTTGATGGATTGCATTACCGAGGTTTTGGCTAGGGCACCAGCCTCTCTCTCTAAATGTTTCCAGAAACAGAAAACTTTTTTTTGTCCATTTTGCATCAGCCTTCATAATGTTGTTGGGGCAGTTGGAAAAAATCAGGTCAGCCTAGAGACTTGAAGCTGAGCTCTATTTATCTCAGCCATGGTATGTGTGTAGAGGGGTCAAGGCCAAGGCAGCCTTCCAGAATTAGCCGATTCAACTTCATTTCAGGTTTCAGCCACACAGTGAGCCATTATAACAGGGGTCACAACTGCAGCACATCAGAGATATAACTCATCCTGAGGTCTTCATGTACCATAACAGAGGCAATACTTTGCGGTAAGGATAGCAGCCTTCTCATACATTTGCTTTGCTCTAGCTGGAGTTATCGTCAGAGACCTAACCCCAAATATTACAATCATAAGAGGTGATCAAGGCACATTTTGTTTTGTAAATCCTTAACTTGGCCTCAGTAGACTTGTGTCATATCCGCTTAGAAAAACACAGTTAAAGGCTCTCCCAAAAATCAGCCTTTTTTGTTTCAATAATGGAAGACAACTAAATAAGGAATCATATAATGAAACCAGATATGAAAAAGACTTTAATCTGCTGATTTGATGGAGAAATTCCTAGATTTAGTACCTTCAGGGTCTCCTGCCATCACATGATATTTTTTGATGGTGGTGTTTAATTCCAGATTGTCCATAAACTCAACGGAGGAATCTAAAGGTTGCTGCAATCCTAGAGCTGTTCTTGAAATAAGAACAGCATTGTCTGCATAAAGCAAAGCTGCTAAAGGTCGCCTGCCCACACTAGGCATGTCTAGTCTCTGCGTATCAAAAATAAGTTCTAAATGTTTAATGTATAACATGAATAAGAATGGTGTTTTTTAGTCTAAAATACCTGGCAGCAGCTGTCAAATTTTGGTGCAGGTCCCTAAATAAACATATAATGTCCCTCTCGACCCCCATGGATCTCAGGACTACCCAGTGTTTGTCTCTATTAACTCTGTCAAAGGCTGCACTGAGATCCATAAAGGCCAGGTGGCGTGACCCCTGTTTCACTATTGTGTACTTCAAGACAATCCGGCATATATTTAAACATTGGTCAATAGTCCACAGACCAGCCCTTAAACCGTATTGTGTATCTGACACAGGCATTCTGCTCTTTTGCTCAGGCTCACAGATGATTTCAAACCACTCAGCCGATGATTTTGACATCAGAATCAAGCAGTGAAATGGGCTGGTAACAACATGGATCTTCCCTGCAGCCTTTCTCAAACACCAGCACAATCACAGAGTGAGACCAAGAAGCTGGAAGCCTGTGACTCACAGCAGCATTTTGATGTAGTGTAATCGGAGGTGCCCATGACTCAACATTAGAATTAAACAAATCACATGGCATCCCATCCGAACCCAGGGCTTTGTTGCTTGGTAAAGCAAATATTGCCTCCCCTATCTGCTCCCAATGAAACTTGATTTTCGCATGCACATCAGGCAAAGAGGAAACAGAGGTACAATCGGGGACATCATAGATTGCTTCAAAATGCCTCAACCAAACGTCCATGTGAGTATGTGAGGACAACTCAGACCGTAAGTTTTTCTTAAACAAGGCCGATTAACAATTTTCCAGAACATAGAACTGTCTCTCTTGATGCAAGCATGGATAAGTTCCTTCCAAGCCTCCATACACAGTTGTTTTTTGTGTTTCTTTAGAATTATTTGAAGTTTGAACTACAGAAGGTGACTAAAGTACCATCCCTAGGAATTTGCTTCAGAGACTTCTTTAATTCTCAGTGGGCTTTGGTACAGGATTGGTCAAACTATCTATTAAGGGGAGAGCTAGTTGTATTCCCAGACCTAGACAGAATAGACTTAACTGTGCCCCAAACTGAGTTTTATGAGGGCAAGATTAGTTCATCCGTGAGACCATCATCAAGGCAAATTACATGCACATTTCTGAAATAATTTTGCATAAAATACAGCATGATCTTTGCCCACTTTATTCTGTGTCCTTGGTCCTGCAATGTTGCCACACCATTGTAATTGTGGGCTCTCATATTTGTTCCTAAACTCCAGTCAAAAATGGTCTATCAAAGGGTTGTGGTCACTACGCCCATCGCATAATACCTTGAATTTACTAAGAGTGTGGAGCAAGCTGAAGTGACAAAAATGAAATCTATAACAGACAAATTTCCTCTACCAGTAAAGGGAGGTATACTGGAGGCATCCTTTGTGCTGTGAACCCGATAAAATAGATACATTTGAATAGATACATTTGAATCAGAAACAATAGAATTCATCATGTCACCTTGTTTCGAGTGTCTAAAGTGCATTACATTTGTAATATCACAATCAAACTTAGTATTTACAAAAACGTGGTAGTCATCACATAATCGCAGGTTTAAGTTGCCCATCAGCATGACTGAAGAAAAATAATTTCTTAGATAGAAATAGATATCAAAAAACTTTTTTTTTAAATAATTTTTATTAAAGTATTAAAGCCAAGAAAATTGGCAACAATAACAATACAAAATCAATAGTAAATAATAATAATTAGAGTACAAAATAATGAACTAGTTCAGAGTATGAGAAAGAGCAATATAAGTCAATAAATATATAACAAGTATGTTTTGTATTATGAAAGTAAAAGGGGGAAAAAGAAAAAGAAAAAAAAAGATGGTATCTGTTAGAACTGGGGGTCTCTAGTTGGCAGAGGTAGGTACCTTTGTCCAAATAGGGGCCCTTGCTTCTAGTCAGGGTAAGGGGGGTACACACTTTAGATAACCCCTGCTCACCCCCTTGGTAGCTTGGCACGAGCAGACAGGCTTATCCCAAAGGCAATGTGTAAAGTATTTGTGCCAACACTCACAGTAACACAGTGAAAACACCACAAATGGACACCACACCAGTTTAGAAAAATAAAATATCTTTATCTAAACTAAACAAGACCAAAACGACAAAAATCCAACATACAGATACTCAGTAAAATGTCTTTAAAAAGGTTGTTGCAAAAATAAGTTTGTAGAAATCAAATAGCACCAACTGGGGCTATCACGACGTCAGGACAGTACAAAATCCAAAGTACGTCGCCGCCCGCGAGGATCGCGGCGTCGGGCGCGGAGTTACACAGACCCCCAACAACAGTACCTTGAGAAAATGAAGTCGGTGACGATGCACGGCATCCACGAAGAGCGATGTCGTCTCCGGTGATGATGCGACGTTGGCGGTTCTTTCGAGTCACCCTCGGCGGTTATCGGCGCCGCGATAACAGGAGGCCGGCGCGTGGCGAAGACACGGAGTCGATGCGAGCGCTGGTATCGGTCACGGCTGATCACTGCCGCTGTCGGCGGGCGTCGTAGGGCGTCGGAGCTGCGGAGCAGGCCGGGGGCAGCGTCATCACTTCACGAGCGGCTCCCCGGGCCTCGATGCAGGTTGCGGCGTCACAGCGGCGGCGTCCACGGCGTCGGAAAACAGATTTTCTTGCTTTTCTTAGTTTTTTTCAGCTCCCAACAGCAGAAGCAACCTCCTCCAGGGCCTCACACACAGTTACAGGCACCTCCTGGCAGGTCAGAACTCCCAGCAAGGAAGTTCAGGGAAGCTGGGGGTGAAGTCCTTTTGTGCCTGGGACTTCAGAAACAGGAGGCCAGCTCTACTCAGGCCCTTGGAGACTTTTCCTCAGAGGGACACAGCAAAGTCCTTCTTCAAGCAGGGGGGCACAGCACACAGCAAAGTCACTTAGTCCTCTCCTCAGTGGATACAGCAAACTGCAGGCCAACCTCAGACACACAGCAAGGGCAGTACTTCTCCTCAGTCTCTTCAGCTGATCTTCTTTGGCAGGGATTCCTCTTGATCACGAAGTAGTCTCCAGTTCAGGGGTTTCAGCTCTCATATTTATACCCCTAAAGTCTTTGTTCTCTATGTGTGAGGGGTCCTGGATCCAGTCCAAACCAGTTCTGGGGGCATTCTGCCAGTGCACATCTTCTTCCTTTGTGAGTGTGGGCCAGGGCCATCAGACACACCGCAGGGGGTGGAGCCAGCATTGTGGAAGGCAGGCACAGCCCTATTCAGGCCCAGGTGCAACTCCTCCCACCACTCCAAATGCAGATAGGTCTATTCAGCCTACTGCTGACTCACCCAGACTCCTGGAGCCACCCCAGCCCCTGTCACTCTCAAACCAGACAGTCAATCCACAACCAGGCAGAGGCACACAGAAAGGTTGAACAAGAAAATAGCCACTTTTTAAAAGTGCTATTTCCAAACACAGAATTTAAAAACCATCCTTCCTAAAAGATGAGTTATTAAATTCTGAGTTCAGGGATACCAGATTTCAATTTTCTATCTTGCTTCTATGGGAAGATATGCAGGTAAACATGTTACACAGCATTCCCCATTCTGTCCTATGGGCAAGATAGCCTTTCAATAGTGAAAAACGAAATTGGCAGTATTTCACTATCAGGACATATTGCCCACACTAGTACATGTTCTACCTTTCACATACACTGTACCCTGCCCAGGGGGGTACCTTGGGCCTACCATAGGGGCGTCCAATGCGTTAGAATAGGGAAGGGTAAGGCCTGGCAAGTGGGTACACTGGCCAGGTCAACATGGCAGTTCAAGACTGCGCACAGGCACTGCGGTGGCAGGCCTGAGACACCATTTTAGGGCTACCCATGTGGGTGGCACAATCAGTGCTGGAAGCCCACTAGTAGTATTTGGATTACCAGCCCTTGGCACACTCAGTGCACTTTACTAGGGACCTACTGATAAAACAAATATACCAATCCTGGACAACCAATCACAATAACAATTTATACAGGGAGCACTTGCACTTTGGCACTGATCAGCAGTGGCAAAGTGCCCAAAGCATCTAAACCAGCAAAAACGAATTCCAGTACAGTGTCAAAAAATACAGGAGGTAGAGGCAAAAAGTCAATGAAAACCACGCCAAGGATGCCAGGTCTAACACGTGTCCCCTCCAGCTGAAAAGTGGGGAGAACTACCCATACCCTGGGGAGTTCTCATCACTAAGGCGGAAGAACCTGGACAGACCATCAGCATTGGCGTGTTCTGTACCAGGGCGGTGTTCCACCGTAAAGTCCATTCCCTGTAGGGAGATGGACCACCTCAACAGTTTTGGGTTCTCACCTCTCATCTGCATTAACCATCTGAGGGGCCTGTGGTCTGTCTGAACCCGGAAGTGAGTCCCAAACAAGTAGGGCCTTAGCTTCTTCAGCGCCCAGACCACAGCAAAAGCTTCGCTTTCAATCGCACTCCACCTCTGTTCCCTGGGAAGTAGCCTTCTACTAATGAAAGCTACGGGTTGGTCCAAGCCCTCGTCGTTGATTTGTGAGAGTACTGCTCCCACACCATGCTCTGAAGCATCTGTCTGCCCCACAAACTCTTTGGAGAAGTCAGGCGCCTTGAGCACGGGTGCCGCGCACATGGCAGCTTTCAGGGCATCAAACGCGGTCTGGCAGGCGTCGGTCCAGATCACCTTCCTGGGCTGCTTCCTTGAAGTCAGCTCTGTCAAGGGGGCAACAATGGTGCCATACCCCTTGACAAACCGTCTGTAATACCCGGTGAGACCTAAGAAGGCTCTCACCTCTGTCTGGGTCTTGGGGGGCTCCCAAGCCAGAATGGTATCAATCTTTGCTTGTAGGGGAGCCACTTGGCCGCTCCCTACCTGGTGTCCCAAGTACACCACAGATCCCTGCCCTATCTGGCACTTACTGGCCTTGATAATGAGGCCTGCCCTTTGCAGAGCCTTCAACACTTCACAGAGGTGTTGCAAATGTTCTTCCCAACTGGAGCTGAACACAGCAATGTCATCCAGGTAAGCGGTGCTGAATTCCTCCAGCCCGGACAGTACCTGATTGACCAGTCTCTGGAAGGTGGCAGGGGCGTTTTTCAACCCAAAGGGCATGACACGGAACTGGAAGTGCCCCTCTGGTGTTGAAAACGCGGACCTCTCCTTGGCCCCCTCAGTTAAGGCAATCTGCCAGTACCCAGATGTTAAATCAAACGTACTGAGGTACTGGGCAGCGCCTAACCGATCCACGAGCTCATCAGCTCTGGGGATGGGGTGTGCGTCAGTCTTGGTGACCGCATTGAGCCCACGGTAGTCCACACAAAACAGGAGTTCTGGAGTGGCACCGGGTGCAGCAGCTTTTGGTACTAAGACCGCTGGGCTAGCCCATGGGCTGCTGGAGGGCTCAATTACCCCTAGCACCAACATCTTGGAAACTTCTTCCATGATGCTGGCCCTGACCTTGTCAGCTACCCTGTAAAATTTCTGTTTCATTGGTAGACTGTCCCCAGTGTCCACATCATGGACGCACCAATTGGTGACTCCTGGCGTCAGGGAGAACAGGGAGGCGAACTGACCCAACACCTGGTGACAGTCCCTCTGCTGTTCTGGGGTCAGGGTAGGAGAGAAGATCACCCCATTCACTGACCCATCCTGCTCCTTTGCTGACAGGAGGTCAGGAAGAGGGTCACTCTCCTACTACATCCCATCATCTGTAGCAAGGAGCATTCACATCAGACCTGTCAAAGTGTGGCTTGAGGCGGTTCACATGTAGGACCTTCAAAGGGTTCCTGGGAGACTGCAAGTCAACCAGATAGGTTACATCGCTCTTGCGCTCCACCACCTCATATGGCCCAGTCCACTTGTCCTGGAGTGCACAGGGCTCCACTGGCGCCATTACCCACACCTTCTGCCCAGGTTGAAATTCGACCAGAGTGGCATTCTGGTCATACCATCTTTTCATTTCTTCCTGGCTAGCTTCCAGGTTTGCCTGAGCGAGTTTCCTGAAGCGTTGAGTCTGGTTGCGGAAGGCCAGCACATAGCTGAACACATCCTGGGGGGTCTTACCAGGGGACTTCTCCCAACCCTCCTTCACCAGACTCAGAGGTCCTCTCACAGGGTGACCGTACAGGAGTTCAAAGGGACTGAACCCTAAGGACTTCTGAGGTACCTCCCTGTAGGCAAACAACAAGCAAGGTAAAAAGACGTCCCACTTCCGTCTCATGGGCTCAGCAAGGCCCATTATCATGCCTTTCAGGGTTCGGTTGAATCTCTCAACCAACCCATTCCCTTGAGGAGGGTAAGGAGTGGTGAACTTGTAAGTTACCCCACACTCCTCCCACAAAGACTTCATGTACTTCGAGATGAAGTTGGTACCCCGGTCGGAGCCTACCTCTCTGGGGAACCCCACACAGGAAAAGATCCCCATCAATGCACGGCCACCACAAGGCTGTGATTGTCCGGAGAGGGACAGCTTCTGGGTACCTGGTGGCATGGTCCACCAAGATAAACTTGTTGCCTAAGCCTGTCTTGGGTTCCAGTGGCCCCACAATGTCGATGCCCACCCGCTCAAAAGGGGTGCTCACCACGGGAAAGGGTTGGAGGGGAGCCTTACACTTCCCTCCACTCTTGCCACTTGCCTGGCAAGTCTGGCAAGTCCTACAATGCCTGCTGACGTGCGTCCTCATTTGGGGCCAGTAAAAGTGGGTGACAAGCCTCTGGTAGGTCTTGTCATGCCCCAAATGTCCTGCGAGAGGCACGTCATGAGCCAGACCCAGTAGGAAGGCCCTGAAGCGCTCGGGTACCACCAGCACACGGGCTGCACCGGGCTCAGCGGCCTTAGGCTCACTGTAGAGTAATCCATCTTCCCAGTAAATGAGATGAGTCTTGGACTCGCTGCCTGGTCTGTGGCCTGTTTCCGCATACCAATGAGAGAAGGGCAGTCTCTCTGCGCCTTGCAGAACTCCTCCCTGGAGGGACCTCCTTCCTGCTGCCAATGGGTCAGTTCAGGCAGGTCTCCCAGTTCGGCCACCTGTTCCCCTGTAGGTTCCAGGGCATCCCCCTCAGGTTCTGCTTCCTCCTGGACCGTGGGAACGGCTGGGGCGGGTTTCCCACGCCCCCTACCCCTTCTCTTCCTGGCAGGCACCTGGGCCACTGTTTCAGGCTCCAGGTCTGCTTGATTACCCCTACTGGCTGCCATTGACCGAGTGGTCACACAAACCCACTCAGGCAGACCCAACATCTCCAGATGAGCCTGGCGTTCCACCTCCCTCCAGGGGGAACTCTCCAGGTCATTTCCTAGCAGACAGTCTACAGGCATGGATGGACTAACAACGACCTTCAATGAACCTGAGCCCCCCCCCCCACTCAAAGGGAACATGCGCCACTTTGCAGAGGCGCACGGAGTTGTCCGCTGCAACTACAGGGTGAAGTGCATTAGGAATGACCTGCTCCTCAGACACCCACTGACACCTCACGGATGTCACGCTGGCTCCTGGGTCTCTCAGAGCGGCTACCCTCCTCCCATTGATGGTCACCCACTGCCTGTATTTTTTAGTGTTCTCAGGAAGGTAGGTCTCCTGGACCACCTCTCTGTCTCCTAAAGAGACAAGGGTCATAACTGCTTGCTCCTCCCCCTCACTGGAAACTAATTCCTCTCCCAAAGCTACACTCACTAAACCCGGTGACTGAGCACCAGTGGGTGCTTGGGACTTCTTGGGGCACTTAGGGGCAATGTGGCCCTTCTCACCACAGTTGTAACACCTGGGGGGACCCTGGAAGTTACGCCTGCGTCTTAGGCTGGGGGGGCTGGGACTCCTTTCCCTCGGAACTGTTTTGGGGCCCTTTAGAGAACTCCTTTTGATTACCTTTGTCCCCCCCACTCTTCTGCTGGGGACCCTGCCCACCTTTGACTGTGGTACCCACAATCCCCTTTTGGACCCTGGTGCTGGTCCAGCGGTCCGCCTCCTTAGCAAGCTCACTGGGATCAGTTAACTTACTGTCCAACAGATGCTGGCGCAGCTCTGGAACACATAGACTGCTCAAGTGCTCCCAACTAGTTAGATGGCACAACCCCTCATAATCAGTAACTTTGCTGCACTTCATCCAACCTTCCAGTGCGCGGGTGTACACTCACACATTCAACCCAAGTGTCTGAATCATTCTTCTTTGAGTTCCTGAACTTCACTCTGTACTGTTCTGGGGTGAGCCCATACTTGAGGCATAAAGCCTCCTTCATCTTGGCATAAGTGAGGGCACCCTCCTTCTCTAAAGGTGGTAAAACCGCCCTCCCAGAAGCCTCAAAATGTTTCCACAGGCCCGCCCCCCATTTCTTTTCAGGCACCTCATTCATCCTCAAAGCAAGCTCATACGATTCAAACCATGCATAAATATCCTCTCCCTTTTGGAAATTTTGCACCAAATCCTTGGGTATGTATACTTTACCCCCTTGCACTGGCTGTGCGCTGCCACCACTTGGACTGGACTCCAGTTGTTTAGCCTTAAGGTCCAGTTCCCTCATGCTCAACTCATGAGCCAACATTATTTTCCTCTCCTCCATCTTGGCCTTGAGCCTCAGGACTTCCAGCTCATGTTCCCTGATCCTTTGGTTCTCTTCCCGTTCTTCCCGGGAGAGACTCCCCGCTGACAGCCCTGGAGGCTGCTCTTGGCACAGGCAAATCCTGTGGCCCAAACCTATTCCCTTGCTCATCTTTATCCACATTTGTATCATTTCCCTCTTTAGTGCCTTGGGTTTCCCACCAGGCTTTTAAGGACTTCTGTAGCTCATCTTTCTTAGAGCTACTCCTCATAGGGCATCCCAAATCCTTGCAGAATTGCTTAAGCTGATCCACCTTGTAGGAATACAAATCCTCAATATGGAACTCCAATTCTGCCTCCTCACTTGCTGCTTTACCCTTTTGGGACATGGTACGTGGATGACTTAAGGATCAAATCAAAAATAGAACCAGGGGAAAAAAAACACAGTATGTGGTTGCGTAGTGGTCTGCACTAATCTAGTGATGTACACCAATCACTGTGGGTCAAGTACAAATACAAGTTCAAATACTCACCGCTGACCACCAATGTTAGAACTGGGGGTCTCTAGTTGGCAGAGGTAGGTACCTTTGTCCAAATAGGGACCCTTGCTTCTAGTCAGGGTAAGTGGGATACACACTTTAGATAACCCCTGCTCACCCCCTTGGTAACTTGGCACGAGCAGACGGGCTTATCCCAAAGGCAATGTGTAAAGTATTTGTACCAACACTCACAGTAACACAGTGAAAACACCACAAATGGACACCACACCAGTTTAGAAAAATAAAATATCTTTATCTAAACTAAACAAGACCAAAACGACAAAAATCCAACATACAGATACTCAGTAAAATGTCTTTAAAAAGGTTGTTGCAAAAATAAGTTTGTAGAAATCAAATAGCACCAACTGGGGCTATCACGACGTCAGGACAGTACAAAATCCAAAGTACGGCGCCACCCGCGAGGATCGCGGCGTCGGGCGCGGAGTCACACAGACCCCCAACAACAGTACCTTGAGAAAATGAAGTCGGTGACGATGCACGGCGTTGACGAAGAACGATGTCGTCTCCGGTGATGATGCGACGTCGGCGGTTCTTTCGAGTCACCCTCGGCGGGTATCGGCGCTGCGATAACAGGAGGCCGGCGCTTGGCGAAGACATGGAGTCGATGCGAGCGCTGGCGTCGGTCACGGCTGATCACTGCCGGTGTCGGCGGGCGTCGTAGGGCGTCGGAGGTGCGGAGCAGGCCGGGCGCAGCGTCGTCACTTCACGAGCGGCACCCCAGGCCTCGATACAGGTCACGGCGTCACAGCGGCAGCGTTGACGGCGTCGGAAAACAGATTTTCTTGCTTTTCTTAGTTACTTTCAGCTCCCAACAGCAGAAGCAACCTCCAGGGCCTCACACACAGTTACAGGCACCTCCTGGCAGGTCAGAACTCCTAGCAAGGAAGTTCAGGGAAGCTGGGGGTGAAGTCCTTTTGTGCCTGGGACTTCAGAAACAGGAGGCCAGCTCTACTCAGGCCCTTGGAGACTTTTCTTCAGAGGGACACAGCACACAGCAAAGTCCTTCTTCAAGCAGGAGGACACAGCAAAGTCCCTTAGTCCTCTCCTCAGTGGATACAGCAATCTGCAGGCCAACCCCAGACACACAGCAAGGGCAGTACTTCTCCTCAGTCTCTTCAGCTGATCTTCTTTGGCAGGGATTCCTCTTGATCACGAAGTAGTCTCCAGTTCAGGGGTTTCAGCTCTCATATTTATACCCCAAAAGTCTTTGTTCTCTATGTGTGAGGGGTCCTGGATCCAGTCCAAACCAGTTCTGGGGGCATTCTGCCAGTGCACATCTTCTTCCTTTGTGAGTGTGGGCCAGGGCCATCAGACACACCGCAGGGGGTGGAGCCAGCATTGTGGAAGGCAGGCACAGCCCTATTCAGGCCCAGGTGCTACTCCTCCCACCACTCCAAATGCAGTTAGGTCTATTCAGCCTAGTGCTGACTCACCCAGACTCCTCGAGCCACCCCAGCCCCTGTCACTCTCAAACCAGACAGTCAATCCACAACCAGGCAGAGGCACACAGAAAGGTTGAACAAGAAAATAGCCACTTTCTAAAAGTGCTATTTCCAAACACAGAATTTAAAAACCATCCTTCCTAAAGGTTGTGTTATTAAATTCTGAGTTCAGGGATACCAGATTTCAATTTTCTATCTTGCTTCTATGGGAAGATATGCAGGTAAACATGTTACACAGCATTCCCCATTCTGTCGTATGGGCAAGCTAGCCTTTCAATAGTGAAAAACGAAATTGGCAGTATTTCACTATCAGGACATATTACCCACACTAGTACATGTCCTATCTTTCACATACACTGCACCCTGCCCAGGGGGGTACCTTGGGCCTACCATAAAGGGAAAGGGTAAGGCCTGGCAAGTGGGTACACTGGCCAGGTCAACATGGCAGTTCAAGACTGCGCACAGGCACTGCGGTGGCAGGCCTGAGACACCATCTTAGGGTCACTAAACATTGTTGCACATTAAAATCTGTAGAAAATACTATATGTAACAATTGTTATGAATATTTTAGTATAGGATTGTTTGATATAAAGGTATAGTTAGACATATAAATTACACCTTCAAATGAGAAACCCTTCAATAGAGAATGCTCGAATACAATCCATCATGGTAAAGGAGTATCACAAAAATCATGAGTTAAGGCAAAGAATTGTCTAATTAAATAATCAGAGTGATATAACTTAAAATCAGGAAAATAGACACCACCCTGACTCTTGAGACATTTAGGTTTAGCCAAAGCAATACGGGGGGAATGTTAATTATTCCAAAGAAAACTGGTGCAGATTGAATTGAGTTGAGAAAAATAAGAAATAGGGACCTTAAAAGGTAACATAAATAGTGTATAAAGAACATGTAGGACAATGATCATCTTAATTGTATCCAACCTACCCCACCATAAGTGGAGAGGAGACCAAGATGAAAGTAATTTCTGGAGTGTGAGTGTTAAAGCATTAAAAGTACAACTAATTGTGTTCAAAACGGTGGAAGAGAACCAAATTCCAAGATATTTTATTTTGGTAGGGCACCAAGTAAAATGAGTGTTAGCAAACATATATTGATAACATGGAGAGTTTAATGGTAATATTTCAGTTTTAGAAAAGTTCAATTTATATCCAGAGATACTAGAATATAAATGAATTCCGTGTAAAAAAAGGAGTTAAAGAAGAAAGGGGGTTGGACAGATAAACTAAAATATCAGAATAAGCTGATAATTTGGTTTCGGTGAAATTATGCTCAAAACCTGATATGAGTGTGTTACAGCGAATACGTTTAAGGAAAGGCTCTAAACAGAGAACAAATAGGAAAGGAGATAGAGGACAACCTTGTCGTGTACCTCTATGTAACTGAAAATAATGAGAAAAAGGATTATTGACAAAAATACTAGCATGAGGAGCAGAGTATAACAATTTTACAAATGAAATTAAATTAGGGCCAAAACCATACCATCGGAGATTGGTAAACATAAATTGCCAGTTAATACAGTCAACAGCCTTTTCTGCATCAAGAGAGTGGTATTTTTACCAAAAAGCAATAACATTTGAAAACATTCTAGCTTTGTCAGCAGCCAGTCTACCCTTAACAAAACCAGAATGATCAGTTTTGACCAGTAAAGGAACAATAGTCTCAAGGCGGGACACTATGATTTGGCAAATATTTTGCAATTATAATTAATTAATGAAATAGGACTGTAATTTTTACAGAGGGTGTGATCCTTATCAGGTTTGGGCATAAGGACAATCAAAGCTTCTAGAAAAGAACCAGTGGCCTTTAATCTGCAAGAAAATAATTAAAAAGTTCAAGTAGTTTAGGGGCAAAAATGGAAGAGAAAGAAGAGAAAAATTCAATAGAAAGGCCACCTGGACCAGGAGCCTTGGCTTTTTTTAAGATCTGATGGCATCTGTTATTTACTGGAGAGTTATTTCAGCTTCTAATAGGTCAAAATTATCAGGAATATGAGGAGGATTAGGGAAGCAACTGAAGAAAGTATGCATATTATGTTCTGAGGGGTTGGTATCATCAGAGTGCAATAATTGGTGATAATCTTGGAAAATGGTAGAGATTTCAGCATCAGAAGATGCAATTTTATTGGTATGTTCATTCAGAATAGGGCCAATGTTTTTACGTTCAGATTTGATTTTTAAAAAATTAGCCAACATCTTGCCCGCTTTGCTTCGACCTCCATGGTTCTTAGATTTAACTTTAAGGAGGATATTACAGGCATCAACGGTGGCAAGTTTGTTAAGAGCAGATTTGACTTTAATCAAGTCACGTAGGACAGAAGAGATTTAGAGGAAAAATAAGTATACTGTAATGTTTTAAGTTGTTGTAATAATGTATTGTATTTGGCATGATTGAGTTTTTTTCCTCTATGCTGAGTAGGCTATGGTAAAGGCACGAAAAGAGGCATTAAAGCATCCCAAGTATTAGGAATAGATGTGTCTGAAGGTTGATTCAATTTTTAAAAAACTCATTAATAAAGGTAGCGGCCGCTGTCAGGAAGTTATTATCGGATACAAGAAAATGATTACATTTCCAACTACCAATTTTGGAATTATTTAGAGATAAATCAAAGGAAGGAAAAACAGGGGAATGGTCAGAAGTAAAAATAGAGCAAATCTCTGAGGATTGGATAGAGGGAAGTAAAGGTTTAGTAACCAAAATATAGTCAATTCTACTGGGTATTGTATTGTAATTGTAATTGCATTTATATAGCGCCTACTACCCCTGACGAGGCGTCGAAGCGGTATGATGAACATTGGGGATAAAAAACGTGGAATCAGGGTTACATGTTTTCCAAACATCAAATAATGGACCAGTGCAAATGGCATATTGAAATGCTTTATGGGACTTGTCAGGATTAAATTTACATTTGGACTGTCTATCAGTAAAGGGATCTAACCATCGATGGAAGTCTCCTGCAACAATAATGCTAGGGTTGTCAATAGAAGCCAATATAATCCTGATGTTGTTCCAGAATTCTGGGTCCGATTTAACAGAACCATAAATATTAAATAAAGAAATTTGTCTGTTATGAATTACAACCATAGCCAATTCCCATCGTCCATCATTATCACATTGAGTTGATAAAATTTGTGCATGTACGATTTATGAAAAAGAATAGCAACACCACCTTTACGATTAATCGCAGGAGAATATACAACTTGGCCTACCCATTGTCGTTTTAATTTAAGTGATTCGTCATTGTTACAATGAGTTTCCTGCAAGAAAGTAACATGTGAAGTTAATCTAGATAAATGAGAAAGTACCTTTTGTCTTTTGACAGGATGTCCCAAACCACGAACATTCCACAAGACAACGTTAAACATATTGGGAAGTGGGATGAAAGATACAGGAACACGGATAACATGGTGCGCAGACGCTGAAGGAAACAAAAAGACACCATTTATTAATAAATATATAACATATACCAATGTAAAAATAAAAAAACAAAAGAGCACTCAGCAAACAATATGAAAAAAGAGAATAAAAAACAACTAATAGGAAGGGATAAGAAAGTGATAGTAAGATAAAGAAATAGACCAAGGAGAGAAATCCAGATCTAAAATAAAGAGCAGAAGAGATGAGCATTTGATGCAACAGCTCCAAGAGCAAGAAGAGCGGCAGAAGGAGAGAGATTAGGATATAAAAGAGTAAACAGCCATTAAAGTAGAAGATGTGTGAGAATAGCAAGAGTTAGTTAGAGTTATTTAAGAGCGCTAGGCAGAAGTGTCCATAGAATGCTGTGAAATACTTTGGAGAAAAGATTTTAGTTTGACAGGATCTCAAAGGATCATGTAGTGCCCTCATAAGTAAGTTTACATAAACAGGGATGCAAAATGCCATAACGAATGTGCAATTGTCTCATTTGTGGACAGAGATCAAGAAATTCCTTCCTTCTGGCATTAGTAGCATTAGAGAGATCTTGAGATATGTAAATATTGTGACCAGACCATATAAGACAACCTTTTACTTTTGTTGACTTCAACACACGGATCAGGTCTGTAAATTCCAAGAATAACATTATAATTCCTCTGGGTCTGGTAGAATGAGGCTGGAAGCAACCAAGACGATGTGCACGTTGAATGTTCAATGGTGTTATGTCCCGTATAGAGGCCCTAATGTAGACCCGTTCATACATGCCCTAAAATGGACGTACAACAGAAGCAGGTCTCCAGAGCTCACCGGCACCCCGAGGAAGCCCGGATTAGGGAGCGTTGAGTTACAGGTACCACAGACCTGACTCGACATTTTAAGAGTGGTAAGTTAACCACCATAGTAGCCGCCACAACGTGCCGCTACACACTATTTGGTCCTGAAGAAAGCCTCAAGATCCTAAGAGGCTGAAACATGTCGACCACCAACAGTGCGGTAGATTAGTAACTGGATCTGCGCACGCACCACCTTGCTTTTAATTTTCCACACCACCATGTTTCTCTAATAAATGTTCCTCATATGGCGGTGTAGGGATTTTTAACTTACTTCACTAAGAGCACCAACACTTATCTTTTTATCTCTGGACCCTACTGTAATACCAGTTGGTCTACCTCCTGGTGGAGGTTAGCATAACAAACTAAACCCTATGATGATGCTATCACTGTACTGAAAGGCGGAGAATCAAGATATACCGCCTGACGCCTGTGTACATGTATGAGGGTTTTTTAAAGAAGGATCCACAACTGAATAGACCCTGGTTACACAGGACAAGTGGTCCATTCCCCCTATTGATTTTTTATACTAAAATGGACGTATTCATATTTGCCCTAATACGGTCATATTCGTACTTGCCCTATTATGGTCATGATTCCTTATATAGGCATTTATCTTTCACCTACATTGGTCCTCGCTAGTACACAACATGCTCTGAGGGCTGAACGTTATCTAGTCTGTGGTTTTGAATACAGCAGGGTTTTTCCCAAACACAGGCCCAAACTGTACTCATCAATTATGCATGGCTCTCTAGGAATACACCACCTGCATAATATGTATGTACAAAGTTCACCTCTGACGTCTTCCTCAAGTCTAACAAGGGCCAATACAAACCATACGAAGCAACTAGAGTCTTCAGGGTATAAATACACCACATCTTACCCCGGTAAGACAGAGGGAACCAATACTTCCATGCTGACACACTGACCAGAGACGCTGAGGCTCCTGCATGCAGTCGCTCCAGCTGACAGTGGTCTGACACAGCCCTTGCGGGGTGTCCAACTCGAGACCAGGACGGGGTCCCACACTCTCTCTCTTCAGGTATGGGGGTTCGACTAAATCCTAGAGGGATTCTTGGCTCTTAGGCTTTTAGACCTACACATATGCTAGGTACACTCAGGTACATCTAGTTAGGCATCGTAGGAGTACGCGCACTTTTCATAATGCTTTTTATATTCATGATTATTGCAATATGGTAGAACTGTTCTATCCCTTTGCTTTTATCGTACTGCTGATAATATATCTCTGCTATTGCCTGCTGGTTTCTGCAGCACCTATATTTTACACTAGAATAACAACTGTTCAATAAATACTTATTGAAACGCCCAGACTGTTTATTCTGTGTAACTCTCTGAGACAAACCGAATAAGTAAGCACGAGTGACTGAGCGAAAAGTAGTACATTGTTTCCACGATTCTGAGGGATCAGGGTTGTCATGATCTAAGGTTGCCAGAAACTAATCTCTCCCCGATAAGAGGAGATTCTAGTGGCACTGTGAGCTAGCTAATGCAAACAGGCTAAAATACGCAGTGGGGGTGCACAGAGTCAGTCTGCCACCAAGCCCACGGTTTATGTTATCCAAACGCGCAGGTGCTGCATGGGCACTATAGGAACTACACGACATGGTGGATCATGCTGAAAGTCCAAAAGCTCCGGCAGGAACTTTTTCAAGAAGGTAAGGAGTTCCAGGCCCTCCAAATTTTCTGGAAGGCCATATAGATGAAGGTTGTTACATTTGTTTCGATTTTCAAGGTCTTCGGTATGCAATTTGAGCCTTTGGATTTCTTGTTCCAGAATAGGAATCTTGGCAGTAGCGTCATGTAGATCACTTATGCGTTGCTCCATGTGAAACAATTTCGCTTCCATAGTAATCCATCTATCTTCAATTTTTTTGAGTTTTTCATTAGTAGTAGTCATGAAGGGTTTTAAACCTCTCACCTCATCAAGTATAGTGTGAAGAACAGGATTGTTTGATGACTTAATGGGTGAGGGGGGGTCATTTTTCACTCACTTTGGTTTAGTACCAGAAGAAGGCTTAGCAGTAGCTGAAATTTCACTGGCCATTTTAGCGTGATGTAGGGGGTGATGTGTCAGCTTTTGTGATAGTCTGAGCCTGCCCATATGCTGTAGTAACAGCACGCAAAAATATGCAGGTGGAGAATTAAGGAATTATTTACGAGCAGGTTAACTCTTTTTTCAGCAATAGGAAGTGGCAAGAAAATTAACCATCTTTCAGATATGGTCTAAATCACAAAAGGCTCTCTATAGGTATCTCGAGTGATAGCTATTCCTTTGATGACCCAAGATACACCATAGCTCTCTCTGACATCAGAACAGTCTAAGATCCTGAGCATTTACGTCTTGTTTATATGAATGTAGTTTCGGAGAGCGTGCATCTTTTATCCTCAACTCATGGACCTTGTTTAAACACCCGGAGCGCAACATTCGGTGGTGGAACTCCTGATGAAGGCAGTTGTCTGTCGAAACGCGCGTAGAGTCATTTTGGAAACAACCCAAAAGAATCATTTGTTCATCAACTTGTTGTTGTTTTGCTACATCTATTACAAATCAAATTATAATTGTTCAGGAGATCATATATATCAATATGAATAAGATTATGTGTATGTAGTATGTTTGTGGTCATGAATGAATGTGGTCAGAATGTTGTTTAATTATTAGTCTCTGTAGGACCCCTTTTTCTCCTTAAGGTGTGTTTTATATTTATTAGAATGTCTATTATGTTTAATAAATAATTTTTATATCTTTCTAATTAATTGTGTCACTATTGTCCTGTTCCTTATAATGGTTTGAGAGCACTAATTGTTTGAAGTAGCCCTAGAGTACTTACATATAGGAGAATAAAGTATGAGCAGACTCCAAAGTGAAGATAAAAAAGATGTATCGAATTTGAGCACAATATGAGATATCCAAAGCAAAGAAGGCACTCAAAAACAGTAAAAATCCCAGCATGAGAAAACAAAATGACAGAAAAAAAAAGAAAGTAGCAATATCTATGTAAAAAATGCTGTGAAACGCAACAGCATATAGGCATCTTAAATGGCATTTATAAAAAAGCAATTCAGTGAAGAAAATGCCAGAACAAGCTTTAAAATATAGAATTAACAGAACATTTCTGGAAAAGTCCATCTATATTTAGCTTGTAGGGAAAAAAACATGCATAAACGTTGCCGGGCGTTTATTTGCTGAAATGCCGGTATGTCTCAGCAGGGAGTTATGGGTTGCGAGGGGCACGTTCATATAATGGTGGCCACTCGCATATGAAGAGAAAACTCACCGCTGCAGCACCAGGTCAAGGAATGCAGTAGAGTCAGAGCATCTCAAAATGCTGCACTGACATTAGAAGACATTCCGGTGCACAGCAGCCAACTCGAAGAGAAGGTAAGAGGCTGTGTGAGGACGAGAATGTTTAGCTCTCGAGAGGAGCTCAGCCGGTCGCCGCCATCTTCCTTGGTACGCAGACCACGCCCCCATCACAAAACCTTTTGAGAGCATGCAAATGAACATTTGATTCTCTAGTAAAGTTTGAATAATACAAGTTCAAGGGTAACAACCTTCATGATTATGAAAACTCCAACAAAACAGCTGCTAAATTCAGGGAGCCAGTATCCAAGGATTCTATTTGAATGGCTAAAAAAGTAGGGATAAAAAAGGGACTATAGCCATCCAATGAGAAATTCTGTTCTGTATCCTATGTTTCCTGCAGGAAAATAATTTGAAATTCCTTACAAAAATTGCACCAATGAACATTATCTCTTTTCTCCGCCAAGCCTCCAATTTTCCAATCCAAAACATTCAAGGATCCCTTTGGACCCAGGCCAATGGTAGAGACATTCGCAGCCTTTTTAGAGGGGTCAGGAAGCAAGTGCAGTCAATCTAGATTGTCCAGATTAGTTATAGCTTCAAACTTATTGGCCGTGGGGATGTTAGAATTACTGCTCTCTGATCCATTAAGGACCAAGTTCACCCCTAAGGTAGTACGACTAACTCACGGCCAGCCATGCCTTGCAGCCTTGACAGAATCCCCGAGGAAAGGCCAGGATACCCGACTGCCTTTCCTTAATAAAAGACAGGTCCCTTAGAAGACGGCCAGCCATTGAGGAATTATATAATTTGTTAACTACTCATATTCAGTGAATAAGGACTATGGGTGGGGAGGTGCAGGTTAGTAAGGATAAAGTGTTTATGGATGGAAGGTTGTGGTATGGATAGAAGTGATATGGACACCTGGGATGTATACAGGGGGTCCTGTAAAATTATAGACCTGACAACATGTAAAACAGCATAGATATTGAAGCTGGCAACTTTTTATGACTGGCATTATTATGAAAAAAACTGCAATGCATGCTTATGTTGCACATAACATTTTTAAAGTAAATGTAGATTGTGTCCGTATTTAAAAGATTCCTACCTGATGAATTGCGACTTGATGGCACTGCTGTGCCTTCCTAGATTTTTATATTCGGTAATTCTTGCTTCAAACGCAAGTGAAAGCCTGCTTCCTTGCTAAATTCTTACATTTGTAATAATAAGGTGCAAAAACAAGTTTGTCTATAAGTAGGTCTTTGAAAATCTAGAATCCAAAACAATTGTTCTTGAAGGACAGTAGGTTTTTACCTGCAAGTTTTACAGAAACTCCTTCAAGTTTAAAGGTAGAGCAGCAGATAGTATCAAGGTTCCCCAGAGCAGCAGGGCAAATAAGAGGCTTTCCTTGCCATGTTTACAGGAGGCCATGTGAGGCACTTAATGCTGGAGCAATGCACAACTTGTGCACATCAACAGGTATATGAGTCTGCAGGTATCGCCGACATATCTGAAAATATTCTCAGTGAAAGTGGTGTGCCACTCTATAAGGCTCATGTTCCAAATAGGGAGAAGGGTTAGAGGACTGCAGGAGTTGTATTTGTTGGTTCTATACCAGCTTTATATGTATTGGCAATTCTTCAGACAAACATATTTTTGCACATGTCCTCCTGCCTAGATAAATGACAGAGGAGATAGTTAATACAAGATGGACCCACCTCCAGGAACAACCCTCACTCCAATTCAGGACTTAGCAGGTTCTCAGTAAGTTTCAATATCAGGCCAAGAGTACCAGTAAATCTCTGGCAACACAGAGAGCCTCAGTACTGGGAAACAGACAAGACGAAATGTGGCAGCTATGAAGCCAGAGGAATGTTACAAGAGGAAGCACCAGAGGTACTTGCCAACCAGGTAGGTTCAGAGCGTAACGTGTACAAGTTAAACAGCAGATAAAGGTGCAAGTAAGTCAAACAAGGTAGATAACTGCAGAGCCATACAATTAAGCACATGCAAGGCAACTGATCACTGTTTCTCTTATTTTTTATATTCCCCTGGAAGTTCTCGCCTTCCTTTGGGCTTCACTCTGATTGGTGTGTAGGGCACCAAGGTGTCTGGCGGGAAGGCCCGCCTGACACCTTGGTGCCCTACCTGCCACTGAGCAGCTCTCCAAATCCTCCAATCTTGCTTTTCCCTATTCTTTGCCTGCACTGCCTGCTTCCTGCTCTTGTTGGTCTCGTACCTCCTAATGCCCGAGGTCCTGACAGTAACCCCTGGCAAGAATCCTCCCCTCTCGTCTCAGGTGAAGGCTTCTGCTAGAATTGCGCATGAAACTGCCTAACCAATCGAAGTGCATGAAAAAAGGAAGCTGGTTCCCATGATATTGATCTGTCTGCGGCATCATAATCTTCCATACAATCAGATACACTAACGCCCCATTTCTATATCAGGGGTTTTAAAATAGCAACAGCTACCATAAGGTATCCAGAACCATCAAGCTCGAAAATAAAACTTACGTGGCGTACACCGCTGGGTGCAGAAAGGAGGCAACTCCTTTTTGTTATTTAACCCTCACACACCCTATTGGTGTCATGCTTCATCATCGGGTTCACCCTGACTCCTAAAGGTCAGGGTGGGCTCAACCGTATTTTAGGGAGTGCTTAGGAGATGTAGGCCAGGGGGTCTAAAGATAAAAATCCTACTCCATTCCCCACGTATCCCTTTATTCGCGGGGACGTAGCGGATTTTAAAAGTATGTAAAAAAGCGGGTCTTTTTGGAGGTGATGGTCCTATGACCCTAAGAATCTGCCAACCTGTTTCAGCCCTTTTTAGTGGCCTGCTCGGTCCTGGGCTTTCTTCAGGGCAAAACAAAAAATTCCCTC
The DNA here is from genome assembly GCA_963921515.1 of Calotriton arnoldi. Taxonomy (NCBI): domain Eukaryota; kingdom Metazoa; phylum Chordata; class Amphibia; order Caudata; family Salamandridae; genus Calotriton; species Calotriton arnoldi. The sequence continues at coordinate 200,265 of CAWUFW010015849.1, read as the reverse complement.
CCTGGATTTAGTTAAGGAGTTTTCCTATATATTTTTATGTTGAAGGAACAGGTAGCTGTCCCTTCGTGAAGGAATGGAGGGTATACTTATCTCTCCATCTGAGATGCACGTAAAAATTCCGCCTGTAAGAAAAATGTGACAGGAAACAAAAAACAAATAATTTATGCACAACAGTAAATAGTGTCCTTCTGTACAGCACTCCCAACATGCTTGGTGTGGTCATATTCACATCACTCCGTGATCTGTGATCATGTGGAAAAGCTGATCTCGGGTCTCTTTGACCCCTCCTTGCCATTATGGCCGTATGCATCCATTTTCCGCATTTAACTTTCACTCGTAAGTCGTGACACCTTATTTCAAGTGAAACATGCACGCACTCCATCTGTTAAAAACCACTGTCATGTTACTTCAGTCAAAGCACATACACACCGCTATTTATACACGCCGTAAAACACCCTGTGTACATGTTTTCAACATAAATTACTTAATCATATGCCAGGGTATGCCCTTACCCAATTTGAGTGGAATAAACGTTTCTCACGGATGGCGGGAAAAGGGTAGCCTTGTAGTCAGACGCTGTAGAAAGGTAAAAAGCTATAGCTAATATTACCTCGGTTTTGTAGGAGCACACTCGATCGGGATTTACTACTCCAAAGGTCCTGCCCCACAGACAACCTGTTCGGATCCCGCGTATCCCGGCATTGGCATTTTTCCTGCCCAGAGCGCCAGCTTAAATAACGCGGTTTATCCGTGTCCGCGTCCTCGGGGGGGGGGGGTGGTTACCGCACCGGCGCCCATATTCGGCGTCATTTCCTGTGCGTGTGATCCTTTGGAACTACAGATCCCCCCATGATCATGGGAAATGTAGTTTCCAATGATCCTAGTGATGTGTATGGCATCATTTCCTGTGCTTGTTATCCGCTAGAACTACAGATCCCTTTAGGCTCATGGGAACTGTAGTATATTGGGACGCTAGAAGCACGTTTGTGATTTATCGATCCACAATACTACGATATCAATCCCCCTGATATAGAAATTAATGAGTCTTAATCAAATATACTAACATATGCCAGAAAATAGTTATATAAAAGACTCAGTTAGACTCGTAGTATTAATAAGAGCAAGGATGCATCATGATCCCTTTTGGACTAAAGCTTCAAAGCCAGGTTCGTCTTACGGGACTGGTGGTTTGCTAGTTGTGATGCCTCATTTCGCAACTAACCATCTTGGGTAGTGTGACCTTGAGTTCACACCTATACCATGGTCTGCTGACAGTACTAAACAGGACCACCATTAACGTTTAGTGTTGCTCAAAATAAGAACCTATTTATGTCTTCCTATCAGGTTTTTCATGAGGGGCATTTTTAGACATCATTCGCTCACTGTGTATCCAGACATTAGGGTGTACATTAAAGTTCTGCTCTTATGATATCACTTATATGTGTCCTCGAGATGTACTTAGATATTATCTAGTATTACAACGATAGTCAGTGTACTCAGAGTTTTTTCATTGGCTTCTACTTAAAATGTTCCATGGAATTGTGTCGTTCAACCCTTGATTATCGGTTCTAAGTTTATAGACCCATCGTTGCTCCTTTTCTAACAGTCTCTTAGAGATGTTGGGTCCTTCTTTCACTTTTTCGATTATAGTCCATTCGAGGTCACTGTCCGTGTGGTTTTTCTCCACGTAGTGGGCTGTCAATTTTGTTGCTGTAATTGCTCGTCTGATCGTACTCCTGTGTTCTCCAATGCGCAATTTTACTTTTCGGGTCGTCATTCCGATGTACTTGGATCTACACAGGCATGTAATCATGTAGATCACATTAGAAGTGTTACAATTCGTGTGATCTCTTTGTTCCCAGTCGTATTTCAGGCCCAAATCGATGCTTGTAGTGTGTTTAGTCAGAGGGCACGCAACACAGTTTCCACATGGGAAGTGTCCCTTTACTTGAGGATAGTTCCATAGTGTGAGTTGTGCGACACGTTTGGGTTCCCAACTGTCTGTGTGTACAAGGGTGTTCCTTATGCTCTTATCACGTCTGAACGAGAACATTGGTTTTTCAAAAGTTAGTTTGTTAGAGGTCAGAATACGCCAGTTTTTATTTATGATCTTCTTGATGTTGTTGGAGGACGAATTGTGAGTAGTCACACATATAAGTGCCTTGGTTTCTACTTTAGTGTTAGTTTCCAACAGAGCCTCACGTGGAGTGTTCCGCGATCTTTTACGAGCTTCCTCGATCACTTTCTTGGGGTAGCCCTTGTTCTTCAACTTTTTTGTGAGGTTTTAAGTTTCCTTATTGTAACTTTCCATGTTGGAGCAGCTCCTCCGTATCCTGAGATATTGTCCTATAGGGAGGTTTTCCCTTAGTGATCGGGGATGTGCACTATCAAAGTGCAGTAAACTGTTACGGTCGGTAGGTTTTGTGTAGAGAGTACTTTCTAACCTCCCATTTGTGGCCAGGATATTAATGTCCAAAAAGGAGACCGTCATATTGTTGGAGGACATAGTAAATTTCAGAAATGGGTTTATGTTGTTAATCCAGGCGATGAACTCGGCCGTGCTGTCCTGATTGCCATACCAAATGACGAAAATGTCGTCAATATATCTCAGCCATTTGCGTATCCTTCCTGAGAAAGAATTGTTCGACCAGATGTGCTCCTCCTCCAGGTGGCAAAGGTACTGCCCATGGAGGTGCCGTGGACTTGCAGATATAGTTGGTCCTCAAATCTGAAAAAGTTCTCCGTGAGGGCAATGCACATGAGGTCAATGATAAATGTGACTGGTGCTTCCCAGGGCCATTCTTGTCTGTTCAGTATAGTTTCTATGACCTGTAGGCTCTCCTCTTGTGGGATGCTCGTATATAGAGCTTCGACATCCAGGCACAACATTGTCTCCTTAGTGGGGTCATATTCAACTTCAGTTAGCATGTTTAGTAGATGTTTCGTGTCTCTCACGTATGACCTAATCTTGGTTACGAGCGGACGTAGGAAGAAGTCGGTGTACTTTGAAAGGGGTTCAAGAACTGACCCAATCCCGGACACGATTGGTCTTCCAGGGGGCGGGACCCTTCCCTTATGTAAATAGCCTCTGCTCTTCTGGACCCTTTGGGTGAATTATCCCTGGAGACATGGACCATTGGGTGAATCTTCCAGCTATCGGGTACTTTCAATCTTACTGCTGCTTTTCCACCAGACCTTGTACTGTGAAAATACCAACAAAGAAAGGAAAAAACTTGGAATGTGTGTCAAAGATGACGAAATTAGATGAGCACAACCATTTTAAGTAATCTTTACTGAATGAAAGAGCAGGGATTCTGTGTCGGTCAGTAAATTTCTTATAGAGGGTGTTGACTCTTGAAAGGTTTTGTACAGCAGTTTTTTGTGGGCCTAAATTAAACCTTGTAAATGCTTCTTTATGAAAGGCATATTTTAAAGGACTGAAACAGCACAGCAAGACTCTTGGATTGTACCCATATGTGCAAAGAAAGGCGATATCCCCAGGGAGTTATGCAGTGAGTTGTTATAAGCGAATTCTGCCAGCAGATTCCACTTTACCCATTTTTCCTAATGGTAAGTTAAAAAACAATGCAGATGTTGTTCTATCATTGTTTTAGTCTTTCTGTCTCGATCATCAGTTTGGGGCTGTTAACTCATGGACTTACAGTTAATAGTTCCCAACTACTGTAGTAATACATTCCATAAATGTGATGTAAACTGTACTCCTCTGCCAATGATTACAATCTGAGAAAGTTAATGTAGTCTGGCTATTTCTGTTACAAAAAATTAAGTAAGTTCTGTAGTTGTGGGCAATACTTTCATCAGAACCAAGTGGGCCAATTAAGATAAATAATCAACCACCACTCATAATACTGTGCAACCTTTCAGTCTCTTTTATTAGCCATTGATGAAATCGTATAGGTACGTGGATCCTACCGTAGAGAAGTGGTGACATATTTCTTGGAAGATGATGATGATGAAAAGGGCCATGGTACATCCTTAGTCGATATCACTTTATGCAATGAATAATATTCCACTATCTTTGCTTTGCTAGTAAAGAATTGGGAAATTAAAGGCAGGATTCTTCAGGAGCTAATAAACTGCTAAACTGCTTTTTGCTCCACAAGGTAACTATGAGAAACTGCGTGCCTAATCAACTTAATTTGTGTTACTAAATAAAGGCAAAGTATTCGACACACTTTCTATCACATTTCCTCTTGTGCTGTGTCCCACCTATGCAAGCAAAGACATACATCAACCTGGACCAGACTCACTTCATTCCTCTCCCACACCCTCACTCTGGCCTGTCAGAAAAATGTTTCTGGGGCCTAGGTCAAAAGGTTATTGCAGAGCCCTACTCCTACACCTCAAACACAAAAAAGCAATTCTGGGAAAGAGAAAATGTAGTATTTGTAGCACCTACTGGCGAGGCTCCATTAGCTGCTTCATCATTAAAGAGCAGGCTAGGCCTGCTTTTCATAGTTTACTATCTACTGCTTTTCATAATTTACTAGCTACTGCTTTTCATAATTCATTATCTACAGTCATTTTGCAGTAGGAGCGTGGGCCCCTTAGGAGCGTGGGTCTAAGGGCGAAGAACCTCCCTGCCCTCCACTTCTTATGTCCCTACCCAAGCTCCAAGGTAAGGTCAGTACTCCAGCACTTATTTGATCAAAGCAGCAATGCTTCCACACAATTTAAAAACGAAGCTTCATTTTTTCAAGGAGAAAGCCTACAAATCCATGTGACAGCAATGCCATTTGCCTTCATCGTGTTAGTCATCAAAGAACACCTTCTTGCGGTAAAAAAATGAATCATATCAGTTCTGAGAGCTGCCTGGGACATATTTTCTTTTTAATCTAATGAAAGGATTTGCTATACTGTTACTTTTGTAATATTTCAAGGTCAGATTTATTAGTCATTTTACATTGTCACTGAATGCTGCCTACGGTTTGAATTGCTCATCAGTGTGTGTGCTTTTGTCTCGTTTGCTCACAAATAACAAGGTGATAGCCCAATCAATCCAGCGATTATTATGAAAGCTTCTCCTGCAACGTATGTCAGCTTAGACCTATGTAGCTATAAATCATTATATTTAATTTATATAATATGAATAGCATGTCCCTCAAAACATGCATCTCTTTGTGTAACCTTCCAAGCTTAGGGATGGAAAGGCACACTGTTGGAAATGACCCTTTTTAGGTTGCTTTCCCTCGATTTTTGCTTTTGGCCCCACTGGTTTTCCCCCGATCTATGTGTTAGACTTAGGACTTTGGGCACTGTTGACTCTGCCATTCAGTGCCAAAGTGCTGTGCTTGTCATTTACACACTGGTGATTGGTGAAAACATGATTAGCTGATTTGAGTTAGATGTAAGTCCCTTGTCTAGGGGTAAGACATATACCTAGGGCATGTAGCTCAAATGCTCCTCTGTGGGCCTGCAGCATCGTTGTGCCACCCACGGGGTAGCTCTTCAAACATGCCACAGGTTTGCCCTGGTGGCATGGTTACTGTCACTCTGCTTGGCATTTAAAAAGCTACTTGCCAAGGTTCTGCATGTCTCTCGCTACTTCAGAGTACTCCCTGGGGGCAGGGTGCGGTGTCAGGAAGAGATAGGGTATGTGTGTGTGTGTGAGCTACATGCACTGGTTAGTGAATGGCACTGGATGGTGTGTTCGGTGGGGTCTGCTTCTTGCATTGATTAACATGGGGGATCTGTGAAAAGGCTATTGAGAGGTATTTCCTATGTGCAGAAGAGTAGCAGTATAGTGTTTGATATCGATGAGTTAGTAATGGCAAATCCACTTCGGTAGTGCGTCTGGATTCGACATTACTAATGTAGAAATGTCACTTTGGGAAAGTGGGCATTTCTTTGTTTGTGGCTCTGTGTGCCTGTCTCCAATCCACATCTGGGTGCTGAGGGGGCAGCTACATCTGTGCATTCCTGATAGATGGCCAAAAACTAGGGGCTCAAGGGAAACTGCAACCCTCTGACTCTGATGGGCCTTTCTGGGATGGATACAAGGGGGTGGAATTGGCACCTGCATTCCAAGGGGTAGGGTCTGGGTCCCACTAAAGATATTAATCAAGCCTCCCAGGGTAGGGTGGCAGGCAGGACAAAATTTAGGGAGGGCCTGTGCATTTAAAAGGTGGCCTTTTGAACTGATTTAATCTTCAAAGGCCATTGTGGGTATAACTACTGAGGCTCTGTCCTCAGGAGTTAGACACACTTTTGAGATTGGAGCCATACTACGCTGGTTTGTTGCTGGGACATCGACAAGAGGAACCCTTTGGGCAGGAGGGACTGCAACTGGATTATCTGCAGACATGTGCTGGCCTGGGGCTTGCCGGGCTCCAGGAAGGGGACTATCACCTGGTGGAATTTGCCTTGAGTTCGCTGGCCTGCAGCTAATTGCCAAATGTTGTGGCCAGGGTCTCTAAACACTCTCCAAGGGCTGGTTGGCAGGCCTCCTCTCCACGAGATCCCAGGGACAAAAAGGATCTCCCCATTTCTATGAGAACGTAAGGACCGCGTAGGGTGTGGCGGAAATGGATGGAAGTGATCGTCCATTGGGATAAGTACCATCCTGACGTATGCAGCAATCATACTGTGAAGAGGAGTGTGCTCGTAAAGATCAGCGGCACACCTGGGGTGCCGTAACGTGAGGAGTTCAAGGGGTGTTGGGAGACGTTTGTCGAATCCACCAGACTGGAGCTGGAAGTCTAGGCTGTCTCCGACCTCAGGATCAGGAGGACGATGGTGTCTGACATCACTGCCTCAGTCTGAGGTCACCAGCTCCCTCTCCCCGGACACACGTCACACAGTACTCTGTTGTTGGTAAAATCGTGATTGGCGCCGAGGGGTCTCCTTGTCCCTTGTGTGCACCCAGGGCTGACTGCCAGGAGCAACTGTAGCTCCAACCTATACCTAGGGGGAAAACTTTCCCCAAATTGGAAGCTTGCCAGCTTCTGGTGTCACAGTCTTTTGCCAGCAGGGGGGCTGGTGGTCTCGCACTCGTGAAGGTGCCACTGCGTGCCTGAAGGCCTAATCTAGATTGACAAAAACACATAAATGTTTCCTTCTGCTTTAGGTGGTTCCAACAATCTAATCAAATGGTATGCCAGTGGATGCAACGTGTATCGTTGGCTGGTGTAGTTTGAGTGGCTGAGCGGCTGGGTCATGAGGCATAGTCAAAACCTGTGATTTCATCACCATTACAACTGTACGGGGTATGCGATATTGGGAATGTTGTGTCTTATAATGTGATAGCGGTAATGTGGAATACCTCTGAACAGATTATATGTTTCTGTCGTTGTTGGTGTGGGAGGGATCACTTGGATCGTGAACACCTCGGGGAAGCACGCACATATGTCGCTTATGAGGCTGAGGGAATAAAGGAACAAGTGAATACCTATGACTAGTACATGTATGTTGCTGCTGTTCTGCTGCTAATGGGAGAGTTCAACAATTGCATATAACTGTGAAGCCTATATCCAATGTGTATGTCGTTTTGATTTCAATGTGTGTATAATAGAAAGACCAGTGTTTTATACATACGGTGTGGAGTCTTTTGTAATGTACTCACAGTGTTGCGAGGGTGGTGTGCCGACAACTTACACTTTGACACTGAGGATAAGCCTGACTTCTCTCTGGCAAGCTACCCAAGGGTGAGCACAGGTTATAGGACGAGTGTATCATACTCATCCTATCTAGGATAGTGGATTCTGCCTGGCTTTGATGCGCCCCAGCCAGCCAGAAACTGCTAGGTCTAACATTTGGTCATCAGCGATGAGGACAGGACTTGTGTTGGCACAAGCCCTAGCAACACAGTGTTTCGCTACAACGCCAGTGCGCAATATTGTTTTCTTGCCTAGTGTATTTTTTTCTGTGGTTTGCCACTCTAGTTGGAAACCTTTCTATGTTCACAAGTCATTTCTATATCTGGAGAGACAGCAGGGGTACTTGCTGTGAGGGAGTATGGGCAAGATGAATGGGAAGCTCGGTAGGTGACCCAGTTCAGGAGACTCTGCACAGAACTGAAATGTTCTTTTAAGGGCCACCAGAGAAAGGGGGAGCTGAAAATGTTATTGAGGGCCTGGCTGGAGGCCAGGACTGCTGCTGGGGATCCAGAGAGAGTGATGTTGTGGATAATGATGATGCTGTCCAAGACCAGGAGCTGCAAAGATGGGGTTAGTGCCCCCCGGAAAGGAAGCTGTGTTGCCTCTAGGTATCGGTCCGCCAAGGAACTGGGGACAGGTGGGGAGAAAGGGGGTTCGAGGTGGAGCCCGGTAGATTCAAATGGAAACATAGAAAAGCATGGGCAGAAAGAAGGCGTGTTATGAAGGCGAAAAATGGGATGCTGGCCCCAGGGTTGAGTGCAGCATGGTCGGAGTCACAAGCCAAGGGGGCTAGGTCCGGCCCAGGTGGTGACAGCATGCAAATTTGGTCCAGCGAGGTGGCTAAGCAGGTACTAGGGAAGGAACCTAATGTGAGTGGCTCCGGTGGTCCCTTACCAAGGATGGGGGGTACGAATAAGCATGGGCAATTCCCTGTGGAGTTGGGGAGGTAGTGGGTCCCCTATCCCGGTGGACAGAGGTCCAGGATGCCTCCTACTGAGCTCCAGGGTATGGTATATTCCCAGAGAGAGCACCCGGGAAGGAGTCAGGGCAGTACCAGGATGTAATACACTGAAGGGTCTTTCCTGGTGGAGGGAGAACGTGGGGGGCCGGCTGACACGTGCATTCCCCTGTTCAGGATTCAGGGGGTACCCCTCCTCTATGGGAGGTGCCAAACTTACAAATGGGGGGCAAGGGACAAATGAACTCGCCCCTGTCCAGCTTCAGGGTCCTGGAGGACCAGGCTCAGGAGATTATCCCTGAGCTGGTGAGAGGGGAAGTGGATAATGGGTGCGGTGAACCCCGGATTAATACACCCCCCTCTGGTAACCCACACAAGATGGAGGGTTTGGGGTGGACAGAGACCTGGTGTTGGACATTGAAAGCCGTCAGTGCCCTTTGCTGGGGCATGTATCGGTGAATTAGGGTTGCCCGAGGGCAAGGACAGGAGTCAGACCCCTGGACCAACAGGGGCACTGGGTTCAGCCTGGGAGGGGGTTCCCAGGGGAGGGTTAGTGGGCGCTGAGAGTAGGCGGAACAGATCCAACAAAGTTCTGGGAGAATAGGACTGGTGGGTTCCACTGGGGGAGGTGGGTCATTGCCCAGGATCTATTGCACAGCACAGGGAAGTTTATCAAGGCAATGATTAAACTACCCCGGCTTTCGGTTGGGATGGGGTGGTGTTGGAAACGGCCCTTTTTAGGGTGCTTTTCCTTTACTTTTTGCTTATGCTCACTCACATGGCTAATCATACGCTGGATGGAATCTTCACAAACAATGCAAATTTAGAAATAGACAAGATCCTGCCACTCCCATGGTCGGATCATAAGGCCATCTTCTTTTCAGTCACAACCCTGTGCAACAAAGCGGATTTAATCAGCGCAATTAGAACCATTAAATACAGGCCTTGAAAGTATACTAAGGTGGAAGCCCTACTGGATGCTCTTTCTAAATCAGCTCCAGCTCCTGTTAACAACATAGAATGTGCAGCAATCAGCTACATGCGCTGGCTGGACGCGGCATGCATCAAAGTGGTGCCTGAAAAAACGCTGAAGAGCCAAAGGAAAAATCCATCAGCTCCATGGTTCTCCCTGGCACTGAAAGCAGCACAGCTTAAATGCAGGCATCAGGAGCGCATCTGGAGGAAAGACTACTCTTCGGATGAAAAAATCTAATATAAAAAATGTCTTTTGGAGTATAAAGAGCTAATCAAAGCCGAAAAGACGAAGTTTTTCTCAGGAAAAATCAGTTTAGCTGCAAACTCCACTAGGGAACTTTTTTAAACGGTCAAAATTGGACCAACAGTAACGTCTTCATACCGGATGTACCCTTCTGCAATAAGTTGGGGGCGTTCTTCCAATTTAAGGTCAACTCTATTTTTCAAGCATTTTCTCTGAATGCACTTAGTATTGACCTCTCTCTTCATCAGGATGAGGCTATGAACCTTGGCGTATCCACAGGGTCCTGTGTACCTCCTGTCTTTGAGAAGTTCTCTCCTCTCTCGTGGGATAAAACAATCAGTCTCATGAGCTCTATCAAATCAGGCGCCACCTAAGATCCTTGTCCCCCTCTGATTATCAACAAGGTGGCCAGCCTGGTGGGGGGGCCACTCAAAGATCTATTAAATGAGGTACTCAGCTCCGGGCACTACCCAAATATCTGGAAAAAAGCTTCCATTCTTCCCCTGGTGAAGAAACCCTCCCTGGACGCTAAGCTGGTGGAAAGCTATAGACCAATTTCCCGGCTTCCCTTCCCTGCCAAGCTACTAGAGAAGGCCATGAATGAGGAAATTCTAACTTTTCTGGACACTCATCAGTTGCTTGATTCTGCTCAATACGGTTTCAGAGCAAACCATTGTACGGAGTCAGCTCTGGTGGCCGCAGCTGAGGAAGTAAGAGTCAGGGTGGATACAGGCGGCAGAGTGGCATTGATCCTACTGGATCTCTCCACCGCCTTTGATACGGTCCACCATGCACTACTTACTAAACGTCTGCACTCCTTAGGCTTTAGGAACGCTGCACTAACTATGCTGAGCTCATTTCTGGCAGACAGAGTACAGTGGGTGGAGATGGGAGATGCAAAGTCCAGCCCTTTCTCCCTCCCCTGTGAGGTGCTGCAGGGCTCTGCACTTGGACCCACTCTTCTTAACGTGTATGTCACCCCCCTGGTAAAGCTCATCCATAGTTTTGGTCTGACCGTACTGTCCTACGCGGACGATACACAGATAGTGGTATCCATCTCATCACAGGCTGAGAAAGATGCAAACAATTTCTGCAGATGTATGGCGGCAGTCGCGAGTTGGATGTGGAGCAATTGCCTCAAGCTAAACTCGGACAAAACTGAGGTATTGCTCTTTGGGAAAGAGACCTCCTTTTGGAATGCATCCTGGTGCCCGCCGGAGCTGGGCAACATTCCAAAGCCAGTGCAGAATGCAAGAAACCTGGGAGTCATTTTTGACACCAAATTGTGTTTCTCTGCTCAAATTAATGCGGTAACCTCAGGTGGCTTCTTCATGCTGCGGGTTCTTAAAAAAATTCTCCCGTTCATTCTGTTTGACTTACAGAAGACTGTAATGATGGCCCTCATCGCTTCCAAAATGGATTACTGTAATGCTATTTATCTATGCACCTCCAAATAATTGATAAAAAAATTGCAGTCCCTACAGAATGCTGTGGCAAGAACACTTCTGAAAATTCCCAAGTTCAAACCAGTTTCTCATCTATTGCATGGCATTCACCGGTTGCCAGTGGAAAAGAGGATCTCCTTTAAGGCTCTGTGCCTAATGCATAAAGCTCTTCACAAGACAGGCCCGTCTTATTTCCAAGAATGGTTCTCTTGGTACACGCCTAGCAGAAACCTTAGATCTAGCTTTGCGCACATAGTCATGGTCCCAAGAATTAAAAGATTAAACTGAGGCGGTAGAACGCTTGCTTATCTGGGGGGAAAGTTATTCCCCTTGCACTCCGTTCACAACCGACCCTGCAGCTATTCAGAAAGCAGTTAAAGACCTGGCTGTTTACACTTTAATTATTAGCGGAGTCACCCAGGCTACCCTCAGCACGCTGCACCTCTTTCGGCTTTTGATCTGCTCAGCGCTAAGACACCCTCGGGTAATGCGCGCTCATTAACTATTTCATTCATTCATTCAAGTTCCTCCTGGTTTTCCGCTTATCTATGTGCTAGCCTTAGGACTTTGAGCACTGTTGACACTGCCATTCAATGCCAAAGCGCTGTGCTTGCCATATACATACTGGCAATTGGTGAATACATGATTGGCTGAGTTGAGTTATTTGTAAGTCCCTTGTCTAGGAGTAAGACATATACCTAGGGCATGTAACTCAACGGAGGTAGCTCTTCAAACGTGCCACATGTTTGCCCTGGTGGGGCCTGTGTGTGCAGGTTGTTACTCAGCTTGGCATTTAAAAAGCTACTTCTGCATGTCTCTCGCTACATCGGAATATACTCCCTGGGGGCAGGGGGCGTTGTAGGGAAGAGATAGGACATGTGCGCGTGTGCTCTACATGCACTGGTAATGAATGGCATCGGAGGGTGTGTTCGGTACGGTGGGGCCTGCTTCTCGCATTGATTAACATGGGGGACCTGTGGAAAAGCTATTGAGCGGTATTTTCTACGTGTAGAAGAGTAGCAGTATAGTATTTTATATAGATGAGTTATTAATTGCAAATCCTCCCCGGTAGTGCGAGTGGATTCAGCATTATTAATGTAGGAATGCCACTTTGGGAAAGTGGGCATTTCTGTGCTTGTGCCTCTGTGTGCTTGTCAGCCTGTCCCCAATCCCCATCTAGATGCTGGGGGTACAGCTGCATCTGTGCATTCCTGATAGACAGCCATAAACTAGGGGCTCAAGGGAAACTGCAGACCTCTGACTCTGAGGGCCCTTCCTGGGACGAGTATGAGGGGGTGGAATTGGCACCTGCATTCCATGGGGCAGGGTCCTGGCCCCTCTAAAGATATTGATCAAGCCTCCCAGGGTAGGATGGCAGACAGAATAAAATTTAGAGAGGGCCTGTGTGTTTCAAAGGTGGCCTTTTGAACTGATCTCATCTTCAAAGGCCATTGGGGGTATAACCACTGGGGCTCTGTCCTCAGGAGTTAGAGACTCTTTTGGGATTGGAACCATACTATGCTGGTTTGATGCTGGGACATTGACAAGAGGAACCATTGGAACAGGAGGTGCTGCAACTGGATTATCCGCAAACTTGTGGTGGCCTGGGACTTGTCGTGCTCCAGGAAGGGGACTATCATTTGGTGGATTTTGGTGGCCTGCAGGTAATTGCCAACTGTTGTGGCCCGGGTCCCTAGGCACTCTCCAAGGGCCGGTTGGCTGGCCTCCTGTCACGAGATCCCGGGGACAGAAAGGATCTTCCCGTTTTTACAAGATCGTAAGGATGCACAGAGTGTGGTGGAAACGGGTGGAAGTGATCGTCCATTGGGACAAGGACCGTCCTGACGTACGCAGTAATCACACTGCGCAGAGGAGTGTACTTGTAAAGATCAGCGGCCCACCTGGGGTGCCGTAACGTGAAGAGTTCGAGGAGTGCTGGAGAAGTTTGCCGAATGTCAAAGGGACCCGAGCTTGCAACCAAAAGCCTGTGCTAGCTCGTACTCTGTGGCGTTTGGTGTCCAGGGGGTGTTGAGGGATGTTTTCCGAGTCCACAGGACTCGAGCTGGAAGCCTAAACTGTCCCCGACCTCCAGAACGGGCGGACAACAGTGCCTGACATCGCAGCTTCAGTCCAAGGTCACTAGCTCCCTCTCCCTAGCCCAACACCACAAGGTACTCTGTTGTTAGTAACATAGTGGCTGGACCGAGTGGTCTCGTTGTGCCTTGTGTGCACCCATGGCTGGCTGCCGGGAGCAACAACAGCTCATCATCTCCACCTACGGGGGGAAAAATGTCACCAAATTGCAAGCGCGCCAGCTTCCGGTGTCACAGTCTATGGCCTACAAGGGGATACTGATCCCACACTTGTGAAAGTGCAACTGGGTGCCTGAAGGCCTAATCTGGATGGACGAAAACACATAACTGTTTTCTTCCATGTTAGGTGGTCCCGACAATCGAATCAAAGTGTTGCCAGTGGGTACAATGTGTATCATTGGCTGATGTAGTTTGAGTGGCTACGGGGCTGGGTCATGGGGCATAGTCAAAACCTGTGATTTCTTAACCATTACAACTGTACGGGTATGTAATATTGGAAATGTTTCTGTTGTTGATGTGGGAGGGATCGCTTGGATCGTGAACACCTCGGGGAAGTACACACATGGGTTTATTTCACTTATGAGGCTGAGGAGATAATGGGGCAAGTGAATACCCATGACTAGTAAATATATGTTTATGCTGTTCTGCTGCTAATGGGAGAGTTATACAATTGCATACAACTGTAAAGCCTGTATGCCATTTTGATTTCAATGTGTGTGTAATACAAACACCAGTGTTTTATACATACGGTGTGGAGTCTTTTTGTAGTGTACTCAGTGTGTTGCGAGGGTGGTGTTGTGCCAACACTTTACACTTCGACCCGGAGGATAAGCATGACTGCTCCGTGCCAAGCTACCCAAGGGTGAACACAGGTTATCGAATGAGTGTATCCTACTCATCCTATCCGACGGTAGATTCTGCCTGGCTTTGTTGCATCCCAACCAGCCAGAAACAGCTGGGTCTAACACAAACCTAACACACAGTGTTTAACAAGATGCATGGACACAGAGTGACACTTCTCTGGCGCGCCCAAGAAAATCTGTACACTAAAGAAAGATTTGCAAATTAGAGAAGAGACAAAAAAACAGAAATGCCAACATGCAGCAAAGAAAGAATCATCAAGGAAACTAATCCTTTTTGATGTTTTGAGTTTTCTCTTATAATGAACTGTAATGTAGACAATATATATTTAAACATTTTGCCATGTTATAAACAATTGCAGTTCCTCTTGCCATAGAGCTGTGAAAATTATGAACAGTCTGAAGTATGTCTCAAGACCCAGGCAATTCTGTTCCAAAGTGGAAAGAATTTTTTTTTCATTTCCATTTAATCCATGCAGAATCACCTCTAGCTGATTAAAAACCACTTTTGGGTTTTTTGGTTACTTGGCTACTCTTAAAGTGGAAACAAATTAAGGTAGAGAAAATCAAAGACCTCTCGGTTTCAGGGTAATGGAAAACCTTTCATCATATTTGGGCGGGCTTAGCAGAAACTTGGATCTGTTTTCATATCTGCAATTATGGAGTCACTGCATAGAAAATTTTCTCTGCTCACCATTCCCGAGACTTAGCCGTTGGCACTCATACCAGAGTAGCGTAGTTCTGCCCATACATCATCACAGAGTATAGTATAGAATTGTTAAGACGCAGTAAAGCTAGCAGTTACATCTGCTGAATAGACAATGTTTTGCAGATTACATTGCACAGTATTCAGGGTGCTATGTTCTACCAAAATCATTGTACTGTATATGGCTGCTGTGTTATATGATGAAAGTATTACATACCTTTAATTTGCAATACTCCTATAAATGCTCCAGATGCTCAAATATGAATATAAGTCAATGAGATGTATGTTTTGGTTTTGTCCCCATTTAGAATTTTTCAGGCTGTCAGTTTCCACATTCCTCAATCAAATGTTCACATCCCACTATGATTAAGAACACTAAATAGAAACGGACAGGAGTTTGTTTTTGTCAAAAATTTGTTGGCTTATACTTTGTTCCTATAATATAAGAGATAAAGTACCCCCTGCTGTACATTATAAGGATATTGCAAGTCACCGAGGAGTTCCATAACCATATAGAAAAACGAGGACAATGGTCAAATTCCTTTAAAAGGTTATGGGACTCGGAGGTGACTTGCAATATCCTTATAATGTACGGCAGAAGTTACTTTACCCCATATAATATATGGTCACACCATCACCTTTCCCACAAAGCACTTAAAACCTTAACGCGTAGCTCTTTCATATGAAAGAGCAAACATGTTTGCAAACATGAAGAATAAAAATAAAACCACTAGTGCAAAATTAAATACATCAAAAACCTGTTAGATGTTTGTTGCAAACAAATATTAGAAACAGTTCAATACAAGTCAGTTAAAAAAAAAAAACACTGGTGTGGTTTTTGCAAGGGTCAACACCCGTCGAATTCTTGCCCAAATTTGAATGCTTGGCCTCCCGCTCGGTTGCCCATCTGCAAATATCTGTCACCCGCCTCCATCACCCATTTACCCTGCTTCCCAGATCTGCAAGATTTGCCCCTACCAGTCGTCCCCAAATCAAACTAGTAGCAAGTGGGGTTAGAGGGTCCAGCAGGGGGCAGCAGCGAACAGGGATTAGTGGGCTAGCACCCCACTTTTGTGGTTTCTGTGGTAGCAAAGTAGCCAACTCTATTCCAGTAAATCAACGGGCAGATCCACGAGCCGGAAATCCGCAAGGGCTCCATCAAGTTGGGGCAACGAGCTCAGCAATAAACCTAACAACAAGCCACTGAGCAGGAGGCCCTGTAGCCACGTGCACCAGTCTGGCAGGACGTGGCTCCCGATACCTGCTCATTGGGGAACTGCTACTGGTATCCTGCTTATATCTTTTCGGCACCTTAGGCATCTGCAGCATAAAGTCCACTTTGGCTCTGTCTTCGATAATTGCTAGCTACTGCAGGAAGAAAAGCAGAGAGCTCAACTACCGAAGGCCCAGAAATGTGTCCATCATCTGTGCCTGTGCTGGTCCTGTGCTGTGCTCATGCCCTCCCAGATGAACTGATGACCTCTTACGCGGTGGCACCTGGTTTTTAGTTCTTGCTTTTCCACAGCCTTGCATGCTATGAGCTGCACCAGGGGGTCAGCCCACAAGCCTGCAAGAGCTCAAATCGTGACGCAAAATAAGTTGCGCCTGACTCTACATAAGGTCGGACTCATCTACTCCCCGCTAGGTCAATTTAACAGCGCGAGTATATACAGAAGGGTACACGATAGTAACATGCTACCTTAATGTCTACCATTGAGAGGCCATAATGCACACTGAGAAGCCAGCGGGTGCTGAGACACTCGAAAACTAGAATTGTTTTTTAAAAACACTGGAATAGTCACACAGAATCTTCGTTATGCGGCGCAATAACGCAATGTCTAAAAAAAAAGGTAAACAAATAAAAACCAACACACTATTCCCGTGTAGTAATTAGAGTGGAAAGGACCCACCTATGGAACAACACATTCCAGCTGGAGGAGGTTCCTTGCAAGGTCAAGATAAAGCAAAGGCAGCCACGACAACAATTACAAAGTACTTTTAACAATACAACAAGCCGGACATGGGCAATCCTCTCTCACCCCCCTCGGATGCTAAAATCCAAAGGACGTCTAGTCTAATAGATGACTTAATGCATGGCGTAATTCCTATCTGCTTCGTTGGTTAGTCTAACTCCAGATCTGCAGTGTTGCAAGAAGGGTAGTGAGTGACATTCAAATTGTTGAGCTCTCTTCTACATAGGTCCTGCTGATCATTTAACTCTGATGTCAGTCCCACCCATTTTTAATGTTATTAATTCAACTCCAGTGATGTCCGAATGTCGTACAATAGAAACTGTAGCACAGACTCTTCATCTCTGCAAGAAGGTGGAGGAGGAGGAGGAGGCCTCCCCAGTAGAAGTTTGGCCTAAGGGAGGGTCCGCAGCTTCCTCGTTCCCTCAACCCATAAGTAATAACAAGCATTTGCAGTGCAATAGGTCTCGCATTTGCAAGAGTTTTAGCTATTGACATTGTAAATGACAATGTCTTTTACCCATGTGTTTTTTTGGGAGTGGAGTGGTTGGATGTGGTGTGGAGAGGAATTATGTGAGTTGAATTGGATTGTTAGTTGTGGAATTGTGTGGGGTGTAGTGCATTTGTGTAGTGGAATTATGTGGCATGATGAACAGATAGGGATGACAGCTGCACAGAATAGATAGAAAGGAAGATAAAGAGGGGAAGTGGTGGATGAACTCCAGACAGAGGAGCAGAAAGAGTATGTGAGAAAGAGGGAAAGAAGGGGAGAGCAGGCCATAGACTCATAAAGAGCGAGCTTTTGTGTACGCAGAAGACCCCCTAAAAAGAGGAAGAGAGCGTGGGTTTGAGGGACCAATATGAGAGAGGCGGGAAGAGTGCGTGAGAGAGCGAGAGAAAGGTGCAGGAGAGAGTATGAGAGAGAGAGAGAGAGAGAAAGATGAGTGTGGGGGGTGCCCGGGGGGTGGAGGCAAGAGGTGAACCCATGCACACAGCGAAGGAGGTAAAGGCAAGTAGTATGTGTGTGCAGGCAGTATAGAGAGGAGACACGGAGTGTGAGGGAGGGATGAAAGGGTCGTGGTGGAATTGGGAGATGCGCAGGGGTAGTGTGAGGGAGAAATGAGAGGGGCAATGGGTGTGTGGGGAGAGATTATAGGGTTGATGGAAGTGCGAGGTAGAGATGGGTTTATTTTTAAGTTGTTGTAGAATATTGTGTTGTGGAATTGTGTGGTGTGGAGTTGTGTAGTGGAAATATGTGGCATGATGTGCTGTGGAATTATGTGGATAGTAATTAAATGGTAAAAACTGTCATGGAAATATGTAGAGTGAGATTGTGTGTGATGGACTTAAGTATGTGGAATGGAATTGTGGAGTGGTGCAGGGTAGAGAGGGCAAGTGCAGGGTGGAGAGGAATGTGCAGGGTAGTGTACAACGGTCTAGAGGGGTGTAGAGAGCAGTGGTGTGGTGTGCAGTGATGCAGAATAGATTAGAGTGGAGTTGAGTGGAGTGCTGCAGAGTAGGGTTGCGCAGAGTGCTGTAGAGTTGAGTGCAGTGGCGAGAGTGCAGTGGCACAGAATGCATTGGCGCAGAGCACAGTGGTGCAGTGGCGCAGCGTATAGTGGTGCAGTGGCGATGAGTGCATAGTAGAGTGGGGTAGAGCGTACTAAATCCCATGTCGATCCTTGAAGCAGGAATTATAAAATGATTAGGACAAGTAATTTCTCCGTATAAGGATGGAAGGCTGAGTCGGCCCCTATTCCTGCACGTTTATGACCTGGAGGTTGAATACAGATGCCTGCGTTGAGTGCATGTATCAGTCGTGGTACCCTAAATGAAGAAAAAGAAAAACCTACTCATTTGCAAATTCCTTTTATTGGAAAACAACATTCGCATTGGCGAGGACCCGCCAGATGGTTTCTTGCTAGGTGTGAGTGGCTGACCCAGGACTGCAAGTACCACAATGCGAAGCTTGGATGAGCTACTCACAACTGGCGTGGCATGCCTTGAGATTCAAGTTCTGCACATCTGGGACATTCCTGCACAAAAAGAACTTTGGTTGCACGCAAAGATTGGTCTATGACTTAAGGCATCCTTATAAGCTGGAGAAGGGAGATGTCAGAAAAGAAATAATAAGAACGCATTAAAAAGATCACCATTGTCACCCACAAACTGTGCAAAGAAATGTTCGGTCCCAGTCCTGGAGTAAAAGAAGTGAAGTACAGATGGCCAATGAGTGCCCTGGGGTAAGGATCAAGTGCTTGCTCAACGAAACTCCCCACTGAATATTTTTATATACTCTGCAAAAATGCTTTGTTAGTAATGTCATGACTTAACCATTACGCCATATCCATTGAAGGTACCATGGCTGATTTGTTTTCTCGAGGGATCTTTCAAACACAAACTGAGTACGTTCAATTATGCTCAGCTAAGAGTCAGTTAAATTATTTTGCCAATAAATCAATAGCACTGTCCAGATCTCTTAGAGTGAATTGACTGCTCAATCCGTCTCACTTTTGTGATTTTCATTTTGCGTTGTAAGCATAGTCGTTAAAAGACATGGGGTCCTAACCCACTTACATTGTGAGATAAGTCAGTCCCTTTGAGAAGCCCATTGGCCTGGGGCTGAGTCATTCACGTGTTGGCAGCATTATATATGAGGGGGAAACAACCTTTTCAATGGTGCCTTTACCACACAATGGTGTTACCACCAGCATTTAGCATGCATGTCTCGACCACAAATGGTAAGTATTGATAAATAATGGTAGGTGTGATTTTTGAAACCAAAAAAAAAAATTCTTTTGCTTTTAGCCAATATATTTTTTTAGATTGATGAGGGCCTGGCAGTATTCCCAACAATAAAGTTTTGCAAAAATCGTGACAAAAACAAAAAACAAGCAGAGGCAAAGCAGAAAAGCTGGTGGACAATGCCTGACCAATTGGCTTTGATAGTGCTTGTAATTAATATTGTATATAGATGAGATGTGGAGAGACAGTTTATAAAATCAGCTGTACAGACAGACAAGTGCAGCCCCAAGCACCATGCACCACATACAGGACACAAAATGCATCAGACACCACAGCTGCTGTTAGAGTGGAAGGCGTTGTAGCCATGAAAGTATAAAACTGTATCCAGCAGCTCAGACTGATAACCTGATGCTGGTTTCCAATTAGCAACAGGAGCACGTGCAAGTGTGGAGTGGTGTGGATTGGTGTGGTGTGGTGTGAAGTGGAATTATGTGGGTTGGACTGGAATAGTTTGTCTTGGAACTGTGTGGTGTGGAGTTGTATAGTGGAATTATGTGTTATGGTGTGCTGTGGAATTATGTGGATAGAAATTATATGGTATTATGTGGAGTGGGATTGTGGGTCATGGAGTGTAATTATTTGTAATGGTATTGTGGCATGGCATGTAGTGGAGTTATGTGGTGTGCTGTTGAATTTTGCGGCATGATGGTGAATTCTGTGGTGTGGATTGGATGCATGTGGTGTGTTATGGAATTGTGCTGTGGAGTTTAATTGTGTGGTTTGGTGTGGAATTGAAATGTGTGGAGTGAAATCTGTGGTTTGGAACTGTGTGACGTAGAGTGAAATTATGCCGAGTGAAATTATGTGGCATGGTTTGGAGTGTATTTATGTTGCTTTGTGGCATAGAGTGGATTTATGTGGTATTGAGAAGAGTGTAATTATGTGGAGTTGAAATATGTGGCTTTGAGTGGTATTATGTGGCATGCTTTGGAGTGGTATTATGTGAAATGGTGTGAAGCGGAAATATGTGGCATGGTGTGGAGTACTATTAACTGGTGTGGAATTATGTGGCATGTTGCGAAGTTGAATATGTTTTGTGGAGTGTAATTATGTGTTTTGTAATAGAGTGGATATATAGGGAGTGTAAATATGTGGTGTGAAGTGTAATTATGTAGGTTGGAGTGGACTTATGTGTAGTGGAATTATCTGGAGTTGAATTGTGTTGCAAGGAGTGCAATAATATGGTTTGGAGTGGAGTGGAATTATGTAGCAAAGTGGCATTATGTGAAGTGGAATTTTGTGGCATGGAGAAGAGAGGAATTATGTAGAGCTTATGTTATTGGTTTGTAATTATGTGGCATGGAGTGGAATGATGTGGAGTGGAAGTGTGTGTAGTTGTGGCATGTTATTATGAGATATTTAAATGCATTGTGTGTAGTGGATTTATGCGGCGTAGGTTTATGTGTTGTGGCATTGTGTGACACATTCAGCCAGTTCTGATGCTTTACCCAACTGCACTTTGCATTCTAGAACTTGCAGGCCCATCCTTATAATACGAAAAGTGAAACTACAGGCTCTGACAAGCAACTGAACAGCTGGATTCTGCAGAGAGAGGAGCTGCTGTGGTGGAGTGTGAGGTGAGGAGAAGGAGTTGCGTGGGGGGGCTAGGGAAACTGTATAGCCTTGGGATGGATAGGATACTAGGCAGAGTGGGATTCCTTTGACACATACAGGGCTACTGTAAATGGCACAAGGGGTGGGGGGTGGAGGTGTGCAGTACATAGAAGATGAGATTATTTATGAGGATTTAGTAGAAGGGTTGGCTTTCTTGTGTTTTCTCAGCTAGCAAAACAGTTTGCTATAGAAATCATGTTGAACATCGGTGCTTACAGCTAACCTTTGCCAGGCGAACTGTAGTCAACGTAGACTTTAAAACGTCAGTGATTGTGCTGTTGAGCTTTGAGGATATGCAATTGAGGGGGCGCAGGGGACCACGGCTGGTGCTTTGTGCAGCGTAAAAGCGGACCAGGGGAGGTTACTTAGTTCATGTGTGGGAATATATATGGTCTGTTACTCTTGTGGGGGGGCAGTGCAGAGGGGTAACTAATTCCTGTGGTGGGGGTTTTGCAGAGTGGTCCCGTGCTGCGCCTGCTGCTGCTTGAGAGGTCCTAGAGCTGCTTGCTGTGGAGTGGGGGAATGCCTTGTCAGGGACTGAAGGATGTATGAGGGAGGGAAGGGGCTGGTGGATGTGGATGGTACAGGATTGATGGTTGCATGGAGTGGGAAGCGAGTATGTGGGTGATGGGGTATCAGCAGTGCTTTAAATGGGCCGGTACTCACCGGTACTGAGTACCGGCACGTCTCAGTTTTCTCCCCCTGAGTACCGGAACTTATTTTCGGGCAAGGAGAGTACCGGTACTCCATGAAGCAGCAGGGCTCAGGCCCTGAAGTACGGGTACGTGCAACAGATGGTGCGTGTTGAGGTGCTGCTCTGGCTGGCCACAGCCTGTGTATTTCTGTGCTGGGGTGCTCCTGCAGTGTTAGCAGCAAGCCCATTGGGATCAAAGGGCTTCAGACACCCCACCCCCCCCCGTCGTGTGGCAGCCCGGGATGAGACAGCTTCCGGGCGCGCACACAGCCGCACCCGAGTACTTCACAGGTCTTTAAAAGACCAATTGCTTTTTAATGAAGCTTTGTTGTTTCTCACCCCTTCTTAGAGCCCCTGCATCTCTGCTGCCTATTGCTGAAATAATTGCACCCCCACCCCCTCCACCCCCCTGAAATTTGACTCTAGTTGCGGCTCTGGTTCTCATTGGCATCGCAACAAGAATGAGGATATGGTCAGAGGTGCCGAGAGTGGAACTGAAGAACCAGGGTCGAATCCCGACGTCCGCTCATCATCCTGTGGTTCTGGACAACTCCCTTAACCAGGGGTCTTAAAAAAGTAAGCTTTAATGCAGATGTTCTGATTGTATGTAAATCGCTTAAATGCCCATGGCCCAAATTCGCGCAATAACAAACTGCCCAAAATTAGGCTCTGCACGTATGACATAGAAGCTGATGCTTGCCATGTCTCTTATGTAAGGAGGCAGTTTGATTTTGCGCGAATTTGGCCCATGGGCATTTAAGCTCTTTACATCACAAGCAGAGCATTTGCGTTAAAGCTTACTTATGTGGCTATTATTAAATTCCTGCCTCACAGACACGCCCCCAGACACGCCCCTAAATACCTACCCAGTCTAATTAGTGAGTACCGGCACTTCTAATTTCCCATTTAAAGCACTGGGTATCAGGATGATTGTGAGCAAATGTAGGTAGGGGTACGCAATCAGGGTGTAATGGCTAAGGTGTGTGTAAGAATGTAGAAGTGCGCGAAAGTGTTGATTATTGGGTTGTGAGTGTGTGTGTGTGTGTGTGTGTGTGTGTGTGTGTGTGTGTGTGTGAAGGGCTGGAGAAATATGAATGGTGGACTTACAGGCCTCCAAGAGTGTGGGCAAAGGGCTGTAAGAGTGTGTGCCCCATACATGGCTATACCAATTATGTTGACTGAGTAAAGGGAGGTATAAATGAATGTGCAGTTGTGCTTGTAAATGACTGCAGGAGTGAGCAAGCGGTCGAATGGGAAGCTGTGGGTACACGGTATAAGCTCAGGATCACAGTTTATTCACATAGCTATACCGGATTTATTGCAGCTTTTCAGGCTTAACGCTGGCCAATTCAGACATTGGATGGCATTGTGGGTGTTTTCCTTTATGAGAGAGTGTGACCCTGCCCCGATCGGTGATACGAGTTAATGAGGAGCAAACGTTATGCTTGTGGAACATGGTATTTGCCCATTATCACACAGTGCGGTTACGTAGTGATGCTGGAATTGGACATTCACCCTGTGCAATTCAGACATTGGATGTGGTTACCTAGATTGCCATATGGGGCTAGAGGGCAAAGAGGAGGCTCGGAGGGTGAGTAAGGTATTGGCCCTCATTCGTGAGACGGAGGGGGAATGTGAGTGTGTGCAGCTGTCGGATCGGGGTTTTTGGGTGGTGCAGGGTTTGAGCTCTGTGCCACTGGGCCTTGCTGTACTTTGGGGCGGGTGCTATTCACCCCTTGTGATGTGCTGAAGCCGGGCTGGGCGGGCATGTGGGGGAGGGAGATGCGCTCTGGAGCATGGATCAAAGGAGAGCCTCAAAGATGCAGGAATGGAGGTCCCAGGGTCTGAATGCAGAGGACGGAGGGAACCATCAATAGAAAAGGCTTGAGTACAAAATGCAAGGTCCAAAGCACGGCTGAAGAAATGCAGAGTGCAAGGGAACAAAACTGTTGGGTCATAGGAAGGTAGTGAAATGTAATGTGCAAGGGGAGCGAGGAAAGACCCATCTTCTGATCTGATAAAAGCTTATCTGTCAATTGAACAAGTAATGGCAATGATTTATGAAACGATGGCCATGCACTGGATATGAGGTGTATGTATACATGAAACGCGCCTGCACCCCTTCCTGGTGAAAAGCCACGATCTTAGAATCTCTGTGGATGTCTGAGGGAAAATTCATCAACCAGGAAAGTCTGTCCGTCTTTTATTAAGGAACTACACAGCATCTAAATACAGCGCAGTACCGTTGTTCTTTTATTTTTTACCACGTCCTAAGAATAGACGGCCGACTCGCTAGGTACGAGATTGGGGACCGAGAGATGCCCCTTCTCTAGCAATGGCTGGGAAAGCAAGATGACAATGGAGAGTACATCTTCACATCACTTTTACGAAAGAGCGCACCTGCACTTACCGAGCTGCAGAACACCACAGTTGCAGCAGCTCTGATCCAAGCACAACAGCTGGTCTTTTCTGGCTTGGAAAGAGGTGGGAGGGACTAATGCTGCAACAAACACACAAAGAAGATGTGGCGTAACGTTGGTGCTACCGAATTTGACACTGGGAAACCAGGGTCAAGTCTCTGCATCGCCTCAATACCTCCTGTCCAGTTTGCACTATATAAACTACAAAATAAAACACAAAAAATAAACATGAAGGAACAGGAATAACTTCCGGTTGAGCAGGGGATAGAGAAAGACCACATAGACACAAACGGGAATGACTGCCAAGTGAGCAAGGGCCATGGGGAGAGAGAAAGAAGGCGTTTCCTCACTGTGAAAAAAGGCTAAAAACGAGCCCAATCCCCCTTAAAAGGAAGCCCAAAACCAAAATAATATCTTACCAAAAGAAGCCCAACTGACGGTCGAATCCAAAATTTCAAAAAATGCTACAACATTACAAGCAACAGAGCATGAGGAACCTGGGAGGCAGCACTAACACAACTGCCACATTAAGAGGAGGTAGAAGAGAGGAATGTTATATTAAAATGCAAGCAGCTATGGCGCAGAAGCTGAACACAGTCAAACAGTAACAGAGCAGGAAAACAAGGAAAAATAGTCCCTCAAAGAATAGATAAAGAACCATAGTGCAATGATACAGTACTTAGTCCCTGCTGAGTGGGAGGAACAGAAGAGAAAAAGGAGGGACAAAGAGGCAGGACTGACCACTAGCAAGCACATTTTTTTAAAGGTCACTCACATAGACAAATGGAAAGCAAGTCCAAGCAGTGTGCAGAGTTGAACTCCACAAACCATCTATACCAGGTCGCTAAGCAACAGTGCAAGCGCTGTCTACGCTCGACCTAAAAAAGAAGATGAGTCTGGGAAGTCAGTAAGTACCCTATAAATGACTCGGATGAAAAATTAAAGGAAATGAAACAAACACCCTTAGTGGCAGACGAATCGGTGGACACTCATAAATATACCCTTAGCACACCAATTGATACAATATTCATGTCAATGAACTCAACCCTACTGGCAGCAACAAATGCACTAACAAGGCAATCACACAAATTGGAATCAAATTAATTTGATGCAATCACTGGCCAATTCTAAAACTAACTTGGACAGAAAAATTAGCAACTTCGAAACTAAATTGGGGATCTCCAATTATCTGAATCAAATAAAGAACTGTGTATGTTCACCTATCGTAGGCAAATTCTGCACTCTCCCAGAACTACTGTCACTTCATGTTGACAACTTAAAGAAAGCAAATGCTACAAAGCAAGTGACCTGTGACAGCGTACATTTTACAGAGCTAAATAAATCAAGTAACGGGGCCTGTACCAGAGGCACCATAGTTCTCAAAGACATCGCTGGATCTGTGGATATGGAAGAATGCAGGCCACAGACAGTGATCACCCAACGACAAGGTAAGCAATTATTTGGCACAGAAACACCCATGAAGGAGCTTGTAGACTGTCAGTTACATAATGTTTCCATGCCACAAGTCACACACTTAACTAACAAACCATTAACATGGAGAGAAAAGAAAAGGTTGAAAAAAACAAGGAAAACCCATCCAGAATAATATGTTGGCAGAAAATTGGAGTCATTCAGGTGAAACCGCACACCCAAAATACTTTCCAATATTGATTGAGAAGCAGAACACGTTACCACAGTGTAACCAATCAGTGGAGAATATCACCAATAAAGTAATCATAAAGCAGGATAAGTCAACTATCAATGCACCACAAGACAACATAATTCATAGGGTACCTGATTGAGGCCAATTGGCTTTGCCACAGTCCCCATGAGCTGGCAGCGCCAACTTCCTAAATGACTTACAGTAAATAAACAACAAGAGCATCCTGCAAGGGCGGATATTCAACCTGGTCACTCAATAAATCTGGCTTTCTCGCCAGATGTAACAAGTGCCTATCAAAGCAACAAACCCAGCTCTCACATTAGGTGTAAAAAATAGTCACCTGTTTTCACAGATTCAACCTTCGACTGGTGGGGAGCCTCACCTAGAGGTATCTACTAGGAATATTGAGTACAAAGTACATCAACTAAACTCAGTTTTACCCCGCTACATATATCAAGAGGCAGACGTAATGTGTTAAACAGGGCAGATATACTACGCCTATTGCAACATATCACCTCTTTAAGGCACTATCAAACTGAGGATATTACCAAATACAATATGAAACAACACACGTCTCCCCAATCAACTATTGTAACCTGGTGATCTCCAAGGCACGTGTCACAAGTCTTTAGGGAAAAATCTGTATTCGCACAGTGGAGCATCGAAATTCCAACTATCATGCCAGAAAAATATCCCTATATCAAAACAACAAGAAGTTTCTAGATAGCATTAAACCAACCATGACAAGCATCTCGAAGGGTGTGAACACTGCATTAGAGCCAAGCCTGCATAAGAGTCTTCATATCGGCAGTAATTTCAACAGAAAGCAATCGGGCAATCGCATAGAACTAACTCAACTGTCACCAAAACAAGACCTAGATTGGGGCTGATTGCCTCCACGCCATCTTCAAGTGCTGTTGAGTATTGCTAGCATAGCCCACAAGAACGCAGGGACATGGTGCAAGCGTGTCCTCACAGTATTTTCTATCATGGAATGTGGCCGGTCTAAAGCATATTCTTCGTCAACCGGAAGCTCTCGAATTTATAAAAAGTGGTGACTTAGTTTGACGGCAAAAAACGGGAAGTAAACGTCACTCCTGATAGCAGGGTTCCATGAAATATATCAACCAGCCTTCAAGACCAAGTGCTTTGGCCGGCCATCGGGAGGTCTCTCAATTTATGTTGCAGCAAGCGTAAAGGAAGAAACAACTGTTCTCAGCATAGAGAGCTACTTCTTTCAAGCTGTCATAATTGATGGTTGTGATATTGGAAGCTGCGCTGAACCAATTCTACCCAAACCTCGATAGGACTGACAAGGCAGCAACAGTAGAAGGTTTCTGTGAGACACTCAATGACCTCATTTGTAGATTTACAATACATGAGATCATACAAACAGGTGACTTTAATATGACTAACTTGGGTAATCAATTAGGTGTGACACAGCTAACTTACGAGGACTACTTTGCAAGTAAAATGAACGATTGTTTACACACTTACAACCTCATTTCACTGCAATCTTTTCAGATGTTAAAAGGGCTTTCTTATAAACCCCACACACATTTAAGGGAATTTCTTCTTTGGACTGCACCTTTGTGAGTAACCTCTTACTTCAGTCATATAAGGTCTTCACTGTAATAGAGTGTCCTGAAAGTGTTCATTTTCCATCAAAACCCAATTTCAACTTGAGCATCTTACCAACTAGCATAAGAAGTCACTAGGTACCTCGTTGGGAGGAGAAAATAATGCATCAACCAAGGAGGCTAAAGTGGAGCAAGGTCTATTCGACATGGTTCAACAGGTGGTATTTTTTTTTTTTTTTGCCACAAATATGCTTTGAGTGAGTTTCCTGTGTGGCCACAGCTTAAATCGAGAACAAATATTAGACTTATTATATCATAGCTTAAGAGGGAAAGGGACCTGTAAATTAGCAATAACAAAGATGCTAGGATTAGTCAAAAACCCATGGTATATTGTTGATATAAAAAAGTACGTCAGTTTTAAGAGCTGCAGCCGGAATTTACAACAAGGAAAAGACAACTATAACTGCGGAACCGCAGTTAAAAGTTCGAAAAAGCTTCCCGCAAGCTACTTTGGTCAGCAAAGATGAAGCATATGGAACTGGAATTGATACATGTTTACACCTTGTTAGGCCATAATAATCAGGCAAGATTTTGGCTATACATCAATTTATTAAGTAACAAATCCAGTGACAGAGGGAATGGTGTCTCTATGGTAAAGTGGACTGAGCATGTCCGTAAGCTCTACATGGCACTTGCTCCCACGAAAACACAGGTCTGAATTTGACAACTCAGTGCCACAAAAATGACATTTGCACAATCCATAAATCCTGTGACAGAGGGAATGGCGTAACTACAGTTAAGTGGAATGAGCACATACATCCGTAGCTGTAAACCGCCTCAAGCACAAATGTCATTTCCACCCACAAAAAGACGGGTCCGAATTTGACAACTCAGTGCCACCAAAATGAAATTTGTATGATCAATAAATCCATTGTTCATAAAGTCCTCAAATCCATCAGAGGAAACGGAGCGTCTGGCCCCAGTGGCTTACCGGGTTCCCCTTTCAAAACTAACACAAAGTTTTGGGCAGACCATTTAACACCTCTTATCAGGAATGCTTACAAACAGTCCAAGTGCCGCAGTCCTGGGGAGACTTCATCTTACACCCAATCTACAACAAGCATCTGCAATGCAATAGGTCTCGCATTTATGCGAATTTAAGCTAATGGCATTGAAATTGCCAATGCCTTTTATGTATGTTTTGGTTTTTAAAAAATAAATACAAGGCATTGTCATTTACAATGCCAATAGCTTAAACTCTCGCAAATGTGAGACCTACTGCATTCCAAATGCTTGAAAAAATCGCAGAGTTGCCCCCTTATGTCTCCCATGGCCCCTGAAGAGCTCCCTGTTTTCTACGAGTTAAATAAACAAGCTGGTGGTCACAACTGCGCACGAGAGACCCTCCTGCCCTCCTGCAGTAAGAGAAACTCATTAAAGAAAATAGTGCTTACAGACTATAGAAGACGTACTGTGTAACAACTAAGTAAAAGGGCCAGTCCTCATGGGAGGTTACAATTGAAGACAAGGCGGTACTAAGGAGGGACTAACAAGCCTAAAAACGAATCAGAGGCCAGCATTTACAAAGGACAATAACACAAGCCAATGACAAATATGGGCGGAGAGTGGGCGGGGCTTCAAGTACATACTCCAATACAGCTCGGCTCGCAGAAATAAACTCTTGTCTATGCTTGCAAATTAGGGCATATTATCCATTCTACACCATGCAATAATCTCTCTTTACTCCGACACATAGTCTGCATCCAATTAGGAAAAAAAATCTAAGTAACAAGCCTACCCGACCAGTCGGGCCCTAAAACAGGGCTGCATTTTATCCCTCATGCTGTTCACCCGAGACAGCACACTTTCACAGGTAAACACATTTTTACCAAGAATTGGAACACACAGGCTGCCGATTATCCAATACGCAGATGACTTGGTTCCTCTTGACCCCACCAAAATCGGAATGCAGTGGTCAAGTTAAATAACTATAACCTATGAAACAAACAGGCTACATATGTTGATAAGACAAAGTTGATAGTCTTTGGGAAATATAAGAACAAACTCAAGCAGTAACAGAGGTTAGGTCACCTAAAAACTGCATAGGCATTGGAATATAATTTCCTGGGTGTATGGCTCACCGAAAGTGGTCGACTGAATTTAGAGCGAGCCCACATCAGGAGAAAAGCTTCAGCCGTAATATTTTCTCTGTGCAAACTAAATAGCCACTTACATAACCCATCAGCAGAACCTATTTTAAGAAACACTCAAGCAAAGCTGCTACTGACACTTTCCTATGGCTATCATGCTCACCCAGGGAAGTTTATTTGTCTTTGATAAACTGCAGTATACTGCATACAGATGAAGTTT
The DNA here is from genome assembly GCA_963921515.1 of Calotriton arnoldi. NCBI lineage: Eukaryota > Metazoa > Chordata > Amphibia > Caudata > Salamandridae > Calotriton > Calotriton arnoldi. The sequence continues at coordinate 170,252 of CAWUFW010015849.1, read as the reverse complement.
GCACCTATCAAAATATACTCATCGTACCCAGTTACGACTCAAGGTCGTCCTGGCAGGGCAGGATTTAGAATGCAAGGTGGTATTTATTAAATCCTATCAATCAGTTTTCAAAGCTGAAGCAGGCCCCCGTAAGAAGGTTTAGCAGATCTTTAATGAGACTAACAACCCCGGATCTGCAGATCTAACAACCGCAGAGATGGATCTAAACTTGAATTTAGATACCCTAAAGACCAATTCTGTCTCGTGTCTTGCTATAAAATCCATCTTAAAGAAACAGATTTCGGCCCTCTCAAGGAAGGCGGATTTGGAAAAAATACAATCAGCTGTCTATGCAAACGCAATTATAAAATCGTACGAAGGAATGAAAATGCAATCATACATAACAGCTGCCTTACCTAGGGAATGCAGAAATTGAACTCTTTGGGCAATTCTTATGGCTCTTCCTAACAATGAGCTTAGATCCAATTGGAAAACCATGCCCACTTTAACTAATTGCAGGTTTTGCGATTACAGGAGATAATCCGTATTACACCAGCTTTGCTGCTGCCCCAAATTTTTATCAGCATGTCACACTTTGTTAAAACCACTGTTTTTAAAATACAGGATCTCAACCTGCAAAGAAGCCATGGATTACTGTCTGAGAACCAGCATTTCACTGGACCTACACCGATTTGGCAAATATATAAACATAATATTTAACTTCATTAAATCATAGAGAAACCAGGAGCTCCACAGGGCTTTAGTCTTGAAACAAATGTTATGTACAGAACATTCATAGAGTACAATTTAGGCTGTTACCAATGAAATTATATGTTTTAAAATTGTAATCTTCTGATACGTTCTTTCTCTTCGATTTTTAGATCTTAGATTTTTTCAGAATTAAGCTGATATAAAGTAACTGATGTTTTATTTGGGTGTTTATGTAATTGTATCAATTTTAAGTAACTGAAAAATAAAAACGTCTTTACTGTGCTATAAACAGCATTGTCTGGAAGTTTGGGAACGTTTGGAGCACCAGGGAAAAAGTTTGTATTAATGTCCAGATTGCTACTACTGGCCTGAATGTGGAGTGCTGCTGAGCAGCTCACGGTTGAACCACGAAAGAGAAGGTTCAGTGCTGAGAGGGGCAAAGTGTCCCAGTTAGACTACCCTGTGAACAAGCACAACCCCCAGTCCAGGGAGGGAGACTCGATGATAGTGGCAAGCGGTCCTGGGGGTTGTACAGTATCTGCCCCCATCCAGGACTGCTAACACTTCTACAAGGTCAGGGAGGAGTGAAGGTTATCATGGATGGACCGCCTTTCCATGACAGCCAAACAGGGCTGCAATGAGGCCTGAGCCATACTACTGAGGATGCCCATGACTGAAAAGGTGGCATAAGGGTTCAGCAGACTTACACTGGGCCCATTATGTGCAACACCATGGTTAGGGAGATTGGAGTAGACGGTGCAGTGCTCAGAGGGTAGATCCTGGTGCTGGACAGTGAATGGCCCATAAATGAACATCATGGGGTGACCTTGATCTTTGCCCTGGAGTGTGTCCCTTGACCAGATCCCAGTAAGTGTATTGGAATGTGGACACTGACAGAGTTCTCTGACACCAATACAGGTCAAATTAGCAAGGACTTAGAGGGTGCCCTAATGCACCTCAGACCTATCTACTCAGAGTTCCCGTTTGCCCCAAAAGAAGGGCCTTGTGTGTGTGGTACCAGGGCAGTGTGGTCGAGAAAAGGAGCAGGTCATTGAGTAAACCACATCCCCAAACTGCTGACCCATGGGGTTTGGCTTAAGGTGCCATCCGTCAGCAACACACAGTGGGTGCAGCAGAGTGTGTCCTCAGTCCTGCAGTACACAAAGTACATATACCCAAAGTCACTATTTTTCTCACCCGTATCAAAAGACTGATGCATTTAACAAAATTCTGCAAGCTGTTACCGCAAGATGACCTAGAACACAAGTTTGATTCAGTAGTGGTTGATCTGGGGCTACTTGGAAAGACCAACAGAAAGTCATCAAACAAGTCAAGCAAACTGAATCTTTTCTTCTTGAACTACACCTGAACACAGGTACACTACAGAAATAGGCTCCTTTTACATCTAGCAATTCTATAGTTGACAAGGAAGGCCATTATGTCATTGCATAAGGTAAACTAAATGCGGTGGTTGTAGTATTGACTTGTATACATGCTTCCAATTTTAATCAAGATGAATTTTATGACATGGTTTCAACACACTTAGCATCTCTAGCTCATTTGCTTTTAGTTCTTGGTGTGACTTTTTGCCTCACAATATAAGTTTGGGTAAGTCTCATCCACCCCTTCTGAACTCTTCAGTGTGGTAAGGGACTGATCGCCTTTTTGGGAATTAAAAGACCTGAAGAGGAAACTGCACCCAGCCAATATGGAATGTTCATTTTACTCTCCAGTGTATTATCTTCATTTCATGCTGCAAGGAATAGTGTGCTCCACACAATTGTGTGCATCAGTGGAACAGGCAGAGCTCATGTGCAGAACATAATCCCCTTTTACTGCAGATTTTGTGGGAGCTGGGAGGTGTTCCCACTACAAGATTGCATGCAATTGTGTTAGAAGATCCTAACTTTAGATGATTAATTGATACTAAAATAAATAACTATTTTAAAAGAGAATACTGCCATTGCATCAGACAAATTGATTGAGTGGGGATTGAGAGGGGAGCTTTCAAGATGGTGATAAGAGGCCACTGCATAAAAACAATCAATGAAGTGAAGCAGTTGTTAACATAGGAAGCGGTGGTGTTAGAAAGGAGACTGAGTGCTAGAAAGAGGGAGACCTCAGGATCAGACAGTGTAAGACATTTTGACGCAGAGAGGAGGAGGCATAGTCACATCTTCAAAAAATTAAGATGCTTGGATTATAAGAAATTCTTACCTGGGTCACATACAGAAGGCGATAAAACCGGTAAACTCCTACTGCAGCTATAAAGACTCGAGCAGAGAGGATTCCGTATTATGAACATCTGCATGGCTTGCAGAGACATTGTGCCTGCATGGCTAAAGATGAATTAGGTGGTCTCTACTTAAATTCTGATTTGTATAAATAACTGTACGAGGTTGAGGATCAAGAACTGGATGGCAACCAAAGGTGCACGATTCTGGGTGCTCTACACAACATTTGGTGGATGCTTTGGAAAGTGTAATCACAGAGTCAAAAGTCAAAAAGCTGTGGGGAATTGTAGTCGCCTTATCTACAACATCTCCTGTGATATTTTGTCTTTTTTAACCTCTTTTTGCTGGTATAAGACCATGCAGTTATGCTGCCAATAAGTGTCACAGTGTGTGTGCTCAGCCCCTAAAATAATATAGTAAAGTTGGTTTCAATCAATTAGTTTATTGAGCTCTCTAGTAACACTATTGTAAGTTGGCACAAATCTTGCACTGGTGGAATGGAAGTTAAATATCATATGTGAGCTGCAGTATACATTTTCACCACTCACACATATGACAAAAATATTGCTGGCACACACACCACTGTGATCTGGCTGGAATATAGATTAAAAGAAGGGACACATGAAAAGGCAAAATTCCTTAGTCATGCAGGAAAACCTATTTTAATACATTAAAAAGTCACCCCAAAGTGTATTCTGTATATCCACAGGGCTGAGTGCTTATTATAAAAAAGTTGCATGTTACACATTGGAAATAGTGTGCCCTCACACAGACTAAATATCTAAAAGCTGGTTTCACTGTGTAGGTTAAGCTAGATTCTCCATGAAGGTGACTCGATATAATTTAAACTCTTAATTTAAACCTTCGTTTGGATAAATGGTAGCAAAATGATTGCATTTTTTGCCACTTTGTACCAAAAAAACTAGTTTAATTTTTAAAATACATTTTTGATGGCTTTAACGGAAAAGTAACTTTACAGACTGTATTTTTTCCACCTGAGCCAAAACCGGTTTAGAACCATGTTACCACTTATCCCAAGAGGCCCAAAACACATTAACAACTGTGCTCTCCTTAGAACAATGGCCTGGGCTCTGGAAGGCAGTGGTGTTGTCAATAAGTGGCCACTTATACAGGGATTAGCCATTGGGTGGGGGACCAGATCAGTTGGCAGAACAAAGGACAGAATTCACACTACTTCTTTTAAATTGGATGTATCAAATTTGGCTGACATCAGCTCCTATTCATAGCCATGTGCCTTTTACACCCTCTGGCTCGATTCACAGAATGAGGACAATCCAATGCTGGGCACTGACAGAGAGAGGAAGCTTCTTTAGGATGGGCATGGTTTAGGCAGAGGCAGAATGCATTTTGATTGAAGAAACTAACCAGTTTGGATTTAGGGCCTCTGGGCTATGATCTGTACAATTTGCAGCGCAACATCAATGGGCGGTGTACTGTTTTTTTTTTTTTAAATAACAAATTTTATTGTGGTTTTATTGGCAGTACAACACAGCCTAGAAGGCCCGCATATACAAATACATCAGGCATTCCGCAATTCTGAGTGATACCAATGTTACATAACTTTAAAAACCAGGCACAGACCGAATACTGCTCCCCAAACCCGACAAGATAAATGACCACAGTATTAGTGTGTTTAAGGCTGCGGGCTACTATTGTGTCCAAGTCTGTATGACCGTACCTCCATCTCTATAAGGGTTTTGGAGGGTTGTATAGAGGGCAAATCAATACCCCTATATTCCCCCCACAGCTTTCAGATTTTGTTATGCTTCTGGGGGCAGCCCTTTGCCTGAAAGACCCCTATTTCCATCCCTATAAATTTGTCCATGGCCTGCTTCCAACCACCCACCGAGGGCGGGGTGACTGCTTTCCAATGTTGGGTGATATCCCGTTTAGCTAATGTCAATCCCAAAAACATAAGGCTTTGTCTGTATCTATTGCCGCCTATCGATTCTGTGCTATGCAGGAGGACTAGCTTGGGTTCGAGGAGGATCTGCCAGGACAGTACCCGAGCTAGACAAAAGGTCACCCCAGCGCCAGAAGGTCTGCAGTGCGGTACAGCAATAAGTATTCCCAGCTGATCGAATCGAATGCTTTGTCTGTGTCAGCTAAGAAGATGACCGCCGGTCGGCCAAGTTCTGGCACCTTTGCCAGAGCGTTATGAACTCGCCTGATGTTATGGCGCGTGGATCGCTGTGGCATGAAACCCGCCTGGTTGGGATGGACGGGGTCTGAGATGTATGGGAGAAGACGATCGGCCCAACAGTTTGGCTTGTATATTTAACAATGAGATTGGTCGATATGAGAAGGGTTCTTCAAGGGGGCGCCCCGGTTTGTGGAATACCACTATTTCCGAATGTCGCCAGTCGGGCGGGAGGATCTGCATCTCAGAGGACTCCTGCAATGCCTTTAGTAGATGTGTTCCTAGCTGGGGCATATACATTCTCAAGAACTCGCTCGGGAACCCGTTAGGTCCTGGGGCTCGACCAGGATATAAACTCGCCTGTGCTTTAGCTAGTTCCTCCTCAGTGATCGGCATGTCGAGCTGCATTCGTGCGCTATCTGAGACCGATTTTGGCGGTATGTTGCTTATAAACTCTACTATCCAATCATGGGTTAGGACCTCCCGTCTGGCATATAAATCTGCATAATATTCTGCGAAGGCCTGAGCGACTTCCCGGGAGTTGGAAAGCAGTCTGCCACTGGCGTCCCGCAATACAGGCACTGGTGCCGGCGTCTGCGCCACCTGGCATACACGGTGTAGCATTCTGCTCGACTTGTCGCCCCACTGGCATATCCTACACTGCACCGCTTGCCACGCCATCTGTGCCTCATTCATAAGTAATTGGTGCAGTTGTTGTTGTGAAAGAAGCAATCTACGTCGAGCCTGCGCTCCGCCGCCCTCTCTAATCTCGGTCTTGAGAGCCCGCTGCTGGGCTTCTAGTTCTAACACCTGTTCGGTTCAATGGCACCACTCCCCGGCGCAAAAGCTGATGTCTACTCCCCGTAGCGTGGGCTTCAGAGCTTTCCACAGAACTACACCGGAGGGGGCCGTGTCAATGTTAAATGCTAGGTATTCCGTGATTGATTGATGGAGCTTGGATTTATATGATGGATTACGCAACTGCCAAAGCAACATTCGCCACCGAAATGGAGCTCTATGGTGTCCAATGTGTAGTGTGAGGGCCACTGGGGAGTGGTCTGACAACCCCTGTGGCAGGATCATTACCGCTGAAACTCTATGTACCTGAGGGCCTGGGAGGAAAAGACAATATAACCTGGAGAAGGCCCGTTGATCGTGGATAAGAAGGTATAACCGGGTTCTGCTGGGTGGTATGCTTTCCATATGTCTGTCCATGCCAAAGAGGACGCCAGGAACCGCAACTTTGAGTCACCTGTGTTTTGACCAGGTCCATCTGCGCACCTTCTGACTTCCAGCGCCATAGTGTAATTCCAGTCTCCCTCCATCACTGATAGACCATCCGGCAATTCGCCCCAGAGGAGCAGGACTCTATCTACGAAAGCCTGACCCAGCGGAGGGGGGCGTAGAAGCTACCTAACGTCAACAATTCCCCATGTAGCATCCCCGTCACTAAAATATACCTCCCACCCAAGTCCGTTCACACTCTGTTGGGTCTGTAGGGGACTCTACGGTGAACCAGGACTGCTGTGCCCCTTGAGCCACGAACAAACCGGAGTGGAAAATCTGATTGAACCCATATCGAACCAAGCAAGGTGCCCTCGTTCCCATCATGTGGGTTTCTTGTAATAACAGTATGTCTGTCTTGAGCCTTTTGGCCTGTTTCAGAATCGCCCCCGTTTAATTTTATCAAGGATGCCCATTACGTTCCAAGTCATGACTCGAATCCCTCCGATCCGGTCTCTAGATGTGTAGGCGGTCATCTATATTCAAAGAGGATACCATATGTGGTCTGGATGTTCGTAGGTGATTGTACCCCTATGTCTGTAAGGTGAAAAAATTAAACTTCTAACTACATACTTCAACACACCCGTCCCCCTCCCACCCACCCCTTTACCTCAACAAACAAAGTATCTGTCGCGATGGGGGTACCCCCCGAACCCAAAAGGGAGCTTGGGGGATCCCGCGCCAATGTATCCTCAATCTCCCAGCTCCCTCGACCCTGCTTTGTCCCAAGAAGTGATGTCACATAACCTTAATCCTGATGACATAACAATAATTAACATTGATGAATTTACATAATTGCATAATTAATATTATATATTTTTCTAGGGGAGAACAAAGGGTGGTGATTTCTCTTCCCTGAGAAAATATTTTAAAAATGGCTTTACTAGTGCATTTTAATGCACAGTTTTCACATAAATTTGCTAGAAAGCCATCGGCTCTAAGAAAAAACACTCACTAAATATTCAAGTCCCTTTCATGGTGTTCCAAGTTACTGAAATCTGACAGTCCTCATAAGTTTGCCCAAATATAGTTTTAAAGTGTCCTACCGGTGACTCCTTATGTAAAAAATGACCTCCATTGCTAGGACCAGCATTTTGCCATTGTGGCCCTTTTACCCAAACATTACATACAATATGACAGAATTTTCCTAATACTGCTTCTCTTGCACTATGGAGGTCCCTTATTTCAAAGGTTGTGTCTAATATGTCAAGGATCACATTTTGTCATGGATGGCCCCATGACCTTGCCACAGTTGTCTTCCCATATGCTAGGAATTTCCTCAATGTGCCATCAAAAGCAATATGCCACAGATGCCAACTATGCCAAGAATTTCCTCCAGGAGGCCAGCACAGGAATTTTTTCATGGGTGCTCCATGCCAGAATTTACCTAGAGTGCCAGCAGTAGCATTTTGCTGAGGGTATCCCATATGCAAACATTGCCTTCAGTATTCCAGTGCCAACATTTTGTCAAGGGTGCTTCTATAAGCTAAGAAGCCTGCCAGGTCCAACAGCAGATCTGCAAGCATAACAACAAATGCTCACTTACATTCACTTATGCACACTCATTCTATCATTAGCACTGACTTACACTCATTCATTTTCACCTACTCTTGTGCACTCATTCCCACCCTGAATCACTCATTCACACTCTCTCTCTCACTCACTCTTACTCTGACTCACTTATGCTTACTCACTCACATACCCATCCACGAAACCATATACAAACAAACATGCTCATACATATACACGCTCTCTCACCCAAACTCAAACTCACCCGTATGCACGCACACAACATACATTAAAACCATTTTATTTTCCTTATCTAAGATGCCAGTGAAGGTCCAGATCTTGCTGCTCCACTTTTTATTACACTAATAGTGAATAATAAACTATTATTCACTATTAATGTAAGAAAAATTAGCAGAAAAGGAGGTTAGAGCCTGACTCTGATAATACGAGACACCCCTGTGTTCTTGGCACTGATTTTGCCACCACTCAGGTCAGGGAGCGCAAAGGCAGTGCAAGGGGTAACAAGAGGCAAGCTACGGGTCGCAACTGCGACCCCTGGCTACCCCTAAACAATTACACCTGTGCCAGATGAACACAGGAGGTGCAATGGTTAGTTTTCCTCAGAGTAGCACTTAGAGGGCCAGGTCTGCAGGTTAAAGAATGCCCATGGTAGGGAGCATGGCCATCTCATGAAAGGAAGGGGCAGCCTGTATTCTTCGAAGTGTACTGACACATTTGGGTGGGAAACCTGAGTGTGAGTACCAAGTTTGCCCCACTGAGATCTCTGAGGGTACTAATCTTGAGGATAGGTTCAGCGACTAAAGAGATGATTAAGGGGTGGGGGGCTTAGGTACAAAACTGCAGTAGTGAGAACAGTGGGCCAGGGGTTATATACCCAATCAGTAGAGAATCTTCAGACAAGCACAGGAGGCTACCTCTGTTCTTGAGGTGCTGTCTATAAGACAGGGGACCGTAGATGTAGAAAAGGCTGATCCCTACATATTTGCAATCTATTTTTAGAAAGCACAAATTGAATTGAAGCTAAACAGGGCAATTAAGAAATCCACTATATTGAATCAGTGCAAAAAATACATAAATAATGTAACACTATAAAAGACTTCTAAATCACATCATTACACAGCTCATAACATTAGTCTGAAACAAATAAAGCCACACATAGACAAAGGCGTTACAGGTTTAATTATATAAGTCTTCAACTCATTCTGAAAGGACATCAGGAAAGAGCAAGCTGAATAGTAGAAGGTATTTCATTCCAAAAGCAAGGGGAACACAAGAAAGCTCAGGATTCCACATGTTTATATTCTGCATACCCAGGGAATACTTTTTTGTTTCTTACAGCCATCTAGCAACTGAGATTTCCCTGTAAAGGTAGCCATTTTCTCCTGGGAGTGACTAATGAACTACAATAGGGCAAAAATGTTTGAAGGTACTAGAATCTGTTGTTACATTACTCTAGCGTGTTAACAAAACATGTACACACCTGGAGTAAGGTACTAATAATCCTGATTTAGGACCCGATTATGGACCGCCGTAGTCGCGGTGGCGATCTGCGCCCTGCCATATTACAAGTGCGGCGGTGGACCGACACAGGACCACTGCTACTGCTGGGATCCTTGATCCTGTGGTGGTGGCGCAGCGGTCACAGGCCGCAATATGCTGGTGGTTCCACTGTGGCACCGCCAAGCATATTACGAGTTTCCTCAAAGCAAACCGTTTCATGGGGGTAAGCCCGCCATGAAAAGTGTGGCAGTGAGGAAACTGAGGGGGACCTACAGGGCCCGCTGTTGCCTCTGGGTGTGGGGGTGCATACAGTCCATGCCATGCAGGAACGTGCTTTGTCGCTTCCATGGCGCTGCCTTTCTAAGGCTCTCCTGTGAGCCTTAGAAAGGCACCACCGTGGGACTGCTGCGCAGGACCGTCCTCCAGGATTACAGCTTGCAATCCAGTGGGCGGACTGACTATGGGTTTGGCGGTCTTGGAGCAGGGCGCTGGTGTGACTGCCTGCTCCAAGACCACCAAACTCGTAATCAGGCCCTTAGTGTTTGGTGGCAATAGAACCCCACAGAAAGTAGGTTTTAATTATCCTCCAAAAAGTAAAGTCACCTTTGACACTTTAGTAGTGAGCAACATTGGTGTTTGCTATACTTCTGCAAAACCATATCAATCACTTTGGTCTCTTGAGATCAACGTGGGCCCTCCATGGCATGGAGACAGCCACTTCAGAGATGTTGAATGACATCGGTAAAGCTAATGATGAGGAGGGAGCTTTTAGTAGATTGGACAGTTCCTTGTTTCCTAACCACCTTTTATGGAAAATTCTGGAGTGGTAAGGGAGTGGCTTATAACTTTTGCCACAACTAACAAATTTCAATTTGTTCAGATTGGTTCCCCTCTTTAAACTAATTTTTACCAGTGATATGTGGGGTATCCATCAGGCCATAAAATCTCTTGTTGTATTCATGCTTGGCGCAGAATTGATGGGAGATTTGTTTGACAACTGTGATGATTATCAATAAACTGTAACAAGCTCTTCAGAGTGTTAAGTTGCTGTTAGACATGACACCCTTGGATGGTAGTCCGCCAAACTTTTCGCCTTCACCCCATCTGTTTTGCTGAATTCGTTTTTGTCGACTTTAGAACTCTGCACTTTACCACTAATAACCAGTGCTAAAGGCAGCGTGTCTACTCCGTAAAACATGGTACAATTGGTTTACACCTAGTTGGCACATTTAATTTACTTGTAAGTCCCTTGTAAATGGTACTCTACATACTCAGGACCTGTAGATTAAATGCTACTAGTGGGCCCACAGCACTCATTGTGTCAGCCTTTTAAAACATTTCTCAGGCCTGCCACTGCAACCTGTAGTGCAGTTTTAAACTGCCATTTCGATCTGGAAAACTTAATCTTTTGCCAGGCCTAAACCTTCCTTTTTAATACATATAATTCACCCCTAAGGGAGGCCCTCAAGGATCACAGGGCAAGGTGCATTGTATTTAAAAAGTGGGACATGTGGGTTTGAGTTTTAGATGTCCTAGTAATGAAAAACTCCTAAAGACATGTTTCACTATTGCAAGGTCTATCTCCACTATTAGATAACAGTGGGTTACCTTATTACACTTAACAAGTGATGACTTGAGTTTAGGAGCGACAAATGCTGGTGGATTAAACCCAGATCAGTTGACTGGGGGTGAGTGCTTGCAATGTTCAACACTCCGTCCATCATCCCCTTTGGTTTTGCATTGTTCGCCCTAAGTTGGCAGTGTATGCCCAGACGTGGGTCCCTTGCTCACTTTGCCACTGGATTCAAGATAGCCTGGCTGATGAGGGCTGTGAGCCCGAAACCGGTCCCAGGATGCTTGTTTCCGGTCCAGGGAAGACATGGCTTGGCAGTTCGGGCTGGACTGTTCCCACGAGGCACAGGGTCAGACTGATTTGCATATGGCCATGTCTGAACTGGGGTGGCGGAGTGAGCTAAAGAATGATGGTGGATTAAACCCAGATCAGTTGACTGGGGGTGAGTGCTTGCAATGTTCAACACTCCGTCCATCATCCCCTTTGGTTTTGCATTGTTCGCCCTAAGTTGGCAGGGGTATGCCCAGACGTGGGTCCCTTGCTCACTTTGCCACTGGATTCAAGATAGCCTGGCTGATGAGGGCTGTGAGCCCGAAACCGGTCCCAGGATGCTTGTTTCCGGTCCAGGGAAGACATGGCTTGGCAGTTCGGGCTGGACTGTTCCCACGAGGCACAGGGTCAGACTGATTTGCATATGGCCATGTCTGAACTGGGGTGGCGGAGTGAGCTAAAGAATGATGATGGATTAAACCCAGATCAGTTGACTGGAGGTGAGTGCTTGCAATGTTCAACACTCCGTCCATCATCCCCTTTGGTTTTGCATTGAGTTTAGGAGCAGAATGGAAAATGATGTCTGCACGCAAATGAATTGCAATTTACAGCCTTCTTTAAGGGTAAAGTTGGATTTTAAGTCACAATTCTAAAAATGTCACTTTTAAAAAGTTGGTCGTTTTCTAGTACTGACCATTTAGGCCAGATGTACGACCATTTGTTTTTGGTCGCAAACAGGAAATCAGCCTGTTTGCGACCACAAAATAGGTCTGTGCAATGTACAAACCCTATTTTACAAGTCAGTAACCTATTATCGACTTGCAAAATAGGGTTTGCGACTCACTATTAGGAAGGGGCGTGCCAAGGTCTTCCCTTCCTAATAGCAAGCCGCACTTCTATGCACAATTTTTTTGAGGTCACAAAACACTCGCAGTTTACCACCTACTTCAAAAAGGTGGTAAGCCACTCACAAATGGGAAGGAGTCCCCAGGGGACCCCTTGCCCTTTGTGACTGGCAGCGAAAATATTTTTTAAGAGCAGGCAGTGGTCCCATGGACCACTGACTACTCTTAAAAAATGAAACAGAAACGTTTCATTTTTAAATGCATCCCATTTTTCTTTAAGGAAAACGGGATGCATTTTTTTTTTTTAAACTGCTTTATTTAAAAAGCAGTCACAGACATGGTGGTCTGCTGACCCCAGCAGGCCACCATCCCTGTGAGTGCTGACCATTCCCAATGGGGTAGCAAATTGTGACCTGCCTCATGAATATTAATGGGCAGGTCATTTGGGACCCAATTGGGAATCGCAAACAGTGTACATTCCATTTTGCAAGTCACAAAACAACGTAATTTGAGACTCGCAAAATGGAAGGGTCGTACATCTGGCCTTTAGGGTCTGCTGCCTGTGTCCTGTGTCACATAACTGTGAATAGTTGGCAGTCAGCCTTTGTGAATTTCTCCCAGACAATGAGACAAAGGGGGGCTAGATGTTGGCAGAATGGGCCATCCTGCCAGAATGGTTGGGGCAGAGCTCTTCCCTTCCTTACTTACATTTCAAAAGGCTGCCTCCAGCACACACAAAAAGGAACTTGACACCAGCTTTTTATCACCCTAAACTACTCTGAGCCTTGACGAGGGAGGGACTTTCTAGAACCAGATATGGGGGCAGTGCAGGGGGTCCACCCCACTTCAAAGGCTGGCACCAGGTATAAATTGAACCCCTTGAACCGCTCATCAGATCACTTCTGGAACTGTGGAAGACACACAAGAAGGACTGCCCTGTTGCTGGAAGGACTGCCTTGCTGCCTGAGGAACGAAGCCTGGAGCTGCTCCTTGAACCCAGGATCACCACAGTGACTCCAAGGGCTAGCTGACTGGCATCCTGTTCTGAGCTACAGAGACTCAACAAGTTCCAGAGGCCTCCCTCCAACTGCCCAGCTGACCTGCTGCTACTGGACCTGCAACTTGATCTGCCTGAGCCCTGCTGGCCTCTATTAGAGTGAGTCGCTGGTTCCCTAGAGGAGCCTCCCCAGGTCTTGGACCCTTGGCTAGCACCAGAGTGCACTCCTCTGTCAAGAAAGGTGAAATCCTGAATTTTTGGGGTCTTTGCATGGAGACTTTGACGCCAGTGTGAGGCTCCAGTAAGCCCAACACTTTGCGCTACAGCAACCACTAATGACAACCGGCAACGCAAGATATACACTTCACGCTACAGCAATGACTGCCTGTGGTGACCGACAATGCAAAGCTCCAGCACTGACCATGTGAGACGCCAGGCCTGGTCTCCATGCTACAGCGACAACCATCCGTGATGCTCTCCCTGCTCCTCCCAGCCTCCTCCACCATGAACTGGATTCTTTGCGCTGGACTTTAAGAAGGCTAACTTTTTCAGGTTGAGTACCCTGGTCCCTGTATCCATCCTATGCTCCATTCCAGTCGGCCTGAACTTGGGACTTCCACCGGTCTAGCATGACCAGATGACCGTGTGAGACGGTTTGTGCCTTTAGGCTCTATATTTACCAAAACATTTGAAATTGTATATCCTCGCTTCTACTGATTGGATTTTTGACATTCTAGTACCATTTTATTTATTAAATCTACTATTTTTTTCCACATTGATGTGGGAATTGTCTTGTGTTATGTTTTCACTTTACTACTTTTGTGCGCTACATAAATACTTTAAACATTGCCACTAAGTTAAGCCTGACTGCTTTTGTGCCAAGCTATCAGAGTGTGAAGCACAGGATAATTTAGTGACTTATTTGGGTTTACCCTGACAGGGATGGCGGTTGTTGCTTGAGAAGGGTCTTCGTTCCCCCAACAGAAAACCCAATTTCCTACAGTTGCTAAAAACAAGGTTTGCCACTTTGGTAGCTTATGACTTTAATGATCAATTAGCGTCAATATAAATGCCAGGACATGCTCCAGGACTCAAGTTGGCAGGCTAGGAGAAGAAATTAATGAGCAATGGTTTAGCAAAAGTTAGGTCAAATTCTGTTTTTAATGGATTAAAGGTCAACAACTTTACAAAGCCACCACCTTGCACAGGAATTTCTCAAGAAACCGGTTTTGATCTTGCCACATTGCATGTATGGCAGCTATAGTCAATATGTCCCCTCCCATTCTTCTTTTGACTAACCCATACCAAGCTGCTTTGTCTAACATTGTTGCACAATCACACAGCTGAAAGATGGGGGGGGGGCATATTGGCTATTCCACATTTCAGATGATGCTCGTGTGTATCTGGGCATTTTAAGTCGCAGAGCTAAAGCACACAGTTTCACGAGGTACAAGTGGGTTTCCTGCATTACAACTACGTAGACACTGTCGGATGCCAGATAGTTGTTAATCCCCATCTGTTTGGAATAGGAAAGAAGCTCTTTTACGTTAAGAGACAGGAAGCAGAAGTCTAAAGTAAGAACATATGAAATGCACTGTGGCAGATCATTAAGCTACTCCTCAACAATATGCTGAGTCAAACCTTAAATGCACGGAGCACATGCTTCATTGTACACCCCATTCAAACCAAGATATTTGCTTTTTCATAAACCAGGATAACTGGCAAACAAACCAAATAGTAAGCAATGGGCATCCAATAATATGTACCTGTATTTTGAGCACACAGATCAGAAGGCGATGTTCAGAAAACAGTATGTAATTTACATAAACCCATATAATGTGATTCCAAACCAATGTATTATTTATGCGAAACATACAGTTATGAATGTCTGACAGTACATTATGCATGCAAATCGGTATGATATACATGCAAGCCAGTAGGTTGTGCGGGAAAACCAGTACATCATGCGTGCAAATCAGAAAATAATGTTTTTAAATCAATAGGGTCTAAATGTAAAGCAATGTATTGTTTATACGAAGCATTACATTGCAACTCTGAGCCAACAGATTATGTAGATGAACAATGCAAAATACGTGCATTTCCCACTACATTATGCATGTAGGATTGTTTTGGAACCAATTGGTGATAAATGTAAACCAATGCAGTATGATTTACACGTGAAGTGATGTGTTTTGCACACAATCAGCACAGTAGAGTATACTGTTCAGACACACCACTTTATTACACATACAGAAGTATTTTCCGTAAATATACAAATGCACGAAATAGGCACAGCAGTGGGATGCTAATAAAAGTCAGTATATTGTGAACATACGTTTGTGCTTAAAGCCATACATTTTTGACTATAAGCTTTCTTACATAAAGCAATGAGCATGATAGGTATACCAATAGCCATTTACCAATAAATTGATTCCACAAACCAATGTTATTGTATATAAAAAGAGTATAGTTTATGTATATCAAGATAACTTGTGTGAACCAGTGCAGCATGCGCAAAGGCATATTCAATATAATTTATACATAAACCAATGTAATTGCAATGTCCGTGTTTTGCGATTTCCAGCGATTTCCAGCCGGAAGTGTGCGGAGTGCGAGGAGGACGCTTCGCTTTGCCACCGCATTTCCACCGCATCGCCGCATCTCAGCATTGCCCAGGATTGCCCACGATTGTTACGAGGCTCCCGCGGCGGTAAACTGCAGCTCCCCGCCGCTCCCGTGCCCCCGGCCTCGGAGCAAGTTGCGAGGAGCAGCGGTTGAGCAGCAGAGAACTGCTGAGAACTCTCTGTCTGAGAGATAGCAGTCTGCGGTGTCTGCCTCTCCCTCGTGGTGTCGGTCCGTGCAAAGGGGCTTGCACGGGGGCTTACACGGGAGCAGAGCTGTGGAGCTAAGGAGTTTTGGAGTCCCGGAGTCCCAGAGGGCACTTCCCTCGAAGTGCAGGGGCTGAGCGTGCAGCGGCTCTTCACGGCATCTTGGAGACCCCCTCCGACCCTCCCCTGATTACGGGGGTCGCGGAGAGTGCGGCAGTTCGGCCGGAGCCAGAGCCGGCACCAGAGCTCCTGTGGTAAGCGTGGCCGCCATTAGACGGTGGCCGCAGTGAGTGTGTGCCCTGGGCAGATCGCGGAGGCGGCCCGATTAGATCGGGCGCAGCCTGCGATTCTGCCTAGTGTGCCCCGCTTGCCCTTTCCCCGTCATCTGCTCGCCATCTGCTGGTCATCTGCTTGCCACCTGTCTGCCCTGCTGGATGATCTTCCAGCGGAACCAGAAGAGGATTCCAGACCGTCAGTTGCAGTTGCAGTCGCAGCCTGTGTCTGGCAGGCAACCAGGAGCGACCAGCAGCAGCAGCCAAACAACCAAGGTACTACTCAACTTTACCATAATTTTTGCAACTGGTAACCGCCAACAAAGATAATCAAAAAACCTTCTTACCAACTGCACATTTATAACTAAAACCACAACAGCTGCAAAGACATTAGAAACCAACTGAATTAGCAAAGTAATAATAATAGAATATCAAGACTACATTTACCAATAACAACAATAACAGTAGCAGCAATAATCCTAATACTAACAACAATAAATTGCCACTGAAATTGTCGGACATAAGTCATTATGAGGTCTGGCAAAGAGAGGCGGTTAGTAACAAATGTCATCAACAATAGGAAAAAGAAAAACAAAATCTTAAGGGAAATAATCGAGTCAACAGACAGCTGCTCGCCCACACCAACAACTCTGCAGGCCATAGCATCGGCAAACGCAGTATTACCCGCTCACAAGGATCACGGACTCCCAGCGACGATGCTGGTGGACATAGACATAGACGGGGGCGAACTAGTAGACAGATACGCACAAACAAACAAAGGAAAACAATATTTCCAACCTAAAATATACTCCAAATTTTCATTTGTAAGAGATGCTGGCGCCGTGTTAAACCTTAGCATAAACAAACAATTAGACCTCCCCTCCCCACTTCATCCACTACTTTTGGAAGGACCAATAGGTAAAGGCTCGGCAGGATCCTCAGGTGACAGTTTAACAGCCAAACCGGCGGAACTGGGAAGACGCAGCATGGCACAACCCTGCTGGACATTCAATGGAAAGATTAAGGAGGCAGGAGACCCGAAGGTAGGGCACGAAGTCAAGCAAAACCCAACACGCACAGACACTGTTACTGACACTGATATTGATATTGATAAAAACACTGGGAAAGAGAACGAAGAAAAATCACAAAGCATAAAAAAATCAACATCTGTCTTCAACAAAGGAGGCTTCAAGATCACCGCTGGAGCCAGAAATCAAAATACGGACGCACCAGAATACAATGATTCAAGAAGTCGCAGTATTCCCAGAATCTTTAGATTTAGAAACGTTTAAAACAACAACAGTCTCCACCATTACAAAAGAACAATCGATTAAGTTAGCGGGTACAAACCCCACACAATTGAGCCTGGCCCTCACAGATCCCGTCCCCGACACTCTTGAAATTCTTGAAAACACTAACGTCAATAACGGGGAAATTAAAGTGATGTTTACAGGAAAGTTACAGTCTAGAGAGTCTGGAAATAATATCCACACTGGTTTCAGAACAGAAGCCAAGCCCCCCACTCGTCTTCAGCTCGGACCACAGCCAGATCCTAACCACCCAACATTCAGGGACAGAGAAGCAACGACAGGGAGCTTACAAGAAAATCCCGGGAACCATCATGACCTCCAGAACCCCCAGAATCCCCAGAACCACGCAGTCAGCAATATGTCTTTCCTTACGACAGAAGAATGGGAAAACTTGGTCACTACATACTCAACCAAGACCAAAGGAGACGCTACCCCGCAAGGCTCAGGAACGGCGATGAAGGAGTATGCGGAGGACACACCAATAGGAGAAAACAAAATATGGGTCTCCCTCTTAAACACCATGCAGCTTTCGACCAAGGCGCTAGAATACCACTCGGATAAGATGGACATACAACTCACCCTTCTTAACTGTCTAGCCCTGCATGTCACAAGCATAGACAGTAAGCTGTCGGAAATGAACAACTTTATAAAAAGAGCACAATCCGAAACGGCAATAATCCTGCCAAGTTGCAGCTGCCACCTAATAGAAGAAAAATTGGCATCCTTACCAACTGTGATGGGTGACCTTCTCACCGACTTAAAAACCACATACTTAAATACCGATAAGTTCAAGACCAGCATAACCAAACAAGAACAAGGCTGTCACAGGGCAACGTCATCGCCTGTCCAGGAGCACAAAGATCGTTCTAAGCAAGGCAAATGGGGAAATACTCCGGGCCCAGTCGTAAAGCCTGCCACGAACGATTTGGGCTCGGTCACAGGAGCAGCTTTAGAGTCAAAACAAAACAACAAGAGCACAGGTGCCCTAGAACCTTCAACCTTCCCTCGACATGAACCACTGGAGCTGATCTCCAGTGGCGGCATCATGCAGTCAGGCCCCCCTGAAGACGGCGAAATGCAGCCCAACAACCGGCAAACATCAAAACTGCGCCGTAAGCAAAGGAGAAAAGGAAGGAATAAGAACTCTTCAATAAAACACTTCTTTCAGGCAGTACAAGCAAATTCGAGCAGGCAGCAGCAAGAACGAGGAGCAAGTGACACATCAATAATCGAACGGCTGGATACAAACAGTATCGTCACTCTCACAGAATCTGGGAAGGAACAAACAGGAGAGGCGAACATAAGCAAGTCTCACTGCCTCGGGGTCACCGACCCAAGTGAGCAGGCAGAAAGCCAACCGACGCCCTTAGCAGCAAGGGCAGCCTCCCCAGTGCCAATAGGAGCAGCGACGATTTGTAATGACCAAACAAAAACAAGGAACATCAAATCAAAAACAGAAACACCGATAGGAACAAGGTCAGCAGAACAGCAAAGCATTAGTGGAAAGCGCACGGAAAAAGAGCAACCCCCGGATGCCGATAAAAAGGCAAAACAGCAAAACTTGGCACCCTCTATAGTACACACTGTACAAAGGCACATCAAGCCAGAAGTGGAAACAGTAAACAGAACGAGGCCAGTGAATCAGCAAAGTGTTAGTGGAAAACAAACGGTACAAGCGCAAAGCCCAGTCACCCCAGAAAGGACAGAACTTCGAAACGTGGAAGCCACAAGTATATGGGGACATGAGAAAACCGAAAGCAGGGAATTCAACTCAAACAAGTTTCGAAGGGAGAAGTCCAAGGCAATTCTGTTTATCCCCGAGTATAAATCCAAAGGACGCGGAGACACTCTAAACCGAGGGAACATTCTTCTGATACTATCGGCTATTAGCAGTATGGCAGGGATTGGTTCACAAGACCTGGAATCGGTAGAATTTGAAACCATCAAACATCTTTCAGATCAAGAAGTAACCAAGACAGTCTGGGTAACCGGAGAAATAGTCGACAAAATTCTCAAGGAAAAGGGCCAGCTGGAAACTTGGGGGATCCGACTGCATCTCCACCAAGGAGTAGGGTATCCAGACCCACTACTCCATCAAGAGTTTAACAGCAGTAGTGTAAGGAGAAGAAGTGGTTCTGGGTACACCAGCTCTGTGCTCAAAGGAGCACGCAGCTTCTCCACAGATACCTTGGTGAGAAATCGCTCCACTATTTGGGGCATTCGGGGGCAAAGCGATCCCACCAGTGAACAGGACTGGTCCTGGATAGCAAAAACTATAAACACAAAAAGGGAGTGTCCCTGACAGGGATCAGAACACGACACAAATATTTTTAACCTAAAATTTTGCTCCTGGAAAATTAATGGCCTTGGATCCAAAACAGCAGACAGCACTCTGCTGACATATTTTCAACAATTTGACTTAATTCTGCTCCAAGAAACATGGCTCTCAGATCCATTCCACTTACAAGGCTTCAAATCATACCACCTTCCAGCAAACAGAAATTCAAATTTTGGCCATTTAAAGGGAGGACTTACGACCTACGCCTCGATTAAAACAATAACAATGGTCAAGGAACTTCCAAGCATAACCTCGATAACAAATGAGATAAAAACGATTGTGCTGGACATAGCCGGTCGCAATAATAAACAGCAGGTAACACTAGCTAACATCTATCTTCACCCCCGGAATAAAAGAAACGGTGCAAAACACCTGATAGCAGAATTAACCAAATTAATCACTGACCAGGCAACTTCGAACCTTATCGTATCCGGTGATTTCTACATGTTTCTTTCAGGGAGCGGCGATCTAGATAGGCCAGCAGAAGATCCGCAAACAGCATGGGGGATCCGCCCTCAAGACAAGTGTAAGTGGGGCAAGCCAACTAAAATCTCCAAAGACCTGTTGAAGGATCTAGAAAGCTTGTCCTTGGTGGCACTAAACGGCCGACTCACGGGGGATCGTCCCTAAGCAGCAACTTTCCACAATGCACTTGCTGACACTGCAATAGACTATACCTTTTTGTCCTTACCACTTTACCATCTGATAAAATACTTTAGGATTGGAATACAAGATTACAGTGACCCTCAACCCCAAGAGTTTACACTCGCAACGAAAGGGACAGCGCTCACCTACCCAATTGCAGACTTCTGTACAAACACCTCGTTTAGCCACAGGAGAATAAAATGTAACACACGAAAACCTGGAAAACTCCTGGCAGAGTCAAAAAAATGGTGGGAGGACAATAAACTATCACACGACAACGCCTTAGCAGCTTGGGAAAACTTAATTGAAAGCTTTAGCCTATCCAATCGTAAAATGAATTTGACAAAAACAGAGCAAAAAATTAAACAGGATCCATGGAGCAGGACCTCCAGTAAGCAAAGAATCCACTTATCGGGACCCAATCACGCAGAGTTAAGAGAAATAAGGAGTAAAATAAACAGAGCAATGCGCAACCTCCGTCAAAACTGTTCTGTCGATAAAACTCAGTTGGAATTAAGGATGCTTAAGGCTAGGAAAAACAAAATTATCTGGTTAGCAAAAAAGAAACCACTGAAAAACATGGGCGAAATTGCTATACGATGCACAATCAAAGAACAGCTCCAGGTTTTGGCAGACAGTTAAGAGTATAGTGAATCCAACAGCACCAGGAATCAACTCCCACATAACAGAGGACGCCTGGACAAGCCACCTACAGAGGCATTTTAACATGGAAGCCGGCGAAAACACACAGGTCAACGTGGCAAGTCAGAGTGACTGGCAACCCCTAATTCACCATGGTGTCCAGCTTACCCCCTTCTTTTCTACCAAAAAGATTGTGGATAGAATTTCAAAAAGTCGAAACGAAGGAGCACCTGGACCCAACGGGCTTCCTCCAATACTATACAAGCAGGACTCAACATACTGGGCTGGAGTATTACTACCTGTCTTCAATAACATTTTGGAAACCAGAAGAATCCCTGATTCTTGGAAAGGATCGATTATTTCGCCCATCCACAAGAAAGGCAGCAAGAACGAACCAAACAACTATAGACTCATAGCGCTAATTGACATTGAGGCCAAATACTACGCCGGCCTACTGCTTGCTGACCTTCTTGAGTGGGCAGGAGAAAACGATCTTATCCCAATAAACCAAACAGGCTTTCAGAAAAATTTGGGGACCACTACAAACATCCTTGCTCTCTCACTTCTAACTGATGCATCAAAAGCAATTAGTAAACCATTATTTGTCTGTTTTATTGATTATAAAGCTGCTTTTGATAGCATCGACAGAGGGAAATTATGGGCCAAATTAGGCCGGTGGAAAATCCCTCCAATTCTTCTAAACCAGCTAATCCTGCTTCACACAAGGACATGGGTCCAAATAAAGTTGGGGTCCGGCGACAGTCTGTCGGGGAGGATTCCGACCACCAAGGGGTTAAAACAGGGCTGTGTCCTTGCCCCAACCCTGTTTAACCTTTTTATGTCAGACCTCTCAAGGGAATTGGATAACTGTCATCATCACGCCCCGAATTTGGGAGGCCTGTCACTTTCGAACTTATTATATGCCGACGACCTGATACTGATTAGCCGAACCCCAGTTGGTCTGCAACATTTGATAAACGTCACGAGTGACTTCGCTACAAAGAACGGATTAAGTATAAATCAAGAGAAGTCCAAAGTAATGGTCATTAACCAAGGTAACACCAAGAATGTGTTTAGATGGTGGCAGGGAGGCAGCCAGCTTGAGTCGGTCAAAAGTTACAAATACTTGGGAATCATCTTTGACAGTAAGGGAACATACCATAAACAAAAATTGGCTATTCAAGGACGAGGAACTGTTTTGGCAGTTATGCTAAAGAGCATCAAGCATAAAATAACCGGCCCCAACCTCATCCCTCTATTGGAAGTACTTCGGGCAAAGCTTCTACCCACAATTACTTATGGGAGTGAAGTAATGAGAGGGAACGACGAAACAACTTTGGACAAGGTGGTCTCCAAAGCAGTTAGAATAATATTCAATCTTCCCCAGTATACCTCTCCTGCACAAATAAGGCTGGAGCTTGGCCTGCAAAACCAGCAAATAGCAAGGAAGGGCGTTTACGCCAAAAGCTGGTACAAAATAAAGAGTGCAAAGTTTGGTACCCTAAATTCGTACTTGTGGAATGAGATGACCAGGAAAAAAGACTGCCCTGCTATGGTTTATCTCCAGTCAGGAATAAGGCTGCTTGCCTTACAGGATTTGTGGAAATCAGGCCTTCCTTATAACAGCTTTAAAGCCCTGGTCAACAAATCGGTGAAGATAGTTTCCATAGATAAAGATAAAACAGACCTAAATAAGAGGGCCCACAGCTGGTTCGTGATTCAGAGCTACACGAGTTGCACTCCCCAGCCATATTTAGGCACAAGCTTCTCAAGAAGCGCGAAGGAAAGCCTTTTGGCCATGAGACTGGGGATTCTACCGGCAAAACCACATTTACCTCCGTGGAAGCGCACACATTCAACCATCAACTGCAGACTATGCGATACCGCCAAAGAAGATGTTTTACACCTACTGTGCATCTGTAACAGTTTAGATCTTGAACGAAGGCAGCACTTAAAACCGCGCCTGAATGAAAATCGAATTCGATCATGCAGACAGGCGGTGAAGGCCTGCTTCGATGGGGACGACGTTCGGCTAGCCTGTAGTTTTGTACGCTTCATGAAAATAGTACAAACAAAATTAAAGCTGGCAGCCCCTCAGCAAACTAGTTAGCACCTTGGGCTGTCGCTAACTAACCTGATATCTACTCTCTGGAAAGGTCCAACCCAAGTCTCACCCCTAACCTGGCAAGGTTTTTTTATATATAATAATACAGACACTTGAACTGAGGTGAATTTTAAGAAGGATAGTAGCCTAGGAGTTATTGTGTGCTAAATTTGATACATTCACATTATAATTTCTGTTTTAAATTGCAAGTTTTATATTTTTGTATTTTAAGAAATTATTGTGATTTTATTGGATGAAATCTTATTCTATATCATGCAGGTTTTAATATGTAGCTGTTTTGCTAAGATTTTTATTAATCAAGCAATAAATATTACTTACTTACAATGTAATTGCAATGTGAACTACTACTGTTGATATAAACCCATGTAAGTCACATATAAGGCAACTGAATTTTGGCTTGTTTGGAACCTCATATGATACTGAAAAAAATTCTTTAGCACCTCTTCTGTACACTACACTACTTCCCATATTTGCAAAAGTTGCACAAAATTGTAAGCACGGCTAAGGGCCTAAAATGGTTTATGGAGTGGTGGTGTGTGTTTCTCACATGGCTCATGGTCGTTTCCATATGTTAGCCTGAGTACGCACTTGTAGACCGTTTTATTTTTCTTTCAAAACAGATTTTATTACATCGTACAGCCGTACACAACCAGGTGGCACCTGGAATATTGACATATACATAGGTACATAGAGTGAAATTGCTGATATTGACAACTATATCTTCCGATGCAACAATAAAACAGAGAAAAACTAGCTCCATGCCATTAAAAACATTACCCAATATCGTCTGCCCGATGTCCCCCCAGTCCTTGCAACTTAAGACATAGACCAAGGAAGCCTTCCCCCCAACCACTACTCCGTTATCTCTGATGCCTGCGAGATCGAGGCGACCGGTTCCAGATAAAGACCACTGTAATCTGCCCATTTTGTTCCTTATCTTAGAATGTTTCTGAGGACATCCTCTCATTTTAAAGATGGGAAGTTCCAAGCCCATGCAGAAATCCATTCTACACCTCCACCTGGGGAGGGGACGTGGCCCTCCACTCCCTGGCTATATCCCGATTTGACACTGTAAGGCCTAAGAACAGTAAGTGACGTTTATACCTATTGCCTCCTATACCTTCTGTGATGTGTAAGAGAGCTAATTTTGGCGAGGCGGGCACGTTCCACCCCAGAACCTCTGAAGTTCAGTACACTGTCAGACTGTATGAAACCAAGTGCCCTCCCCAGAATTACATCTCAGGCAGGTAGGGAAATCCACCAGGCTGGCTCTCCAGAGTCTGTACCTAGTGAAGTAAACCTGATGAAGGTATTTAAATTGTATGAGTCGAAGACGTGATGCTATTGCCGCACCACGCGAGGACTCTAGTGCTTCCGTTCAATCATCCCCGTCTAACGGTACCAGGTCACTCTGCCAGGTCTCTCGAAGTGTATCTAATGTGGTGTGGCTGTTGGTAACTATCGTATTATATATTTTTGTAATCTTATGATCGCCTAAGGCTCCCATATAGACCTTAGCTTCGATGAGGTTGAACTCTGGTAGGACGTCTAGATGTAGGATATACGGTGAGAGGGCATGTCGGAACTGGAGATATTTATAAAACTGTGCATTGGGCATACCAAATTCCCATTGAAGCTCTTGAAATGATTTTAAAATTGGTCCCCGCATGACCATCCTCAGCGTGGAGATACCTATGTTCTCCCAACCACTGAATCCAGTCAGCGTCGAGACTTGAGGTAGAAGACCGTTATGCCATAGGGGAGTCTCTCTGGTCAATCACCCCCACGATCCCAAGCGGCGTAGGACCTGCCTCCATACTGTGAATTCAGTCCTTGTCGCCGGCGGGAGGGCTCGAAGTGTCGCTCCTGAGTAAAGGATTGTGTGTAGTGTTGTATCACCCATTATCCAGCGTTCTACTTGTAGACCGTTTTTGCACATGTTACTACATATCACGCTTGCTTTGAGCCACGTTGTATTTTCACACAGAACCAGCATGTGTTTTCGCATTTTATTATTTTCCTGGGATTTAGTCTAAACAGCCAAAGCAAGGTCAAACAACACTGACCCTAGTTATTTTCTCTGGTCAGACACTAGCGCCTAGACATAATAGGAGAATGCAGCTGCTGTTTTGAATACACATATCTACCAATATAACTATGAACAGGGGTGCTGGAAAACAACAGACTCACCGAGCGAAGGTCCTGGGACAAGAGCGCTGTGTCAGTCAAGATGTAGAACATCCACCTATGTATGCTAAGGTACGGGATCCGCCACCGAACTCAAAGATCTATAATCTATAACCGCTTAGCTTTAGTAGTGGGGAGGGTTAGGCAGATCTCTCAGATAACATGATAGGGCTCTTTGTTGTATGTGGTTTATTAACCATGTTGATAACATTATTGACATGTATCTGTTTAATAATTGTGGCGCAGTTTTCGCATCTTAGAGCACAATAGTTTAAATAAACATTGTAAGCTTCCTTTGTGTCTCCTTTTTATCTTATTGTGGACAAGTACGAGTGAGAGAGCGACAGGGTGTGTCCTGTTACCGCAATCCCTGAGAGGGTCTGGAGTGTTGTGCTTTGGGGTGCCAAATCACTTGTCTCTCTGGAAAGGATAAGAGGGCAAGTGAGGCACTATAGCTAGTCGAACTCGGGCTCATAGATACTGATGTGGTATGCTGACTCAGTACCCTCCATACTGATATTCTATGGTCCCAAGCATAGTTCTGTTCATGAGCAGAATCCCTTCAACATGGCGCCATCAACATTTGGTCAGGCACTTACTTGCGGGAACCCTGAGTAGTGCTTGTGATTGTCCACAATACCCTTGCGCCTTTTACTGGAGACATGTGTGGTGTTGGGGAACTACCCTCCACAGTGTTTAGGGATCACCTAATTCTGTTGGTTTTTCAAGCTTGACAATTAAAAAGGCTTAAACCCAGTTTGTGTTACACTTTTAATCCTTCTTTGTTTTCTCATGGCGCAACCTGTAAATAATGCGACCAACTGCCGACAGGCAGTCTATGCACATTTAGCACAGCATGGAGTCCCTAATGCTGGATCTCCTGTAATCTTTGTAGTAGAAGCGGATGCAGCATACCGGTTTTAAGTTTTTATTATTCTTGGGTCCTATTTCCAGCTGTGGATGGTAACACAAACGCTTTCCACGAATACACAATCCCAAAGGCACCTGCTGCATACAGACCCTATGCATTTGCTAAAATTCCTCTTACCATCTGGGAGCACCAGACTTGGTTTAATGGTGCCCTTCCCCATGTGCCTGGGCCAGTTCAAATGGCCCCCTTCAGTAACGAGGGGGCTTCTTGCCAGCTTTGGGCTGGAAATAGACCATACCCTGATTTTGGCAATTTAAATCTTGTGCAAACACAAGGTTTGTACAATGTTCTCTGCATCTTATACATGTGCCTAACTCAGAGTCAAAGTAGTTTATTTCAGTTAATTAAAACCATAATATTTTACACAATTAGACCAATAAAAATGACAAAATTCATTGAATATGAACAACTTCTTTCTAGCGTTAAAATATAATTTTGAACAGTTTCAGTTTATAATACAAAAACTAAAATTATAAAAAAAGCTGATGCTTGCATATTAGGATATTCATTACAATCAACTCCAATATAATAGCTTTATCAGTTTGTTAAAGTCCATTCCTTTTCCTGCTTTATCCATGTTAAAGTACAAACATGTTCGTGCAAAATCACCTTGAGTCCGGGAGTAATTATTAATTAAAATATCTCCATACCACTCCTATTCCACCTTTTCCAAATATTTATACTGATGTGCTAATGTAAAGACTTTTAAAATGCATTAGCATTACACCAGAGTACTTCACAGTTGGTTAAGTAACCTTTGGAGTCCAATCCTAGTTAGGCTCAACAGGACTAAATCATCAACGTAATGAGGTCACTTTTATCTCCGCCAGACTTGGAGGGTGAGAATTGGCTGTGTCTAAATAAGTGCAGAGATCTGCTAGGAAAAGATTAAAAAGAATTGGCGCCAAGACGCAACCTTGCTTCAGGCCTCTATTTATTAGGATTTTATTTGTCAAGCCATTGTTTTGTCCAAGTTTGACCTGGGCCTAACTCAATTTATTACACGTACATTGTTAGCTGGTCCAGCTAGGATTGGCTTGCAAGCGCAAGCCCAGTTGCCTGCAGCGCCTGTTATGAGTCCTGTAATTGTTCATTCAGTTATGGGCAAAAAAAAATTAATCGTAAGGAAATTCCATTTTGGATTGCCCCAAATAAATCGATCAACTTGAAGCTGCGTTCCCCATACAGGACCACAAGACAAGCACAGAATTTGAACTATGTGCTTACCCACTGGGATGGTCCCCACTCTTGGAGACTGTAACACCTTGGGGACAGATACAGATACATGCATGTCTGACAGATTATACCACTTAGATATTCAAATTGAAGGTGACGTTAAACAAGTCATTGAAGCAATTTTCTGAGAAAATGTAACTTTGTCCTATGACATCCTGTTGGCAGAGGTCGATTGGCCCCCATCATTTGTACTCGCATCCCCTCAAAGAGAGGATGTGATTCTTCCTTCCTTTTCTGCCCGTGTCCCTGACAAAGTCAAACAAGCTTCTGCAGCTGAATGGGCAATTGCTTTAGCCCCTGAACTTTACTGCAATCATGTCGGCTGGGAGACGGATTCTCCTTGTCATATCATACCCATAAGATCCATCCCGCATAGACAGCCGTAATATCCCATTAAACGAGAGTCTAAAGCGTCTGTTAAAGATATTCTCTCCCAATTGGAATACCAGGGAGTAATTGAACCCTTTGTCTCTGAGCTGAATAATCCTCTTTTCCCAATTTTAAAACCGGATCATTCCTATTGCATTGTCTTGGACTATAGACATTTAAATAGTCGTACACGCACATTTGCGGTGCAAAATACCCAAAGTACGGCACTCATTAACAATGTTGTACATAAAAAATAAAAAAACACATTGGACATTTCCAATGGTTTTTTCAGTCACAATTTGCCTCCTGAAAGCCGAGACTGGACCGTGTTTAGCACCCTTGGATTTCAAATGTGATACACACGACTTCCTATGGGCTATAACAATAGCCCAGGAGTTTGCGCATCACATATTGTGTCAATTTTCCATGATATTGACCCTGACACGCTGTCCGACATAGATGATATCTACTTAACGGACGATGAATTGAATCCACACCTAGCCAGAGTAGATTGCATTATATTGGTATTTGTCTAGCTTGGTTACAAGTTCAACTTCAAAAAATCTAACATAGCTTTTTTGAGTGTACTGTTCTTAGGTTATGAACTTACACATGAGGGAACGAGCCTAGCCCCTATTTTTTGGGGAAATGTGCACAATTGCAACCTCCAGATACGTTGAAAAATATAGAGTCCCTATTGGGATTTCTTCATTTTGGCAGGACTTACTCCCTGACTTTGCGCAAAGCATTAAACCACTTTATGAATTAATAAACCCTGACTTTTCCACTGTGTGTTGGACTTTAAAACACACAGATACACTCAGATCATTACAATCTGACTTGCTTGAAACACGCCACTTACATACACATGTCAATACCACTAACCTGGTCATCCGTATTTTACCAAGCGCAATTGGATTTACTTATATCACCTTTAATGAAGGTGAAACAGCTGTCTATATACATCATATTTATACTAAAGGGCGGAAATGCGTTTTGCTCCCACTGAAAAAATTCTGACTGCAATGCAGATGGCTATCCTTAAAGAACGGCCATTTGCTGAAGGGAAACGCATTATTGTTGTTACTCCAGTGCCAGCCTTAAAGACTGTCACCAAACCAAGCATTCCAACCGCTAAAGCCCTCCATCCTAGATGGATACAATGGGCTACATCCTTAACAACTGTGTGAAGTTGGAAGTCCCAAACAATCCAAGAAGCGATGAAAGTACATAAAATGAGGTTTATTCAATCCAAAGAAACTCCAGCCACCAGCTCTGAGAGAAACCTCAGCCAACTGTCTATCCACACTTCCAATTTCAACTATATACATTCCACATGGAATTCTCTGCAGCAGCAGCGAATACAGTAGAAACAGACAAAGGGCAAAATAGTACAACATAATGAAATAGACAATGGATGCATCATGGGGAAACATAAGATGCACATTACCACAAGCTGTTGATGCAGACTTTGTCTTTGACCCTTCTTTGCAGACACAAGAATTTCTACAGTATGAGCATGTTTACCCTTTACCCTCTATCGTTTTGCCTCTTGATCAGTATAAATATATTATTTACACTGATGGTTCAACTCAACCTACTATAGGTTCTAAGCAAAGATACTCGGCGATATATGCCATTGTTATTGGTGTTATGTTGGACAGTGTATTCCAACCTCAAACAACTTGCACGCAGTCTTTAAGTGACTACACTGCTCAGTTGGCTGAACTGAAGGCTTTGCTTCTTGATCTTGAATGTACGGATCCTGAATTACCCACTCTTATTGTGTGTGAATCATATTACTGTGTACAGTCCTTTAATGATACTCTACATTATTGGCAACAAAATGGATTCAAAGATTCTAAAAGTAGCACAATCACTCACAAGACACTGTGGGTAAAAATGGCAGACCTCAAAGATAGGTTACTACAAACTCATGTAATACATACACCAAGTCATCAGCGTGTGGGATCACATGCTGCAGGCAATTCTCTGGCTGATGAAGCCGCCAAATCTGCAGTCGCCAGAGCTACAGTAGCAGCAATTGCACACTCTAAAACTCATATAATGATTTCTTAGCTGCCTTGAATGCAATTAAAAACAGCGCCTCTTTACCAAAAACAGCACCCCTTTACCAAAGGCTTTCCTTCTAAATACTCTTATCATTTAAATAACCAAAATGTTCCTTTTGTGACAATTTCTGGGATTGGTGATCATTTGATTCCCATTTAAGACCGCATGAAGGTGTGGCTTCAGCACATGCTGGGGTGGGGGGTCACAATTTTGCTGCTTCAGCAACGTTACTGGTGGCAAGGCTTATACCAGCAGGGCAAAAAATATGTCCTGTGTTGTGACATTTGTCAACAAATTAAAAGCTCCACCATGGCTCTATTGATTTCCAACAAGCCTTTTGGCTGTATCTATTTGGATCATTGTGGTCCACTGATTTCGGCTACTGCGTTTAGATTTATTTTGGTTGCAGTTGATTCTTGCTCTACATTCCCCTGGGTTTGGCCACAGTGCTCAGCTGACGCTTGAACTGTTATTAAAGACATGCATGTCTTCATCGGAACATATGCATATCGGGTATTCCTCCCAGACAGAGGTCCGGCTTTCGCGTCCAAAACATAATGGGATTCAATGACGTCCCTGGGTGTACAGGTGCATTATATTTCTCCATATAGGCCTGAGGGCAACTATGTTGTCAAAAGAATGAATCGTGACTTAAAGCAGTCCTTAACAGCTAGAGTATTAGGCACGAGGCATAGTTGGGTCAACCACCTCTACGGGGTTCAATGAGCTCTCAATAACCTCCCTAAAAGATCTCTTGGTGGGTGGACCCCGTATGAAGTACTTTTTGGCATCACGATGTATGTTCCTCTGCAGCCCATGAGCACCACCGACGCTGATACTCCCCGGCTGTGGGGGCGGAGAGAGCCTGAGTCCTCAACAGATAACACGACCAAAGTGAGTGCCGTTTCAACTACTGCATCTTCTACAGCTGAAGTCTTTTATAATGATCCACCATAGGTGGATCCACCTCTACTGGACTTTGTGAGTCCTGTTATGCAACCCGAGCCTCCAGTTTTTCAGCTAAGTGCCTCTGGGTATTATATGGATCAAGATGAATTTTG
Source organism: Calotriton arnoldi (assembly GCA_963921515.1). Lineage (NCBI taxonomy): Eukaryota > Metazoa > Chordata > Amphibia > Caudata > Salamandridae > Calotriton > Calotriton arnoldi. The sequence goes on along the minus strand of CAWUFW010015849.1, from coordinate 139,151 downwards.
TTCAGACAGTTCTTCTGTTTTATACAGTCCTCCAGCACGTATCTGCGTTTTTCTCTTCATGGCTGAAACGCACTTATCCAGTCTCGCCTTGGATATATATTTGTTTATCCTTAGTTTTCTTGTTCAAGTGGATTGGATTTGTGACAGTTTTTTTGCTATTGATCAATGGCCACTATCTCCCAGAATGTTCTGCTGTGGAACTGGTCAACAGGGTGTTGGCACCCCATTCTTCTTTGCACAAACTGAAATGAGACTTGTCCCTCGTCAACATTTCAGCCATCCCAGTGACTGGTGGAATTGTTTGGGATAAAGTTCCTTTCAATATATTCGGCCCTAAGGAGATCTTGCAGATACCATATGTGTTCAAAGTTTCTATGGATGATGTAATAGTATCTGGGTTACATTCTGATGATTGGGATGTTGAAACTGTAAATTCTATGCTTTCAGAGCTGGAATATTATACTGTTTTTGAATCGTAGGACCTATACCTCAATTCTGCTAACTATGCTGATATGTTCTGTCATCATCATTATGGACATCATTTTCTACACAGAGTCAGTAGTCAATGTACACTTTTTAATTATACACAATGGGAACATTGTCCGACTCCCCCACGAGGGAGTTCTAAGACACATAAAGACAAATTCATGTATTTCACAGGATATGACATTTTAGACCCCACATCATTATTTCAAATTATCCCTACCAAAAAATATATGCTTACATCGACCAAGCTCATGTATATGGCTTCGTTTGTCAACCAGTTGGCTCTTAAAGGCTATGATTACTGGAAAAATATCATTGATCTGAAATCAATTTGGGGAATGAAACCTTGGCAGGTTCAGGGAACGGAAACCTTATTTATTTCGAGCCTGCTTAATTCCAACACAAATGATCTTCTTGAATGACACCGTCCAGCAGACTACATGTCTGGGATTGGCAAAAATTAAAGAAATGAATGCCCCAAATACACCCACCATTATCTGCTTTGATAATTGGCAAAGTTTAACAAATTATACTGAAGAACAACTCAATAGCATGGTACAGAATGTACACTTAATTCCAAACGTTATGGTCCTAACGGGTGGTTATTGTGGCCAGTAGACACTAATGGTTGTCATACTTGTTTTCTTAATTGCACACCTGGGTTCAAATCAAGCAGACTCGATCCGTAATATTCTCACTCACAACATTCTGGTATTTTTTTGTTTTTGGGTTTTTTTTGTCCTCATTTATAGATAAGTGGATAGTCTTTAAGCAAGCCAATGGTTTATTCTTGGTTCCCCGGACGGAGGCAACGGTACCGTCTGATTACTTGGACACCTGGGGATCCATCGAAACCAGCTGCAAAGATCCTAGGGAAAGAATTTAGTGGAGATGAATGACCACCTCCCCAAGATCGTACCTCTTCCTCATATCTCACTTATTTCATAATCATTGGACTTTATAGGTATTGTGAATTTTCAGGATATTATATTATCAAGATTATTGACCCACCCGTCCCAAGTCCCCCACATTCTAATTCTTTTTCTCGAGGAGCTAGCAAGATCCAATCTATGAGTTTGTTTCACCGAAGCAACCCAATCTAATATTACTGGGGGTTGAGCGGAGATCCATTTTAAAATAATTTCCCTCCTTGCGAGAAGAATTAAGAGAAATAACAGGGAAGCTTGTGAGTTAGAGAGCATATAGCTGGCACTCTCCTCTGGAAGGACCCCAAAAATGACCAAAATCAGGCTTACCTTTATCTCTCGCCCCAAGACCTCTGAAACAGTCTTACCGATATTGTGCCAGAAGCCCTGGATAGGAGAACACTGCCAGAACATGTGCAAGTCGTCAGCATCACCCGAGGCACACTTCAGGCAGATCTTCCGTCCTTCACCTCCCAATTTTGAGAGTTTCTTCAGGGTCCAGTATGCCCTATGGAGTGTAAACATACGATTTCTCCTAAGATGGGCGGCTTTAACCACATTCCATAATGTGCGCATCGATACTTGCCATAAGTGTGTTACGTTGGTCGAAGGCAGGTCTCTTCTCCAGGACTCCTCCATGGGTACTAATGGTGGCTCCCCCTTAACCAAAAGCCAATACCATTAGGAGACCTCTTTACGTTGATGGAGGGGGCCTCGTAGGATATTTTAATGTTCTTCATTTACTTCTCCCTCTTTATCCAACTTAACAGCCCAACTGGATAGCTGATAAAACTTAAATCTTGAGAGTCTTTGATGCGTGATGTTACAGAGTACCTACCATGGAAGAAGTTTATTGTCTTGTAGCAATTGACCCCATTTCAGAATACCTTCTTCCAGTAAAGGAATCGATAAACTATCTTTTAGGCACATAGGCGTGCCTGGAGAGTTCCAAATAGGAGCACCTGCGCTATAATATGGAATCTTAAGAATATTCCTAGTGTGGTACCAAACTTCACAAGCAGATCTTAAAACCTCAAGGTTGATTTTTTAAAAATATTTTGGGTGCCCAAACTTAAACAAACAGCCATCGCCGCCCTGAGGAGTATTTTTGGACATCACTTGAAGCAGCGGAGGAAAACAAGAGGAGTCAAACAAGAGGGACCTTACGTTCTTTAATTGAAAGGCATAACAGTAGAAACGAAAGTCAGGACTAGCTATACCCCCTCTAGCTTTGCACATCGCAACTTCCTCCATGCAATCCTCACCCCCTTGTTGGACCAAAGAAAACTATTTATAAGCCCTTACAAATCTTTCAGGGAAGAGTGATCAAAGTATAAAGGGATTGTATCAAAGATGAAGGTAAATTTCGGCAAGGTTGACATTTTGATCAAGTTAGAACGGCCCAGGATAGACAGTGAAAGACCGTTCCAAGATCTTAATAATGCGGTCGCATCTCTTGAGAACAACTATAGACGGAACAACATTAAAGTTCTTAATGGCCCAGAGGGTTTGGAGGGCGATAACATTAAAAGTTTTTTTATAGGCCTTTTAAAAGAGTATATCCCGTCCATTGACTCCTTAGATCTTGAGGCCGACATTCAGAGAATCCACAGAGACCCGTTCTCAAAAAATCCAAATAGGAAAACTCCTAGGAGAATTCTAGTTAAATTTAAAACTTTCCTATTAAAAGAGCGTGTACTATCTGCTGCACTTATAGCCGGCTGTTTCACCAAAGGAGACTGGTCGTTCCGGATTACATCAGACCTTTCCAGAATCACACAGGATAGACAATGGGAACTGGGGAAGTTTATTCCAACATTAAGATCCCTAGGTGCAACAGTCCAATTGAGGTTCCTTCGCTCTTCTGAAAGTAATGTGGAAGAATAAAATGTTTAACTTTAGAGACCCCAAGGAGGTAGGGGTCTTTATAGATCAAATCAAGGCTCAGGGATGATTTTATGCTTTCTTTGTCTGTTTAAGTTCTTCCGGAGGAGGGTGTGAGCACCACTGGGTAGTTTATCATCAGGCCCAGGGTATTATCAGGGAGGGTTTCCTTGGGAGGAGGGGGGGCACAGTTGGAGAAAGTTATTTTTGTTTTTTTTCACTGGGTGGGGAGCATATTAGGGAAAAAAGAAAATAAAAGTCCTCATTTGCTTAACCTAAAGGATATTGTAAATAAAAATGGAGTGGTCCTTGAGCAGGTAAACTGCTGGCTGCCTGTAATATCTGTAATATTTGTAATGGTGGGTCGGATAAAACCTTAATCCCTCCTTTAACATCAATTAAAATTTTAACGTGGAATGTTAATGGACTTAGGGTTTTGAGCACACAGAGGAGAATCCTCCAATATCTGAGCCAGTCAAAGTATGATATTATCATCCTCCAAGAAACCCATTTAACCTTTGACGAATGGGAGACTATCCATTCTAAGCAGAGATGGATTGAATGTTCCATTCACACACCCCAAACATGTTATACCAAAGGAGTGGCCTTGATTATCAAGCACTCGGCTAAAGCAACACTAGGGGATGTTAAGGCAGACACCAAGGGGCGATGGATCATTGGCGATGTCAAAATCCAAAATGAATGGTTTACCCTTGTAGGGTATTATGGTCCGAATATCGATGACGATGGACCTCTAAATATTATTTACAGTCATCTGATTCAATCCAACTTTCCTATCATCATGGGGGGTGATTTTAATATTCTCATGAATCCCGCTCTTGATAGGTCTAAAGGGGGAGGGTATTGTCCACAAAGATGGGTTCTTTCATTAAAGTCTTGATGAAAGACTTAGGCCTAATAGATATCTGGAGGAAGAAATACAAGGGATTGGGTGGCCCCTCAGACTTTACACTCCATAATAAAAAACATGGGCATTTTTCCAGGATTGATTTCTTCCTGGTAGACGCCAGACTGTTGAATTGTGTTACCTCTGTAACGCATGTCCCGGAGCACCTCTCTGATCACTTTGCTGTAGCCTTAGAGTTACAAATACTGGGAGTTGTGTTAACTAAAAGGTGGATTTTTGATAGAACCTTACTCCTAGACTCCCTAATAATTTCGCAATTGAAGAAAGAAGCACTATCTTTTTTTGAAATTAACAAAGATTCGGCCTCATTGGAGGTAATATGGGATGCCTATAAGGCATTTATTAGAGGCAGTGTAATAAGTTTGGCAGCCAAGAAACATAAGGAGGGCAGAGTAACGATTCAGAAATTGGAAGATGATATTTCCAGGGCAAGGAAAGAAAGTAAATCTCACCAAGATATGCAATTGCGTGGGGAGGAAAGCAGAGAGGTCATAGCTAAGAGACAGGTGCTAATAGATCACTTAGATGACATTACCAGGAAAAAATGGGAAGCTAGTAACTTAGCTAATTACGAATTTGGTGAGGGAGGCGGGAAGCTCCTTGCCTGGAAGTCCTGGATAAATCAGACTAGGAACATAATTAAAGAGGTAACTATTGCAGACTCAGGCGAGATTTCGTCGGATAACTCCAAAATAGAACAGGCTTTTGAAGTTTTTTTCCAGGATTTATATACAGAGGACCTAGTGGCCTCGGAGTCTCAAATTAAAAAATATATTGAGGGTATATCCCTACCATCCCTCGCAGAACATCAAACTAGTCTGTTGAATCGGAATATTTCTCTGGCAGAACTTGAGACCGTGATGAAACATCTAAAAAGAGGTAGCACAGCAGGGACAGACGGCATCCCTAATGAATTCTATGTGGCTTTGATTGAGGAGATTGCTCCTGTCCTTGTGGTCCTGCTTGACAAGATCTTCTCAGATAATAACCCAATCCCTTGGTCCTGGGATGAGGCTACTGGCGCCTTGATTTTAAAGCCAAATAAAGACTCAAGAAAATGCGAGTCATATAGGCCCATCTCCCTGCTGAATTGCGACTATAAAATCTTTGCGCAAATTCTAGCAGGGAGTTTGAACCCTGTAATGAGTTCTTTGATTCATCCTGATCAGAAGGGGTTCATTAGGGGCCGTCAACTTCATGATTTAACGCATGATTTGATTGGTGCGATTGACATAGCCTCCACCAATAGCCTACCCCTCACGATTTTTGCATTTGATGCAGCCAAGGCATTCAACAGGGTGAGTTGGCCTTTTTTAAGCTATATGACCCGAACTTTTGGGTTGGGGGATCACTTTGTTAGAGCTATCAGTAAAATCTATAAAACCCCTACTGCTAGACTCATTGTTAATGGTAACTTGTCTAAATCGATTAAGTTGGAGCGGGGGACGAGACAGGGGTGCCCCCTCTCCCCTTTACTTTTCGATCTATATATAGAACCTTTGGCTTGTAGTATTACTGCTAGTCATAGCTTTGCCTCATTTGAATGGGAGGGATGGGGAAAAAAAGTCGCGTTTTACGCGGATGATCTGATGATTTTTTCTAGGGACTCCCCCGCTAACCTGCCTAGTCTGGAGAAAATCCTGATGAGTTTTGGGAGGGTTTCAGGTTATTTAATTAATGCCCAAAAAACAGAAATTATGTCATGGAATACACAATCAAGTAACGTGACAATTAAACAGCAAATCCGATATCTAGGCTTACAAATGACACAAAATATTACTAAACTAGCCCAAGTAAATCTCAACATTCTGGTATTGTTACCACCTATTCAGTGGGAAAATTGTGTCAAAAATGGTTGGAACATTCCACACTGTCTGCAGTGAAACAACATCTTTCTCTCGTTTCTGAAGTCATGGATTTATCAGATTTGCTATTATGTCCCAAATCTCCACATTCTAAAAGATGTATTTATGCTACCTATAATGAAATAGTCCCAAATGGAAGCTGCTGCACATTTAAGACCAATTGATCAAGATAATTTGGATAAAGTGCTTGCTGTAGTTGATAATAGTATTAATCCGCTGTTGTTCCGTATTTCTAATTTAAATAACATTGTGTCATCTGTTATTGATATTATGCAAAGTGACATGTCAACATTGTATCATGGGCACAGTCAGCTTGGATATATTATGGTGTTTAGCTGGACGCTTCACTCCCTTAACAATGGGCGTGTACCATGGCGCTACTTGAATTGCAGTAATTTGTTCTTGCCCTTTAATTTAACACACAAACAACAACTATTGGCAATGAAAGACGCAACCTACACAATGCTGCATTTAGAGAAGTTAGAACAACTTCCATTCACTATAGCTGAAACACCTTCAGTTGTGTGGATGATACACAGCATTATCTCTTTACCTATTTGGACATTTCAGTTCACAGCTTGTATGAAAAAAAATTCTGTTGGTAGATATGATCCCCTCGGAGACAGCTTAATTCATGATGGTCACTTCCCTTCTCCTATCGTTGCGAACATGCCAATAAGGAAGTTTTCCTTACTGGAGAGGAACGCAACTCTTCTGTTGGACAGTAAATCATTGGCAAACACGTTAAGATCCACAGTGCATGTACTTCTTCAGCACCAAATTTGGCCTATTATTTAAAAGGGATACTGGCTCTGGCAATTCTTCCACATATTACGGTCCACTTAAATGGGAGTTATTTAATGCTTAGCTATCAAGATTGTTGCGGAATGCAAGCTGGAGTTCCCTATAAGTTGTCTGTTTCCAAGCTTGTTACTTGTTGCAACAACGTCCTGTTCCCCCCTACACAGGGGATTTTAGATAGCTCATTGTGGCCTTCAATTCCAACTTTGAAGGCCGATTTTAACAAGCTAAGTAGACTCAAAGCATTATTGTTTCAACAAGAAGTAGCTCTCACATCTGCTCATGAGACCTTTAATTTGCAGGTGGCTAGAACTTCTCATGAAATACAGTCCTTGTGAAATAAAAATCTTCCCCTGCATTTCGGAGAATTAGTGCATCAAATCTTTAATGCCTCTAGTACTGCCAGCCTTGCCCACTTTTTTAAGGTTGTGGGCTCTGGCCTTGTTAGTTCTTTCCAAACCATCTTTGGAGTAATTATCCACTCAATTTTCTGTGGTGTATTCTGAAGATTCCAGTTGCTGTTATTCCTCGTTTGCGGCATTCTCATCCTGTTCCTGCTTCTCCATAATGGATGCTTCTTTTGCAGGTGCTCTGGAACTGGCACTGTTTCAACACTACAGTGAGCGTATGCTTCAGATCTTTGGAATATTTCTACTGCAGGAACTGGATCTTGATTGGTCCCTAACATTTCGACCTGCCTGGTTTACCTCCGTGCAACCTGTGTTCCACTGGATCTGGTGCCCCTTCGAATGGGCACTGGACTTTTGCTTGACTTCACTGATGCCCACTACCTTGGACATTGGACTGCTAATGAGTCCCCTAGCGACCCATTTTCAGGACTGTCCTTCAGGTTTACGACTTCTCCACAATGCGAAGTTTGAGCCATTGACCTTCAAGGAAACATGTGCATGGGCACACGGATCAAGGGATACAGGCTCTACTGACATGGGTACAGGTTTCCCGGTAACTGTCTTAGCATTGGCTGAAACCGGAGATCATGTCTATTCTTTGGAGCTCAGACTTGGACTGAACAGAGTGGCATGAGAGGTAAGGGTCTGATTACAGGTTATAGGACATTCTTCGATCAGCAATAGAAGTTATGCACCGAAAAAGCTTCCCAGAGCAGTGGGGGCACTGCACAACTAATAGTGTTCCTGGTGAAATGGGAATGGGAAAAAGGGGTGAAAATGCAGGAAAACCTGCAAACATCAGGACCAAAACACTGATACCAAGATTATTCCTTATTTCTTAGTGGAAGTGTCCGGATGTGGTAATCTATATGTGGGACTCCTGCTCAGGTCAGAATTAGACCTTAGATCTGAAACAAACATTGCAAGGAAAACCATACAGTTTAAAGAGTGAGTTTATTAGAAGTAAGTTGAAACACAAGTATATAATACAGTACAATGTAGAGTAAATATACATTTGAAAGTATGAAACTGAATGCATTTGTTAAAGAGGGAGATAGGTATACAGGGCTGAGGGCATGAAAAGTCAGGTATATAGATACAAAAGTCTATACAATAAATAAAAGAGAAATAAAATGGAATAAATAAATAAATTAATAATATTAATAATAATAATTAACCTGATAAAAAACATTTTATTATCAATAAGGGGAAAGTCAGGGAGGTTGAAGAACTTCATGCTGAGCAGGTGTACGTTCAAAAGATCTTTTTGCATGGTTATCTAAAAACTTTATAACGGAAGACCATAAGATTGAACGTTTCTCAGCAAATGACAAAGGATGTACGCATGCTGTGTCCAATCTATGGTTATGGCAAGCAGCAAACCACCATGCTTGAAATTATAAATTGGTTAGATCTTTCCAATTTTTGGTGATCTGTTGAAATGAAACTGCTAATAGTAGGTCCAGTATTTTTATATTGAATGAATGGGCAATTTAATCATCAGATAAACTATCTAAGAAGATGTTACTAGTCGAAAAAGGTATCGTGGAATGAAAATTTTTATTAATCTGAGTCCAAACTTGTTTCCAAAAGTCATGAACAAAAAGACAAGTTAAAAGTAAGTGTTTTAAATCAGCATGTTCTGAGGAACATGTCCAACATGTGTCAGGAAGCTCTGTGTGCATCTTATGTAAGGCCACAGGAGAAAGGAAAAGTCTGCTATCTATAAAGAAAAGTGTTTGTGTGGTATTTGCCGCTCTGGAGAACTTCCTAATTTTGGTCCAAATTTTCTCCCAAAAAGGAATAGATATACCATATTTCTAAATCATCCTCCCAAGATATATCTGCACTGGATTTTTCTCAATCTGTATTAGAGTAATGCAGATAAGAATAGATAGCAGATGTGTTAGGGTTTGTTCCATCAACCTAGCACAACCTCACAGTGTGTATTAAGGGTTAGTTTCATTTTGGTGTTTTACTCCTTGATATAAGTCTTCTGGCTAATTCAGATTTCCTTCCTTTATTTTGTGATACAATCATATTTAACTCTGTTTGAAGAAGTGCTCATAATTGCAGAAAATCATGAGCAGCCGAAAGGCAGTTTGCACGTGTTGTATTGCAAAGGGCACATTTGCATAAGCAGCACGTCGTGAGTCATCCTGGCACGTTTCAAACGCCCCACCCTAACGGAGGAACCCCACCCATCCCACTCTCTATAAAAGACCCTCATAAGATTTGAAACGCGCTTGCGTTCGTTAGCATTTCTTCCCTTACCTGATTTCCAGCACGAATGTGTCTCCGGAGAGTCTCCTGGTCCGACGACGACGTGGCCTTCTGCTGAGCTCCGCTCTAAGCTCTTCCTGTTCCGGAGCTGACTCCCGTTCCCAAGGCAACTGCAATCAACAGTCTGCAGCTTCCGTCTTCTCTTCAGTCCGGTTCGCGAAATCTTCCGACCTGAAACAAAAGAAAGAAAAGAGACAAGTAAGGTCTTTCCAATTTTACATATTGAGAACAGTAAAGCGCGCATAAAGGTTTACTTATCTTCAGTTCTCCTGAATAGAAAGGAATCGGATTCTTTCAGCTTCAGAGATGTATCTGCAAGGAAAAAAGAAAGGAGATTCTTTTAAAGGTTAACTGCACGAGAAATTCTCGTTTTAAAGAAGGACAAGAGAGAACATTTTCAGTAACGTTTTATGGACAATATTAATAGGACTTTTGTGAAATAACTTTTAGTAAGTTTTCAGGTTCAAGGAATTATCTGAGTTGTTGGAATAATAAGATGTGTTAGTGTTTAATGATATTTTATTCCTCACAGCATAAATAAGAAGTAACAGTTCAAGTTGTTCTTCAGTGAAAAGGAAAGCTCGTGATATTTGAAAAGTGTCATTATAAAACCGGTATTAGAAATTATTAGGAATTACTGTATGCATATAAAATTGTGAAACTATGAGAAGAAAACAAAACGTGTAGAACAGCAATGCTTACATAATTGTTTATAATATTTCTAGCCATCAAAATATAGAAGAATAAGGTTTTCCGAAGCATTAAGCAGGAATATAAGCAGAGGAAGAGTCGCACCTACTGAAGCAACAGCAGTGGAGTGTTTCTTTATTTTTCTTTTTATTATTTTGTCCCATTTTTCCCCATCCCCTGGAGAACTATTCTAGCCAAACTGGATATTCGTGTGCAGTTTAGGCTGGTATAGGTTTTTGGGGGCGAAGGGAGCAAGCCTCGCATCTCTCAAGTGGAATAACCTGGATTTCAGGTGAGTGAAGACTTAACAAGATGCTTTGGGATTTGTGAGCAGAAGGGTACACACACGAATATTAGGGGTTGAAGCAGAGAAAGGGGAAGATTGAAATTGAGTGTACACAGTAGAAATAGCTTGTTGCAAGAGTTGAAACTTATGTTGAAAAGAGAAGGGAAAGTCAAAAAGAAGACGATCTTGTGAAAATGGTATGAAGACATTATGAGCGAAAAGCTGATTTACCCAGATCAAGCCCTTCTTCCTCCAGGATCTCCAAAATACAGGTTTACCATTAAGTAATATGGATTTATTATGCCACATGATGGAATTAAGAAAAGTGTTTAGATCCGTGGGTGCATAGGAAGAAATGGATTCCTACAACTTACATGAGGATTTGAGAATAGGGGTGGAAAAAGTTTGTGGCTAATGAGTAAAAGATAGGTATTCATGAAAAGAGAAAGGGGAAAGAAAATGTTTTTCAATGTCAACCCATTTGGCAAAATCAGGACAATTTGCACCACCTTCCAATTTTGGACGCATGAGTTTTAACAATGACATCCGAGGGTTCTTATTATTCCAAAGGAATGAAGAAAGCACAGAATTGATCTTTTTGAATGATTTAAGAGGTATAGGTAATGGGATATTAGAGATGGTATATAATATGATGGGGATTATTTTAATAGTGTCAAGGTGACCCCACCAAGAAAGGTGCAAGGGGTGCCATCTACTAACTAATGCAGTTAACTTATGAATACATTTTTCTTCATTCAAAGAGATTGAAGTTTTAATTGATTTAGTAAACCATAAGCCAAGATATTTGACATTATGAGGAATCCACATAAAATTAGAGGCTAAAAAATCATTTTTAAAAGTACCTTTAGTCAGGGGTAGTATCTCACATTTATCATTGTTCAGCTTATAGCCGATACCAGTCCATATGATGCCTCTTCACTTAAAAAGTTGGGACTGAACTATGAGGCTGTGAAAGAAATAATAAAACAATCAGCATACGCTGCTAATTTAATCTGATGACTGTTAAAAGCAACTCCATGAATATCTTGATTTGGGGTATTTTAGATAAAAAAACTTCTAACGCTAAATTAAATAAAAAAGGTGAAAGAAGACATCCATGGCAAATTCCTCTACCTACTGTAAAATATGAAGAGGTAAGTCCATTTGCAAAAATAGCTGCCCTAGGGGATGAATAAAGGAGGGAAATGAGAGATATCATTTTTGGTCCCAAACCAAACCAGTTAAGTGTATAAAAAATAAAAGGCAAATACACTCGATCGAACGCTTTCTTTGCATCTAGGGCAATCGCTGCAAGGGGTTCAGACAAATGAGTAGATTTTGTTAGGGTGTCAAAAAATAGGCGAGTATTATCCGAAATGTATCTTCCTTTAACAAAGTCTGACTATTCCTTACCAAGTAATTTGGGGAGCTATGCTTCCAATTGTATAGCTAAAGCTTTAGAAAAAATCTTATAATGAACATTGACTAGCAAGATAGGTCTATAATTCTTGCAGTAGTGAGGGTCCTTTCCTTCCTTGGGAATAAGACAAATCAAGTCATCCATAAGAGAGCCAAAAGATGTATGCGAGTGTAAAAAAGAGGTTACAAGAGTATGTAATTTTGGGAGAAGTAATTGAGCAAAGTGTGTGAAAAATTCAACCGTGAATCCATCCAGGCCTGGGGCTTTATCTTTTTTTAGTATATTCAATGCATTGTGGAGTTCAGTTTGTGTCATATCAGATTTTAATATCTCAAAATTGAGTTGAGTATCAGAAGATTTCTGGATAGTAGAGAAATAATGAATGATGTCAGGATCAGCACGTAAATCATCTGATATATATAATGATTTATAAAATTGAACAAACTCATCTAATATTTCGGAAGCTTTATGTTTTGGAATTTGCTGTGAATCAATGATTCAATCAATTTTGAGTTTATTGCTTTTGATTTTAAGATAATTTGCTAATAGTTTGCTCATCTTGCTTTGAACCCCATAAAAGTTAACAATGGATTTTTGTACTAAAGTGAAGCACTATCCTTTGATACTTTCTTAAATTGAAGTTTAGTACTAATAAGTTCTGATAAGCCTCTTTTGATTTAGAGGTATTATAGGAAAGTTCCAACCTTTTAATATTTGCCAGAAGTTCCATAGCGGAAGTACATGATTTTTTACTTTTCCTAGAAACCTATCCAAAAAGAAAGTTGCGTGCAGCAGCTTTGAATGTGTCCCAGATAGTGTGAAAGGGTAAATTGTCTGTTTGATTAAACGTGAATATACTCAAGAAAAAAAGCAGTTAAAGATGAGGAGAAGTCAGGATATAAAAGAAATGAATTTTTAAAACGCCAACGTTTTGGTAAGTTAGATTTAGAAAGGATATCTAATTGTATAGAGACTGGGGCGTGGTCAGAGAGTAAAATGGAGGAATATATGATGTTACAACGCATACTTTTACATCGCAGTTTTTACAACGCAAATACCATTACAACGCATGTTTTTACAACGCAAACCATTACAACGCATGTTCATTGAGATATATTAAAACTACCATTACAACGCATTCCATTACAATGCATACTAATACAACGCATACCATTATAACGCATCTTTTTTCATTGTTTATTACTAAAATTTCAGTTAGTTTTTGCATGCATCCCCTGGGACGGGATGCAAGGGAAATAGGGGGTTTGGGTGGGGGGAGAATATTAACACCCAGGTATTAATTTTAATACTCAATATATTTATAGTACCTATCCATTAAAATACCTGGGTATTAATAATAAAATCTAAAAATATGTTTGGAAAAATTGTGAAAATTACACATATATTAACAGCATTTTTTATAAAATACACACTAATGTCAGAGTCAAAAAGAGATTATGCATACAATTAATTGGAAGCACATAAAACGGCAGTCCTTCAACTATTTTTATTACCGCCCCATCTACTCAAAATGGCTGACATTCCGTGAAGGAACGTATAAACAAACATTTTCACACAAGACAAAATAAATATACATTCTGTCAGGGTATGAATCACGTGAAAAAACTGTTTCCAAAACATATTTTCTTTTAAATTCTCGTTTACCCCCAAAAAACGTAAAAAAGAAGCCATCCATTATTTTGTGATCAGTGGTAAACTGACTTCCATGGTGACCACACACAGCAGGAGTAGCAGGATAATTTTTCCGACTTTCCAGTTGAACACTGCCATCTACAGACCGAAGTAAGTGTACGTTTATAAGTAAACAGCTTCCAAATTATCACACCTAATGCTCAAGTACTTACAATATATTTTTAACTTATTTACAGCATTTACTGTATTTGAAAAGCAGCCCCTAATCTACTGCAGATATTCATGAAATTATCTTTCCTTTGAAAAGTAAGTGAATAAAAGAACAAAATGTTTTTAAAAGTTAAAAGCCCAACAAACAGACCTTTACAGAATCAACTGTAAAAAAATGACCTGAACCAAAAAAAAAACTTTATTAATATCAGAAATAATATATTAGCAGGCATTGATCAGTGATATGTTTTTAAAAAACTATTTTATCACCTTCTGTCACGATTCACTCTTGTGCCCACCACCAGAGGGGTGCATACTGTGACTTTCCTGTGTTCTAATATGCTTCCAGACACTCCCCTGCATGCATATCCTGACTTCCAGGCATTTGGACACCATTTGGGAATTGACATTCATTCCCAATCCATGCCGGGTTTTGTGGAAGCCAGTTTGCTCATGCTGCCAACTCCATTACCTGTAATCCCCTGCTCACTGCTTTGTCTCCACCCCTGCAGGCCAAGGATGATTGGAGGAATTCAGCTCACCTGTGACTGGTTGCTGCTAGCCTGCTCACACCTGATGTGCATGAGTACTGTGAGTTCTTTTAAGCCCCAGCTCCCTTCAGCCCGGGGTTGGTCATTGTAGCTGTGTACCGGTGAGACCGACCCTTGTTTCCAGTGTTTCTTGAGGTTTTGATATCCTTGTTTCCAGTGTTTGCTGAGCTTTAGTTATTTCTTTATTCCTGAACTATAGCTATCCTTGTTCCTGAACCAGCACTGACTGTAGTGCTACCTTGACTCCTGAGCTTTAGTAATTTGCCTGTTCCTGAACTAGCACTGCCTGCAGTGCTACCTTGACTCCTGAGCCTTAGCTCAATTCTTGTTCCTGCTCCAGCACCGCCTTCAATGCTACTTTGTTTTCTTGATTCCTGAACCTGCACTATTCTAGTATACATTGTATATCCTTTTCCGTTTTTTTTTTTTTTTAACCCTCTAATATTGGAAATTGAGGCTCAAGGCCATGAGCGATCATTTACAAAATGGTCCTTTGATAGGAAACTCTTGGCCACGGAAGGATTCATAGATCATATCAGGGGATGGACCCGGCAATTTTTTGATATGAATAGGTTCAGTACATCTAGAGAAAATGTTTGGGATGCATTTCAGGCAGGCCTTAGGGGGGAGATAATTAGTTACGTGGTGTCTCGAAGGAAGAGACAGAGAGAGGAAATATCCCAATTAATAGAAGAGCTGTCTAAATATGAGGCGGACCATATGGTTGCTATCGCTCAAAGACAGGAGGAACAACAAACTCAACTAGAATTAAAAGTTATAAGAACAAAAGCTCAAATTAATGGAATGTATAATAAAACTGTAGCAAAAATATTCCAAACTCGGGTAAGGGATAATTATGAATACGGGGAAGCTACAGGAAAGCATCTGGCACTCCGCCTAAAACAAAGGGCAGCGGCAAATAATATCTTAAGGTTAAAGGGGAAGGATGGTGAAACGGCTACTGAACCCCAGGAAATATTAAAATTATTTGCAGAATTTTATACAGAACTGTACAGCTCTAGGGATAGAAGAGTGGCAACAATAGGTACGGGAACGGTTGTAATGCCCCCTATTATACAGGAGCTAGAAGAAGATATCACAATAAATGAGGTTAATGAGGCTCTTCAGGCAATGGCTCTCGGCAAGGCGGCAGGCCCTGACGGGATCCCGATGGAGATATATAAGGCTCTACAGACAGAACTAGCTCCCCTACTACTAGACCTGTTCCTGGCTGTACAGCAAAAGGGGATCCCGCCTCTATCCTGGCAGGAGACCAAAATAGTCATTTTCCTGAAGAAGGGAAAGGATCCAGCATCATACAGACCTATCTCTCTGATAAATACCGATGAGAAACTGTATTCAAAGACTATTGCGCTTAGATTGGCAAAAATAATCACCTCCCTGGTGAGTCCATGGCAACATGGCTTTATTCCGGGTAGAGGGACAGTAGATCATGTCCAACGGGTAATATCTTTATTCGACCTAGCGGAATCTTCAGGAGAACGGATGTCCTTGATTCTTTAGACGCTCAGAAAGCTTTTGATCAGGTTGAGTGGGTATACTTGTGGAACAACTTAAGAACTAATGGCTTTGGCCCACGCATACTAACGGCCCTTAGAGCAATGTATATACAATCCTACGCCAAAATACAATTGATGGGTAGGGAGTCGGAAAGGGTGAGAATAGCTCGAGGTACAAGACAGGGCTGTCCCTGCTCCCCAATCCTTTTTGCCCTTTATATAGATCCCCTAATAAGGTCAATGTTAAATGATCAGGCAATCAAACCGGTGGTGGTCAGGGGATACAGCACTAAAGTGTTAGCCTACGCTGACGATATAGCGGTTGTTACCCCTGACCCAATAGGAGCTATAGAAAGGATTGAAGCTCTGGCCATAGAATTCGGTATGCAGTCGGGATATGGTTTGAATACCGATAAAACAAAGATTGTTTGCTCTAAAACTACTCTCTGTCAGGATTCACAGAGAACGGAGGCAGCCACATACTTAGGGATAAATATAGCTGCTGATGTGGGGTCTATATGGGATATCAATTCAGCCCCTCTTACAAAGAAGATAAGTGGAGATCTAAAAAGAATGGATAACCTACATCTATCTATAATAGGGAGAGGCAATGTCCTCAAGATGATAATGTTCCCTAAAATCTTTTATCTACTCCGATGCATCTAGTTGGAACCTCCTTATATCTTCTTTAAAAAAATAGACTGGGTTTTCGCACAATTTATATGGGGCTATAAGAAGATCAGGAGGTCTATGAAGTTTATGACTTTACCACAAGACCGAGGTGGGTTGGCCATCCCCAATCTTTTATTTTATTATTGGGCTATAACACTGCAGCACATGACCCTTTTGTTTAAATCTAAAACAGGGGTGGAATCTACCCTGGGAGGCCAGGATAGGGAAACTCCTCCATCTATATATGAGCTAGCCATAGGAGACGAAGCACCAGGGATAATATTTAGGCAGTTGGAAAGGAGCTACTACAAGAAAACCCGCTTTAAACCCCTAAGAGCAGCGTGGAATGTCTGGCATAGGATCGGTAAGTCCTTAAAAATACCAAAGGTTCAGAGATACTTACTCCTGTGGCGATCACCAGTTTTCCCTGGCCCACTATATGATAAAACAGGTCGAAGCTGGGAACAAGCTGGAATAAATAACCTAGGAGATATTATAAATCTGAATGGAGTAATACCATTCGGAGAACTTCAGGAACGGTATGGGATAGACTCCAGATCAGTCTTTAAATATATACAAATTAGGGAGACAATTAAACCTGCTGTCTCGCAGCTTACTGATCTGGCTCGAATCCCGCTGGTAGAATGCCTAATGGGCAGGTAGCCTCGTATTAAGGATTTATATTCTATATTGATGAGCGCGAATACAGACGATATAGCTAAATCTGAAAGTGTTTGGGCAGACAAACTGGAGAATCAGGATGTTGATCTGTGTAGATCCCTAAAACTGTCTAAAAGGATTTTTCTTTCTGCCAATCTTAAAGCACAACATTTTAAAACGGCATTTAGATTATATTTTACTCCAGCAAAACTGTATGCATGGGGAAAAAGGGAAAACCACTACTGTCCAAGGTGTGGACAGGGTCCAGCAGATATGCTCCACATGTTTTTTGCTTGTGATAAATTGGATATATTGAAACAAGGGGTCGAAAAATTCCTGCATCAAAGTATTGGGCGGATGGTTCCTTTAACATCAACTTTGATGCTACTTGGCTGTGATGAGACTTTACAGTGTGAGTTATCACAAGTATATATTTGTTTTATGATAACAGCAGTAGCCCGTATATTGATTGCTGCAAAATGGAAGGACGTGGATCCTCCCACATATCAGGAGTGGTACGCTAGGCTTTTTCATGTGTTTAATATGGAGGTGGCATTATATAAATGTAAAGGACGGAGAGGGGAAAAAAGGGGCTGTCAGGTGTGGGGGCCCCTCATGGAGCAATAGGAGAAGGAGTAATAATGATTTGCTTGATTGCATGGTTCTGTCCTGCTCCCTGGTGATTGTCTGCCCAATGTTTTTTTTTTCTTTTTGCTTCTTTTTCGTTTTTACTTTTTTTTTCTTTGTTGCTTGTTTCTCTTTATTTTTTCCGTTTCTCGCTCCGTTAGTCTGTATTGTAATGCAATACTATGTTTTGTCTCTTCTGGTTTAAATTGAATTATTGCTTCTCTGAATAAAAAATAAAAAAAAGTATATCCTTTTCCAGTCCTTGCCTTTCTTCCCATTTCCTTGGTTCCAGTTCCTAGTTTGCGGTCTTTCTATTCCTGCTGTCTTGCTTCTCATTACCTTGTATGTTTGTTACTTGCTTTCTGCCAAGTGTCCTGTGATTTCCTTCCTTTCCTATTAAGCACTCCTCCTTGCTAGCTCCTTGTCTATCGTGCTTGTGTTTAGTTCTACCCCCTTGCTGTTACTGCCTTGCTTGTTCCTGTTTGATCGCCAGGATCCGTGGGCACAGCTGACAACCTAGGTGGTGTTGCTTGTTCACTGTGAGTATTGTCTTTGCGTTACATTTATAACATCACCATAGGTATCAGCTCCACAGACCCTGCCTTTGCATGTATATCCTATATGTGGGTATTTGCAGTCAGTATCTGTAAAAGCAATTGTGGGTGAGGAACTTACTGAGCTTCAGTCTTACCGTGTGGAGCTCCCGAGTGCTTTACCCCACATTCTCTTTATTGTTAATGTTGTTTTATATATATGTTTTGCATCTCCGTCCTGCGTGTAGTTTTTCTGAATGCTAAATCACCTCTGAGAGCCTGTCCTTTCTGAGCCTTACCTCTCTTATTCTCTTGTACAGAGCTTCCTCTTTGGATTCCCTTTCTTCTTTGACTCGCTGTGTGAGTTTGGGCAGCTCTGTACCCAGTATTCTGCCTACTTTGTCTTTCCTGGCACCAGTCGTAGCCAGAGTCCCTGACACATGCCAATGTCCCGGACTGAGTCCTGACACCTTCATGACTTTGCCCTAGGGAACATGCTCAGGGAAAGTGCTGGACGGTGGTGGGGATAAATTTACTATTCCTACTCCGACAGGTGCTTACCTCAGGGAAAGTGTTGGATAGTAATGGGGGCAAATTTAGTATTCCTACTCCGACAGGTGCTTGCCTCAGGGAAAGTGTTGGGTGGTGGTGGGGGCAAATTTACTATTCCTACTCCGACAGGTGCTTGCCTCAGGGAAAGTGTTGGATGGTGGTGGGTGCAAATTTACTATTCCTACTCCGACCGGTGCATGCCTCAGAGAAAGTGCTGGATGGTGGTGGGGGCAAATTTACTATTCCTACTCCCACCGGTGCTTGCCTCAGGGAAAGTGCTGGATGATGGTGGGGGCAAATTTACTATTCCTACTCCGACAGGTGCTTGCCTCAGGGAAAGTGCTGGATGGTGGTGGGTGCAAATTTACTATTCCTAGTCCGACCAGTGCTTGCCTCAGAGAAAGTGCTGGATGGTGGTGGGTGCCAATTTACTATTCCTACTCCGACCGGTGCATGCCTTAGGGAAAGTGCTGGATGGTGGTGGGTGCAAATTTACTATTCCTACTCCAACCGGTGCTTGCCTCAGAGAAAGTGCTGGATGGTGGTGGGGGGCAAATGTACTATTCCTACTCCGACAGGTGCTTGCCTAGGGGAAAGTGCTGGATGGTGGTGGGGACAAATTTACTATTCCTACTCCGACAGGTGCTTGCCTCGGGGAAAGTGCTGGATGGTGGTAGGGGCATATTTACTATTCCTACTCCGGCAGGTGCTTGCCTCGGGGAAAGAGCTGGATAGTGGTGGGGGCAAAATTACTATTCCTACTCCGACACGTGCTTGCCTCGGGGAAAGTGCTGGATGATGGTGGGTGAAAATTTACTATTCCTACTCCGACAGGTGCTTACCTCGGGGAAAGTGCTGGATGGTGGTGGGGGCAAATTTACTATTCCTACTCCGACAGGCGCTTATCTCGGGGAAAGTGCTGGATGGTGGTGGGGGCAAAGTTACTATTCCTACTCCGACTGGTGCTTGCCTCAGGGAAAGTGCTGGATGGTGGTTGGGGCAAATTTTTGTACTTAAATTAAAAATTACAAATTCAAACTGTAAATTTCACATTTTATTTCTTTTCTTTGTCAAGCATGCAATTAAATAGTTTTTGGTTTTTAACAATTCTCAACAGATAAAATCATATTAACCAACCAGTGTTGAGGAACACATCCTTAACCACAATAATCAAATCAAGCCCATCAACACCGAAGAAGCCAAACTATACATGGTAAAAATGATCACAAACCACAATTCTTATTTTTTTTTTGCAGGTTCCAAGTTAAGAAGCTTTTTATTTGAATAAGTATCATTGCATTAAAAATTAGAGCCTCTCAAGCACTAGACTATTTCTATGCAGGCTATTTGCAAAACTAAAATTTTCAAAGCAAAAAACTAAGAACATTTCTTCACAACCAAAAAGCTAAAGCTCCAAACACCACAGAAAGAACAACTGAAAGAAAAATTCAAAGAAAACCAGCATCTACACCAGGACTTTATAACAACACAACAGAAAAACCTAAAAAAGGTAACCTGTTTCATTCTGTCAAGTCTCTCCAATAATAACCTTTTTTTCATCAAAGGTATCAAAGCAGCAAACAATTCCAAACCAACATTATCAAGTCAATGCAATTAAATCCTGGTACAATTTTGTTAAAAAAAAGCTGTAAAATAATTAGGGTACACTAACTTTTCACTTGCAGGCAAAATATTTTTAACAGCAACCACACACAAAATCACTAAAACAATTTTTTTCTCTTTTTCTTCTTTCTACAGAGAATGGCAGCAAGAAACCAAGCCAAATATTTGCAATCAAGCAGGGGAAATAGACTGTTAAGTTACAGTGGCTACGTTTATTGTAAGGAGAGATTAACTGAGCCCAGGTGTCATTGGAGATGTGTGCATTATTACTCACCCCATTGCACAGGCAGAGCGGTTACTCTTGGTGACACTGTTGAAAGGACCACCGACCATAACCACTCTGCCTCTGCAATGGAGATAGAGGTAAGAGAAAATATAAATGAAATGAAAGCCCTGGCATCCACCTCCAATGAAGACTGTGGCTCAGTTTTGAGGGAGGTATCACAAAACATTCCTATCCATGTAGCAAGTTGTATGCCCACAATTCCCAACCTACGCAGAATTATTCAGCGTACAAATAGGCAAGTAACCCCCAACGTGTAACACCCCAAACATGCTCTGATATTAACATTCCACCAGAACTTACTGTAACCGTTACTAATGAAACCTTTCTTTTGCATGACAACAAAAACTGTCTTAAAAGAATTCTAATCTTTAGCACACCCTATAATCTTGTTAAGTTAGAGACTAGTGATATTTGGATGATGGATGGGACATTTAAATTCACACCCCACCTATTCACCCAAATATACAATATTCACTCCTACATTAATCATACAGTAGTGCCCCTAGTGTACAGTTTACTCCCTGATAAACAAACCTCAACATACACTGAATTTTTGTCAGTGATAAAAGCTAAAACCATGAACAAAAGTCGTAGAAAAGTGTTAATTGACTTTGAATTACCTATGATTAACACAAATACCAAAATGTACACGAATACCCAAATTCAAGGATGTTTTTTTCACTTTTTATAGGCTTATTGGAGAATTTTTTAAAAACATCCTTAGTTGAGGATTACATATCAGACCGTAAACTGCAATTTGAATTGAAGAAACTAACAGCACTTTGCTTAGTTCCTCCTGACAGAGTAGATGAATACTACACATCTATTACTGAATCTGACTATTTTACTGCAAACAAGGACAAATTGGCACCCCTTCTAAATTACTTTGAAGACACATGGATTGGCCATCTAAGCAGGTCAGGTCGCAGAAGGAAGCCACGTTTCCATGTGAAGTGGTGGAACTGCTACTCGACCTGCTTAGAGGGAGGAGCAAAAACAAATAATGCCATAGAGGAATGGCACAACTCCTTCAACAAATCTATAGGTAAACCACATCCTAACTTCTATCATTTTTGGGAAATTTTGAAGAAGGGGCAAAGTTTCTAAGAAATTAGAATTGCGCAATCATTAGCTGGTAGTCTGAACCCACAAATTTCAAAAAGAACAAAAGAAATGTCTGAACGACTATTGGGTGCAATTCAACAATTTTCGTTGATGGTGGCTTCAGACTACCTAGATAATATTGCACACATCCTACATTTCTAATCTACACTAACTCCTAAACCACCTTACTTGCCTGTATTGACAATGAATTTCCCTAATTCAATTGACATTTTTCTAAAAAAAAAAAAATTATTAATTAAAAGTCGGGTTTCTTACCTTCAGTTGTCTTCTTTTTTCAGCTCTTGGACTTGCGTACAATCCCACATTTCACCAAGAGTCATGTGCAGTCCTTTAATCCATAGTAAATAATCCATATTCCGTGATGTAAGCCATGACCCGAGTTAAACTAACCAAAATGGACACAGTTTGGCAAAGCCATTTTTTACAGCAAAAATTGTGCTGAAAACTGTACTGTGCTCACCTAGAAAAAAAGCATTTCCCAAAAAAAATCCCAAAAAGAATACTTGTTTGGCAAAAAATGCAACAAGAAATCCATTGTTGCAATCCTCTCTCAATCGAAATCCAGGGCCGGACTGGCCGTAGTGGGCACCGGGCATTTCCCCGGTGGGCCGCCAGGGTGGGGGCCGGTTTTGGGTCCCTGGGGGCCGGTTTTGTTACAGGGCCGTTTTTGCAGCATAGCTGCAATATCGGCCCGGTAACAAAATCGGCCGAAACTAGCCCTCGCAAACAGCTCTGCCGCATCCCCCTCCCCCCAAGGGCCGGCAGAGCACTCTGCCAGGGCCTGTTTCGGTTCCCAGTCCGGCCCTGTCGAAATCAAGTAAAAAGATCACGAAAAAGTAAATACGTTATGAAAAATTCGGTACAAAAAAATCCATTGATGCAATCCTCTCTTGTCCGAAATCCAGCATAAGTCCCAAAAACCATTTATCCATGTTTTAAAAATGTCCCAAAAAGTATTTCTGCAATCCATGAAATCTGTCTCCATGTTCCTTCGACCTATACAAAAAACCGCAACGACGCAATAACTTAATTTCAAACACCCGTCCCATCAAAAAAAAAAAAAATGATTGCTTTCATAACACTATGATTTAACAGAAAAAGAAATCATTCTGTTAAAATAATTCTATTAAACAAAAAGTGTTACGAAAGCAATCAACCCGACGTGGGCCTACAACTGCTACCTGTTTAGGAAAACTTTTTTGGGTTAAAATATTCAAAAATAACAAAATACAACTACCCTTACAACCTCCCTCCTTACAATAAACTTTGCCACCCTTAATCTATTTTTAATAATTTAAATTTGCCTTACCTGGACGCAGCTCTTCCTTGCTTCTGATCCTGACCGCGACGATCCTCGCAATTACGAAACTTACGTACAAGCGGCAACGTCATCTCTTTTTGTAAAAAGGAAAAAAGGACAATTTCTCTCATTCATTTCAATGGGAAACCGTGGGAAAACCTACAAAAAAAAAAAAAAATCATGTTACAATACAGTTTAAAATCTATGTTTATTTTTAAAAAATAATACCACTGTTAAAGTTTTTTTAAAACATTTTTTGATTATTTTTTTATAACTATTATATTATTTTTAACTGTAATAAAATTACCTACAATACTATTAATGTCAATGTTTTGTTTTGTAAACTATTACATTGTTTATTAGTTAAATGTATGTATTTAAAAAATTTCTATGTCTATTTATGCTAACTTATGTTGTACAGGTAGGCTTTTTTTAATTTTTAAACTATATTAATATACTTTTTAAGATTAATAATTTTATTCAATTAAATTTAAAATTTATATACATTTTTTAATGATAGCTTATAATTACACCTTGATATTAAATTACTCCCCTACCGAAAAACACCTAAGTATTAAAACACTCCCCCACCCAAAACTCCAATTTCCCAACAAAACTTGGATAATACCCAAATATCAAAAATAAAAACTTACCTCACTTACCTCCATTACTCACCTTACAATGCGTTGTAATGGCATGCGTTGTAATGGCACATGCATTGTAATTGCATGCGTTATGTCACCTGCATTGTAAAGGATGCATTGTAAAGGCATTACGATGTAATGGCTGCATTGTAATAGACGTTTCCAAAAATGGAGCCTATATTAGCAGAGTATAGGGATTGGGATATATGATGGATATGAAAATATGATCCATTCGTGACTGGGTTTGATGAGTAGGGGAAAAATATGTATATTCTCTTATAGTGGGATTACAAAGCTTACATGCATCTATTATGTTCCTTTGTTTAAGAGTTTTAACAAAAGGTTTCAGAGCTTTGTTTGGGATGTATGAGACTGGATTCCCGATCAATGAATGGATCTACAATTTGCTTACAATCACCCGCAAGAATGAAATTATCGTCGGGACATTGCATGAGTTTCTGGGTAAGATGAGACCAAGACGCACAATCAACTGCAGTAGGGCCATATACAATAATCCTTTCGCTGCCAGGCCTTTTTCCCCCCTGTGCTAAGCCTTTTTTGGGCTATTTGGGGTAGTTCGCACTTAGGCCTCTGTAACCTTTTGTCGACATAAATTATCCATGCCAAATTTGGACCCAGAAATTAGCCAAAATACAGCTAGATTTGTGGTTTTTGAGAAAAATGGGGAAAAAGTGCTGCAGAAGAAAGCATCTGTTTTTTTCCCTGAAAATGGTATCAACAAAGGGTTTGTGATGCTGAAATCACCATCTTCCCAGCTTTCAGGGACAGGCAGGCTTTTGTCAGAAAACCAACATTTTTTACACAGTTTTGGCATTTTACTGGGACATAGCCTATTTTTGGTACCTTTTGTGCTTTCAACCTCCTTCCAGTTACGGGTAGAAATGAGTGCGAAAGCAAAAATGGATCCCAGAAAGCTATACATTTCTGAAAAGTAGACAAAATTCTGAATTCAGAAATCCCCTTGAAAAACCAGGTCGTTTTGTGATAGATAGGTGAGCACCTGTGTTTTTGGTCCCGGGTTTGCAGACATATAGAGGAACCTAAAAAACCCAGATATTTCTGAAAACTAGACACCCGTGGGAGTCCAGGGTGGTGTGGCTTGCATTGATCCCCCTAACATTTTCCTTCCAGGAATCTGCTGCAAACCTCAAATTTAGCTGAAAAGTCAAATGTTTCTCAAATATCTGTGTGGGAAAGTTGTGGGATCACCGCATGGCACAAATTTCCTACCACTCAGCGTTCCCCTCAGTCTCCCGATAAAAATTATATCTTACTTGTTTGGATGGGCCAAGTGCCTATGACACGGAAGGGACAAAAACCTGTAGAGATTGAGGGGGGCCCAATGTGGGTCCAAAAGTGCAGTTTGTTTATACGTTTTAGGCTGACGCTACTTTGGGCACCCACATAAGTGAGGTATCATTTTTCTCGGGAGACCAAGGGGAATGCTGGGTAGTATGAAATTAGTGCCTGCGCGGTGATCCTACAACTTACCCACACAGAAATGTGAGGAAAATGTGACTTTGTAAGTAAATTTGAGGTTTGCGGGGATTCTGGGTAAGAAAAGGCTGCGGGATCCAAGCCATACCGCCAGCCAAGAGTCAGTACACGCACAGCACCATCCACACACACCACCAGCTAAGCGCCATCCACGCACACCACCAGTCAAGCGCCATCCACACACACCGCCAGCCAAGCGCCATTCATGCACACAACCAGCCAAGCGTCATCCACGTACACCGCCAGCCAAATGCCATCCAGGCACACAGTCAGCCAAGCACAATCCATGCACACCACCAGCCAAGTGACACCCACGCACTCCGGCAGCCAAGCGACATCCCTCCACTCCGCCAGCCAAGCAGGGCGGACTGGTAACAGCAACCAGCCCTGGCAGATTGCTGCTCGACCAGCCCTGGGAGGGGAGGGGTGTTGGACTGAAAATGCATCTGGCTGACTCTCTTCTAGCATTGTGCGAGTTAAGTTAGCATTTGCGGCACCATTTTGTATTCAGCCGCCATTTTGTACCATGATCGAAATGAAGCCTCTGTCTCATACTGTCTGCCACAGCAGAAAGCAGCCTCTATTGTTTCTCTTTATCATTCAAGGTTGAGCTTCGCTGCACTAATGAATAGATCTTTCTGTATCTGCATGCCTTTCCCCGTAGGTAGGTCTGCTTCCACTCTCAGGAAGACAAGCCTGGGCAGAATAACCTTGAAACTAAGATAGCGTGTACCCAGTCTCAGGATGGTAGCTCATCTTTCTGTACCTCCTTTGTTCATCACTGCCCAGGCTGGTCTAAGGGGTGTTGGAAATGTACATCTGACTTAATCTTGTGGACGGGGGTCAGTCCCTCGGCAGCTATCTAAGGAGGCTGGTCAGACCGGACTCCGCTCGAGCGCATACTAATAAATAACTTTGGTTGGTATTCTTTACTGTCTGACCGACTCTTCATTTGTATGGAAGGCTGAGAGGTGGTCGCGAGTGACATGGGTGGCCCTAAATGGGTCACTATTGTAAAGAATAAAGGGCCCCCTGATACTAGTGTGAAGTACACCTAGGCAGGGACATACATGCTGTGAAATTCCTAGGGCTACTTCATAACAAATTATAAAACCATAATAATATAAATGATGATAGTGACACTGAAATTAGAAAATTACAAAAAGTTTTTTTTAATAGAAAAATACTTCATTAAAATGCAAAGGCCTAGTATGCGTTTTTACTAGATACATAATTTACATGGCCTGCATGAGGAAGTTAATCGCTTTCACATATTTTATCTTTTCTTCTATTTCCTAATGTCTATATGACATAATATAAATCAAATTAGTTAAAAAGACTGGGTGGTTTCCAAGATGTCTCAACGCGCGTTTCGGCAGTAGAACTGCCTTCTTCAGGAGAGCCACCTCCACTTACAATTTCTGAAAAAAACACACAAAAGCTCTAAAATAGGGTAATCGTGTCACTAAAATATATACAAACAAAACCTATTTATGTATGTACAGACCAATTATGACAGTACATAGTCCACATTTCGAATTATTAAATGAATGAATTTAGAGTTGAGTCAAAACAATACATTTAGGTAGAACACTACAAAAATTACCATTAAACTTGGAACATGAATAGAGCTATATGCTTAGAGAGACATATAAATCTTAGAATAACAGACCTTCAGAGAAACTTTCAGTCATAATAATATAACATAACAGAGTAAATGTTTATGCAGGGAATGATGATGTCTGTATATGACTTGAAAGAAATCCAAAAGAAGAAAAAAAGATAAGTACCAATAGCCTGTGATGATAAGCATATATCAAAAGAGTATAGTGAAAAACAAGCACTAAGTGAAAGAAGATGAAGATATTAAAGCACTATAGTCAGGAAACACCCATCAGACCGCCAAGAAAAAGATATGTGTCTCAGGTTGGAAATCACCCAGTCTTTTTAACTAATTTGATTTATATTATGTCATATAGACATTAGGAAATAGAAGAGAAGATAAAATATGTGAAAGCGATTAACTTCCTCATGCAGGCCATGTAAATTATGTATCTAGTAAAAACGCATACTAGGCCTTTGCATTTTAATGAAGTATTTTTCTATTAAAAAAAACTTTTTGTAATTTTCTAATTTCAGTGTCACTATCATCATTTATATTATTATGGTTTTATAATTTGTTATGAAGTAGCCCTAGGAATTTCACAGCATGTATGTCCCTGCCTAGGTGTACTTCACACTAGTATCAGGGGGCCCTTTATTCTTTACAATTGTTTACCCGCAGCCTGTCTGTGTGGGGTTGTTGCTTTGTACTGTATTTATATCAAAGTGTCCACAATTTTTGTGAATTTTCTTTGTGAATTTTGTGAGTCTGTTTTCTGCTCTATTTCCACTTAGTTATATATGTTCTTTGCATGTCTCTGACACAGTTTGGACTTACTCTATCTAAAAATTCAAAATAATTTTCTTTCACTCCTTGTTCTTTCCATTTTCTTTAGTCACACGCTTAGGGTTCCCTTGACTATGGAAGCCCTTAAAACTTTCGGATTTACTGATGAACAATATGCTCTCTTGGTGGGCGACCAAGGTAATAATTCAAAATGTGGACTATGTACTGTCATAATTGGTCTGTACATACATAAATAGGTTTTGTTTGTATATATTTTAGTGACACGATTACCCTATTTTAGAGCTTTTGTGTGTTTTTTTCAGAAATTGTAAGTGGAGGTGGCTCTCCTGAAGAAGGCAGTTCTACTGCCGAAACGCGCGTTGAGACATCTTGGAAACCACCCAGTCTTTTTAACTAATTTGATTTATATTATTTCATATAGACATTAGGAAATAGAAGAAAAGATAAAATATGTGAAAGCGATTAACTTCCTCATGCAGGCCATGTAAATTATGTATCTAGTAAAAACGCATACTAGGCCTTTGCATTTTAATGAAGTATTTTTCTATTAAAAAAAACTTTTTGTAATTTTCTAATTTCAGTGTCACTATCATCATTTATATTATTATGGTTTTATAATTTGTTATGAAGTAGCCCTAGGAATTTCACAGCACCTAAATGGGTCACTTCCTTCAGTTGGCGCCTGAACAGGGACCCCATCGGGTGAGTGACCCTTCCTTGCCCGCGGACGGGTGAGGGCGACGGGGCCCCGTCGGGTCAGACGGGCAGACCGGGGATCCCTGCATGAGAGAGTCCAGTACTCGCAGCAGCCCCGTCTGTCTGACCGGGTGGTGCCTCGGCCAGTGTTCATCCCGGCTGGGGTCCTGAACGGCGAAACCCTTGGATCTGACCGTTTGGTCCGAAGAGTCGGCAGTGGAGAATAACTTTGTTTGACCTGTGTGCACCAGGTGAGTTTGCTTTGGTTTTGTTCTGTGGCTATGGCGCCACTTTGGTTTGTGTTTGATACGGTCTGAGGATCGTTTTTGGGCAAGCGCTTGAATTTGTTTGAGTTCTTTGTGAACATGGTATTGTTCTGATCCGGATTTGGTGAGGTCTGCGGACCAACTTTGGAAAGATAGTTGCAAATATCTGCTTGGCATAGATAGTGAAAACGTTTTTGTTTTAAGATGCCTTGTCTTAGTAAATTATGTTGTGTGAGTTGTCGTCGTTGTTCTACTGATGCTCGATTGGAAGAGAGTCAGCCTGCGCCTCCAGAAGGCACCACAAACTTTGAGATGTATGTTAAGCATGGCCTTGGCCCTATTCTGTTTAGTACATTATGGCACAAATATACGAGGGACAACGCCGAGTTGCAGTGGCCGTTGACGGGCACTTTTGATGAGCAAAGGCATAATTTCCTGCAGGATAAATTGTTTGTGAAAAGGAGTAGGCAGTCAATGTTTGATTCCCTTAGAACGTGGCAAAATGAAGCTAAACAGAGACGAATGAAAGCTGAAAAGGAGGCCCGAAAAGGAAGGATGCAGACAGTGACTCAGAAAGCCGTTGCGTATGATAAAGAGAAGACTGAGAAGGGAATAGAGTGTGCCGATAGGAAGTTTCGATTGCAATGCGACAAGTCTTATGTGGTTCGGAAAGACAATGATACATTTGTGGAGGAATTGTTAGACACCCGACCTCCGCCTCCATACGCCCCGCAGAGAATATACCCTGCTGTGCCACAGCCCCAGTCGTCTGTCTCGTCTGCCCCTGCTGTTTCTTCTGTTATTGATTCAGTTGCTTTAGCCGCTGCGCCTCCTCTCAATTCTGTGGCTTCACCCTCCACGCCTGCGATAACTGCTAGTCTCTCAGCTATGCCTATCGTGTCAATGTCTTCTTCTTCTCCAGCCCTTACAACCACAACACAGCCATTAATGACATTGGTGCCTAATCTTTCAGTTACTACCCCTTCCCTCTTCCCTCATTCCCTGGCAGTACTGGGTAGTGGAACGCCTGTACGTGGATCAGGGGACTGGGCAACTGCTAGGGAGCGGTTGGGACGAACCTTAATACGATCTGATATGGGGGAGGAAGAGAAAAGGGCGGTAGCAAATCAGGCCGCCCAGTGGGCCCATCATCCCATTTATAGTACTAAAGATGTGTGGAGTGTGATGAGGGATTATGAGCCGTTTGTGCAGCAGCATGCCCTTAAGCACATGTCGGCTACGCTGATTGGATTGTGGGAACAGTGCTTCAAAGCCATAGCGCCCCAGATTATTTATGATATCAGAGATAATGTATACGTAGCTAGTATGGCGCCTGAGGAGGTTTTCGGAAATGTTGCGACATTGGTAGCTTACCGAGGTAGGCTGTTTGAGAAGAGCCCGAAGACAGTGTCCCAGTTTCCGATGAGGGAAGTCCATCCCATATACCACCCTGAGGTGCCAGAGCTTCGAGATCAGCATGACGCTGTTCTTAGACCAAGGGTAGAGGCCCGGTGTCAAGAACAGTGGGTTTATACCCCATGGAAGAGGAGTGAGGTGTTATCCCTTAAGACTCCTTACCTGACCCTAGGAAAAATCCTACTGCATACTATAAGGAATTGACGGAAGCCGCTTCATCGACAGTAATGACGCTTGCAGATATCGAAATGTTCTTTGGTCTGCTGGTGCCCGTCGACATTTGGAGGCAGGTGCACACGCAGGACCACGCTGTGGAATTGGGTGGTACATGGGACCAGATGAAAGCATGGTATAATGAAAGGAAGCCTGGAGAAAAGCCTAAGGCCGAGATACTAGCTTTACACGTCCGAATTTTTACCTATATGCACTCTTATTCCTCCGAGAAGGGTAGATTGGGACAAGTTAGCGGCATGTCGTCAGAAGAAAGATGAAAGTGTATCTGATTTTTTTACACGGTTCGAGGGTGTGTTCTTGGATTTCAGTGGACAAGATTTGTCAGTAGAAGGGGGTGTCCGGTTGTTCGTCAATAGATTTGTTACGAACCTGCTCCTAGAGATTGCAGCTCGGTTGCAGGCTTCAGAGAGTACTTGGACGACCTCCTCCCCTTCTGTAATATTGAGTATGGCACAGTATTATGAACACAGGGAAAATGAGGAGAAGGAGAAGATGGAAAAGAAGCATAAGGAGTTGAAGACGAAGGTGTTGTTACAGCAGGCGTCTAGGGGTAACGGTAGAGGACATGGAGCTGGTCCGGCCCGGCAGCTTCCCCGTACTAGTAGGAGCACTGCGCGCCCGAATCAGTGTGCGTATTGTAAGGAGGAGGGACACTGGCGTAGCGAGTGTCCGGTGTTATTGCAGAAGGTCGCGACACTCAGAGGACAAGGTTCTCGTGGACGGGGCCGTGGAGCAAGCGATCAGGCTGGGGTTCGGGAGAATGGGACATCGCAGGGTCGCTCTGATCAGAACTATTTTGATGACCCTCGAGGGAGACAGTATTATCACGATGATTATGATCTGGACGAGGTGACAGGGATGTCCCACAGCTAGGACAACCAGGGACAGGGTGAGGGACCAGTCCAGATACCTGTAGATCAACGTGGTCCTTATGTCACCGCTGATTTGCAAGGCTCAGTTAAGAAATTCTTAGTGGACACAGGTGCAATGAATAGCTCTATTTCACGTTCGCTGGTCCCCGGGGCAGCTCTGTCTGGCCAAAATAATGTTTCGGTAGGATTTTCTGGTGTATCGGTTGTAAGCCCCATTTCCAAACCTCTTGCTTTGACTATCGGTCCTTTTACTGTAGATTCACAGTTCTTATTGGCGTCAAGTTGTGGAGAAAACCTAATGGGCTTGGATTTATTAAAGAAGTTGCATGCAACCATTTTTTGTTCTCCGGACGGTGTTTACATGACAATGGGACGGAATGTGGTTAGCTCTAAGCAGTGTCTGTCCAAGGATGCATGCTTTCCCGCTGAGCTTAAGGCTGTGCCGCCCACTTTGTGGGCAACAGGTGACACGGATGTAGGACTACTGCAAATTCCCCCAATTTCCATTAAAGTTAAAGACAATGCCATTTTGCCCCGAATTCCTCAGTACAACATACCACAAGCAGGGTAGCGAGCTTTGTTGCGGATTATACAGGACTTGATTGAGTCAGGAGTTGTTGGAGACGACTGCGAATGTGTGTAATAGCCCTATTCTTCCCATTCTTAAAAGGGCACCTTCAGGCTCCTCTGATGATCACCCAGATGTTTATCGTTTTGTGATTGATTTGCGCGCAGTTAATAAAATAGTGGTCCCTAAGTTCCCGGTGGTCCCAGACATTACTGCCATTCTGACAATGATCCCCCTCTTCTGCCAAATTTTTCTCTGTCATTGATTTGAAAAATGCCTTTTTTAGTATCCCAATTCATCCTGATAGTCGCTATCTGTTTGGTTTTACCCTGGCTGGGAGGAGCTTTAGATTCTGTCGCGCTCCTCAGGGCTATACTGAAAGTCCTAGTATATATAGCCAGACTCTGAAGGCTCAATTGGACTCTCTCACGCTTTCCCCAGATAATGTATTGCTTCAGTATGGGGACGACATACTGATAGCCTCTGATACTGAACAGGGATGCAAAGACAGTACAGTTAAGTTGTTGCTACATTTGGCTAACAATGGACATAAAGTGTCCCTTTCTAAATTTCAATATTGTCGACAGGAGGTCACCTATTTTGGTCACCTACTGTCGAAGGAGGGTAGGAGATTGACCCCTGAGCGCATTAGTGCCATTGTTAAAATGCCTATCCCTAAAACCCAGAGGGATGTGCGCGCTTTTATTGGCATCACTTCCTACTGTCAACATTGGATCCCTAATTATTCGTTACTAATAAAGTCTTTGCTTGTACTAACCACTAAAGATGTGCATAAGCCCCTGCCTTGGGCGCCTGAATGTCAGCTGTCTTTTGAGCAATTAAAAGTTGCGCATTGCTCTGCTCCTGTGCTTGGCACGCCTGACTATGGGAAGCCATTCGTGCTGTATGTACACGAGACGGCTGGTTGCGTGCTCTCTGTTTTAACACAGGCCTTTGGAGGTAAGCAACGGCTGTGTGCTTATTTTTCTGCTCTGTATGACTCTGTCGCAAGAGCCCTCCTGAGCTGTCTAAGAGCGGTCGCGGCTGTGGCCATCTCTATAAGGCAATCGGCTGGGCTCGTACTTGATACTGACCTCATAGTTATAGTCCCCCATGCTGTGGATACACTTTTGAATAAAACCAAGACACAGCACCTTACCAGTGCACGTCTGACCGGTTATGAGCTAACTCTCTTTGCCCCGCATATCACAATCAAAAGATGTGCCACTCTGAACCCTGCCACGTTACTGCCCCTCCCTTCTGAGAGTGAAGAAATAGACATACATGATTGTCTTTTTCGGACAGAGGAAGAGACGAAGGGACGGGCAGACCTGACTGATGTTCCCTTATCTGAACCCCAAGGGGAACTATATGTCGATGGCTCTTGTTTTAAATTACCAGATGGCACCACCAACGCCGCATATGCGCTTACCACACTGCATACGGTCGTTGAGACATCACGAGTTCCCTATCAGTCAGCTCAGGCAGCTGAGTTAGTCGCCCTTATCAGAGCCTGTGAATTGAGCGAGGGACTGGCTGTTAATATTTATACTGACAGCCAGTATGCCTTTGGGGTCGCCCATAATTTTGGGCGGCTCTGGGCAGAGAGTGGGTTTCTTACCTCCCATGGGACACGCATCCAGAACGGCCCCCTTATACATAGGCTTCTGTCTGCCCTGACACTCCCTAAGAAATTGGCCATAATAAAGTGCAGTGCCCACAAGGCGATTACTGATGATTTTGGAAGAGGAAATGCATTTGCAGACCAGATAGCGCAGGAGACCGCTCGAACAAAAATGAAAAAGATGTTTGTAGCGGGTCCTGCCAGGTGGGTGCCCGAAGCCATTATGTTCGAGGATACTCTAGGCAATGTGAAAGAAATTCAGAGTGAGGCAACGATTGAGGAGTTAGCAGTATGGCAGGAAAGTACAGCACGTTTAGATGAGGATGGGTGTTGAACGGATGTCAGGAAAGCAGAGATGGATGTTACCAGACGCATATGTCCTTCCTGTGGTCACTATGGCGCACGGGCCAGCCCACATTAGTGCGAAGGGTATCTGTAAATTATTAGATCCTGTATGGCAGAATGACAATATTCCCAAGGTTGCTGCTCACTTGGTAAAGTACTGAATAGTATGCATGATGTACAACCCTGGAAAAGGCACCCCCACACCTCCTGGTAATTTTGCACTGCCTTCCTTCCCTTTCGAGGTCCTCCAGATGGATTTTATCGAAATGGAACGAGTCAACAATCTGAAATATGTGTTAGTAGTTGTTTGTGCATTCAGTAAATGGGTTGAGGCTTACCCCACTAAAGAGAACACAGCCATGGCGACGGCGAAGGTACTCCTAAAGGAGTTCTTCCCACGTTTTGGTTTGCCCCGTTTTATTTGGAGTGACAACGGTAGTCACTTCAATTCAAAGGTTATCCAGCTGGTGTGCGACGGCTTGCATATCAAGCAGAAATTTCATGCTGCAAATCATCCCCAGTCAGCAGGCCTGGTTGAGAAGTACAATGGTACTCTCAAACTGAAATTGGCAAAGATTCAAGAGAGCACAGGATTGCAGTGGCCAGATGCTTTACCACTAGCCCTTTTGTCTACAAGAACAACGGCTCACTCTAGGACAGGATTGTCACCGTATGAGGTCGTGTTCGGACGCCCGGCAAACGTCTGGGGCGTCCTGCGCCCTTGCAGATTCTCTGAAATTGAATATCCTTTGCTAGTGGATTACTTGTATGAGTTGACTAAAAACTTGCGTTCTATTCACCAACAGAGCCACGAGGTCCTCCCACCAGCTCCCGAGGGGCCAGGCCATGATATCCGGCCTGGGGACTATGTCTTGATGAGGCATTTCCAGAGGAAAGGCAGTTTGGAGCCCCGCTGGAAGGGGCCCACACAGGTCCTCCTCACTACACGCTCAGCTGTAAAGGTGGCCGGCAGAAAGAATTGGATCCACTCACAGCATTGCAAAAAGGTGCCCCTTCCTCTACCCTACGACCAATGGGTGCTTGAGGG
This sequence comes from Calotriton arnoldi, assembly GCA_963921515.1. Lineage (NCBI taxonomy): Eukaryota > Metazoa > Chordata > Amphibia > Caudata > Salamandridae > Calotriton > Calotriton arnoldi. The sequence goes on along the minus strand of CAWUFW010015849.1, from coordinate 104,219 downwards.
AGTTGGCGACTCTGAAACTGAGCAAGTGCCCCATTTTGTTCCTTTCTCGGATGCTCGGATGACATGGGCACAAACGGAGGAGGAAAATAACGCAGTATTGAATGAGGCAGTGCCACCTGAGATCAAGTCCATCCAGGAGCCCCAGCCTGCTGGCCTATCTGTGCTTGAGCCCCAGTCCAATGGCCCCTCTGTGTCTGAGCCCTTGTTTGCAGACCCCTCTGTCCCTGGAGTAGCTCGATACAATTTGCGCCCCTGAAGGAGGAACAGTGCACCAAAGGAAAAGTCAGATTAGCAGGAATGGACTCGACAAGTCAGGCCACAGTAGAATAGGGAGAGGTGAAACTGGTGCATTGTTCGGACATTGAACAGGATTGCTCGAGTGTGCACCCCTGGAAAAGGGAGTTCCTCATCCTGTGCAACGTGGGATTTCTTCAAAGAGCTAGGATCGCCTAGCTCCACCGCCGGTGCTCAACAGCGCCAACACTTGATGAACAATAGGAGTCTACCAGCGAGGCTCTGACGGACGCTTGGGACATTTGCCCCTCTCTTGTTTCCTTGTCATTGGCTCCATTGCATGTCCTTTCTTCTGGTTTAAAAATGTACCCGTTTGGTCGCCCCATTATGGAGGAAGAACAGCCCTTTGCAGCCCCGCGTTTCGGGCAGGGTGGGTCTGGTTGGTCTAGTTGGTCTACTAAGAGTAAAATAGTTTTCGTAGTAATTATCCTGATCTTTCTGATAACAGTACTTGGAATAGTGTGGTTCCTTGAGGAGAAATATCCTGTGCACTCTTTGATTGGCACAACGCCCGTTCCCCCTGAGCACGTTTGTTACTTTGGCCCCTCACAAGAGTGAGCACAGAAAAACATATGTAGATAATGTTTTCTTGCAAATGCTCCACCAGGCACATGATACATCAAACGTTACTAATTGTTGGATCTGTGGACTGCTCCCTTCCGTGACACATAAGAATTATATATTACTGTCCATGCCATTTTCCTATCTCGGGAGTTGCAAAGCCTGGTTTCAACTGTTTACCATGGTATATACTCATTTCCATTCTGATGCCATGAATATGACATATGCTGATTATGATACTGTGTTAGAATATATACATGTTCACCAAGGGTTTACTCCAGGAGAACAAGGGGCCCCTGATACCTTGTCCCCAACAGCCTGTATGAACGTACACAAGAACGAAAAAAATGCAACATGGCTTTGAAATGAAATGTTGGATTTCCAGGGGTTTAATGTCACTGAATATTTCAAGTCTTTCCAGATGCGCAATATTACTCAAGATGAAGCAATGCTGGTGCCGGTAGTTAACACAACAGCTAGTTTTTGTGTTCGAGGCCTTGGGAATGTTAAAGTTGGAAAGAGTAATTGCAATTATACTTATGTGCTGAGCACAACAAGTAGCCCACCTTTGCTTCCTCCCCATGTTTATTTCGTTTGTGGGTCCCAGGCTTATGTGTGGCTTCCTAGGGGGTGGTCTGGCATATGTTACCTCTCTTTCCTCCTTCCCCCGGTGGATATAGCACCGTCCAACTACCATAGAGATCACCGATTGAAGCGTAGGGGTGTCCATCTATCCCGTATTAGAAGGGTTATCAATACAGAAGACATAGATCAGACAGATACTACCCTACAGCAGTTCACTGATGCTATGAAGGGTATTATTCCCTTTTGGGGCCCTATGTCCAATAGCCTTAATATCCGTCGCCTCACCAGGGTGATGGAAGGGGTCATTAATACCACGGCTGGAATTCTGACAAATATTACAGCTGAGCTCCAGGCTACGAGGCTCGTTGCTCTTCAGAACAGGATGGTGCTAGACGTCATCCTTGCTGATCGGGGAGTGGCCTGCCGCGTCATCGGCAGCAGTTGCTGTGTGTACATACCGGACCACGCTCCTAATGTATACGCTGCAATACAGAAGTTGCACAGGCTTGCATCCGACATTCACCAAGAGAATGGTACCTGGACTCTTTCTGGTTGGTTCTGGGGTTAAATAGCATCCTGGGGTTGGAAGATTCTTATCTTTCTGGTAGTAATTGCAGTTGTCATTTTCACTTGTTGGCTGTGCGTCCATTGCCTTCCTGCCTGCTGTACTTACTGTGTTGGAAAGTTAACACCCACACCAAAGGCCCCAGAACATGATGCTAAGTCTTCAGCCATGATGATGCAGGCTGTCCACGACTTAATGTCTATTGACGAAGGAATTTTGAGTATTGATAATGTGTGAATGAAAATGTACCAGTAGTTTTTACTATGCGAGCAGTTATTAATTTCCTATGCATTAGACAAAATTGTTAGCAAATGCTAAAAGGAGGGTCTGTTGGACTGAAAATGCGCCTGGCTGACTCTCTTCTAGCATTGTGCGAGTTAAGTTAGCATTTGCGGCACCATTTTGTATTCAGCCGCCATTTTGTACCATGATCGAAATGAAGCCTCTGTCTCCTCAGCAGAAAGCAGCCTCGATTGGTTCTCTTTATCATTCAAGGTTGAGCTTCGCTGCACTAATGAATAGATCTTTCTGTATCTGCATGCCTTTCCCCGTAGGTAGGTCTGCTCCCACTCTCAGGAAGACGAGCCTGGGCAGAGTAACCTTGAAACTAAGATAGCGTGTACCCAGTCTCAGGATGGTAGCTCATCTTTCTGTACCTCCTTTGTTCATCAGTGCCCAGGCTGGAAAATTCCAGTCTGGGCGGGTCTTAGGGATATTGGAAATGTAGATCTGACTTAATCTTGTGGATGGGGGTCAGTCCCTCGGCAGCTATCTAAGGAGGCTGGTCAGACCGGACTCCGCTCAAGCGCATACTAATAAATAACTTTGGTTGGTATTCTCTACTGTCTGACCGACTCTTCATTTGTATGGAAGGCTGAGAGGTGGTCGCGAGTGACCCTGGTGGCCCGAAACGGGTCACTTCCTTCAGTGGCCGTGCTAGTAAAAAGCACTGCTATCGCTTATATTACTGTGGGCCGATATTGCAGCACTGTTGCAAAACAGGCCCCCAGGAACAAAACCAGCCCCCACGGCCAGAAAACCGGCCCCCACCCCTCCGGCCCACTGGGGAAACACCCGGTGCATGCTACGGCCAGTCCGGCCCTGCAGCCAAGCACACAGCCAGCCAAGCACCAGTCCACGTACACCGCCAGCCAAGCGCCACTCCGCGCACACCACCAGGCAAGCGCCAATCTACACACACCGTCATCAAGCGCAAGTCCACCCACACCATTAACCAAGTGCAGATCCACACACACCGCCAGTAAAATGCCAGCCAAAGGTCAGTACACGCAGACCGTCAGCCAAACTCCAGTTTACACACACACAAACTCTTCCTAGTTTCTAGTGGTTTTCAATCCCTGCTTGGGTGCAGATGAGAATAAAAATATCACTGAAACAGTCAAAATATGTGCCTAAAAAAAGGGAGCAACCCTTGACTATGGGCCTTCTCACTGGCATGCCAATAAACATGTCCCTGGTGCCTAGTGGGCTTCCTGCCTCCCTTGCGGGGGCAGATAAGGGGCTATTGCCCTGATCTGCCTTCCGGGGGGGAGAGAAAGCCTTTTTGGGTGGTGGGGGCATTAGCATGCCCATTCTTGGCAGCCCCCACCCCTATGTATGAAAAAACAACAAAATACCTGGTGCCTAGTGGGCTTTCTGCCCCCCCAGGGGGAAGATTAGGGACTATTGCCCCCATCTGCCTCCTGGGGGAGGCAGAAAGACTGTGGCTGATTTTTATGGGGGGGTGGGGGCAAAGGCAAGCCCATTTTGGGCAGCCCCCACCCCTACATATAAAAAAAACAATCCCTGGTGCCTAGTGGGCTTTCTGCCCCCCCGTGGGCAGACCAGGAGCTATTGCCCTCATCTGGTCCCTGGGGGGGGGCAGAAAGACTGTGGAATTTTTTGGGGGGCTGGGGGCATTTTCATGCCCATTTTGGGCAGCCCCCCCTATGTACATAAACAAGCATTTGCAATGCAATAGGTCTCGCATTTACGCGGGTTTGAGCTATTGGCATTGTAAATGACAATGCCTTTTATTTATGTTTAGGTTTTTAAAACATAAATAAAAGGCATTGTCATTTACAATACCAATAGCTTTTACTCATATCAGACTGAACCGGGCACCTGTAGCGGTGCACAGTACCAGTCCTACTCTAATAAAGCTGCAAAATGCTTGACTCTAGCAGGGCAAATCTCCTCAGAAAAAATGCAGTTATTCCTCTGCCGCCCAGACCACTACTGAGTGCTTAAAGATCTTCATAAACATGTATTGATTTTACCTGGGAATCTTATTTCAGTAAGATGATGTTTGTGCACATTCACTACGAGGCACTTAGTTGCTGGTGAACACTGAATAGGTATTTGCAGAGTTGTCCCTTACTATCCATTCCGGCCTTTTCAGAGGTATCAACTTGAAATGGATAATTTGGATTTCCCTGTTGAAAGTTTTGGGTGCCCCTGAATGTGACAGTGTCACTGCCAGGGGTGTAGCTTCGGGGGGGGGGGGGGTTTGGGGTGTGATACCCCCCCCACCCACCTCCACCTCCCCCAAATAAATGCATCTTAGGCTTGAGATTTGGGTCTGGGGGCCCTGAGCCGGGTCTCCTATGCTTTTGTTTGTCCTTGTTTGCCTAAATGTTTTAACTTGTTATTATTTTTGTTTTTATCACAAACTTAGATAGGGTCCTACCTACTACAAATCAGCATTGAACTTCTTCCTCCTGAGAGCAGTGTATCCCAAACCTTGGTCATCCCTCCACCTTTCGGCATACTGTTTTTTAGTTGGGAAATTTATGATTTACACCCCCGATTCTCACTGACAATGCTACGCATCTGGTCACTGTTGCCCTTGTTGTGCAGTATACAGTGTTACAAATGAGCAAGCTCACTTGGGAGTTGGTTGAGAAAATAAACACACATGCAAAGTGCAGACATTCTGACATGCACACGTGCACGTCGGAGGAGCTCGCACAGACGCACAGCGCGCGCGCACACACACGGGCGCACCCTCACCTGAAGACCTCATCCAGGGGTAGATCTGCAGGTTGCTCTCCGCCTGGAGGTGCAGGCCGCCGTCCTCCGGGGGCTCGCAGCCCGCCTTGTTCAGCTCGCCGCACACCACCGGGACGCTAGGCTCAAAGCCGGGGCAGTGCAGGTTGTAGGCGTAGGAGCCCAGGCCGTATCCGGAGGAGGAGAAGGGGTGCTGGTAGAGGGTGATGCTCACGTTGTACAGGCCGCCTGAGGGGAACGTCCCGTAGCCGGCTCGCTGGGAGTTGGGCGCAAAGGCGCAGGAGGTGGCCTCGTCATTTTGGAAGAGCGCGGAAGCCCCCGCCGAATACTTGCTGAAAAGAGCGTTCACATAATACGAAGAACTCATAGTTTTGACCTGTGATTTGTTGTTTGGTGGGCTCCAGTGTCGGTTTTACGAGGTAGCGTGATATATTTATTATTATTATTATTTATGCGTTTTTATATAGAGCGGACTTTACCCGAAGGTGTCAGAGCGCTTCACAATAGGAACAGTAACATTACATGAGGAGGTTACAGGTGAGCATAATACAAAAGCCAGCGTTACATTACATGAGGAAAAAGTGACAATTGTGCAAATAACAAAAACCAAACAAGATACAAAAAGAGGTATACGTTACAGGAGGAAAAAGTGACAGGTGTGCATGATACATAAGAAACAAAATACAAATAGAGGTATAATACTGCAATAAGTGGCAGTCACTCAGAACACACTGGGACGGCCCTTCTATAGGCATGGAGTACAGAATTTCCTAAAGTGGAGGAACTTCCTTGAGGGAGTAGAGAGGGCGTGAATTAAACAGGATACTTAAAATGAAGGGTACACAAACATAAAATCCAACACAGCACGCCAGGGTGAGAGTGTACAGGAAAAAGTACAAATTTACAATGAAGAGCGAACTTCCTAGAGGGGCCTGAGAATGAAAGTATTAGTTCTGAAAGTGTCTTTGGAAGAGAAGAGATTTGAGGTCAGCTTTGAAGATCCGGGTAGAGGGGGTGGCACGGAGCAATGGGGGAAGCGAGTTCCAGATTCTCACCGCATTGCCCGAGAAGGATTGCGCCATCGATCGTTCCCTTTTGAAGACGGGCGGCTCAAGCAGAAGCTTTTCCGCATTGCGAGAAGGGCGAGAGCCACCGGACAGTTTCAATTTATTCGCCAGGTAACGAGGGGAGGACGTGTGTAAGGCTTTGTGTGTGATGCAGGCAGTTTTGTAAGTAGATCTTGCCTCGATCGGAAGCCATCGAAGAGAGGACAGGATGGGAGTGACGTGGTCGCTTCGTTTAGACCCTGAAATGAAGCGAGCTGCTGAATGGAGGATGGATTTGAGAGGGGAGAGGTGGGATTTGGGTAGGCCCGTCAGAAGGGAATTGCAATAATCTAGTCTTGAGAGAACCAGAGATTGTACCAAGGTTTTTAAGTCTTTCTCCGGGAAGAACCGATGGATCCCCCATAGAAGGCACAACTGGTAACGTGCGTTCTTGGCAATCGAGTTGATGTGGGAGATTAGGTTGAGTCTTTTGTCAAGAATGACACCTAGGGATTTAGCGCTGTCGACAATGATGGGTTTGTTGTTGAGTAGGTTCAGCTGATCCATCCAAGATTGAACAGGAGGAGGTGAGAGAGAGGTAGAGAGGAGGAGGAATTCAGTTTTGGCGGGATTAAGAATGAGTTGGTGAGCTAACATCCAGTTGTGAATAGAGTTGAGAAGTGAGAGATCGTGTGCGGAAGACACCTTAAGGTAGATTTGAGTGTCGTCCGCATAAAGATGGTAATGGATCCCAGATTTGCTTAGAAGGTTCCCTAATGGTTCCAGGTAGAGATTAAACAAAGTGGGTGCCAGGATAGAACCTTGAGGGACGCCTTGGCCTACAGCCAATGGAGATGAAAGACTGTTCGCTATCTTGATCATTTGGGATCTGTCCGAGAGGAAAGAGGCAAACCATTTAAGCACTGTGCCATCCAATCCCATTCTCTGTTGAAGAGTGTTGAGGAGGGTGCTATGATTAACAGTGTCAAAGGCTGCAGAGAGGTCTAGAAGAATCAGAAGACACGATTCCCCAGAGTAGAGTATATGCAGCGCATCATCAATCACTTGCAGCAGGGCTGTTTCAGTGCTGCAATTTTGGATGAAGCCAGACTGGAAGACGTCGAGGAGGTTATTGTCCATAATATGTAAGGAAAGTTGTTTCGCAACGCATTTTTCGGTGATTTTCGAAAGAAAAGGGAGGTTGGTGATAGGGCGGAAGTTGTTGAGGTCGTTCGCATCGGCGGAGGTTTTTTTTAGAAGAGGGGTGACCTGTCCTGATTTGAGGGCAACCGGGAGGGAGCCTTGACTGAGGAAGAGATTGACTAGCCTGGTCCAGTAAGAGAGAGTATAGGTGTAGAAATCGATGGCGATGTCGCTAGGGATGGGGTCAGAAGAATGGTTGGAGGGTTTAGTTTCGAGGATGCATTTGAGGAGGTCGTCTTCCGAGATGACGTCAAAGTTCTGCCAGGTAACTAAGGATTTCCGCTCCTCAGTGGGGGTGGGGTGGGCGACCTGATCCACCAGTGCTTTGACCTTTTCATCAAAGTATATAGCAAAATCTGCTGCTTTCTTTGTGGAATCCTCAGGCTTAATAGTTAGGGGAGAACAGTTTGGGTTTTTGATGAGGTCAAAAAGTTTTTTGGGTCTGTTTTTGGCTGAGTCCAGGAGGGATCTGAAATGTGATGCTTTTTCAAGGAAGATGTGGTTGTGATATTTGGATCTTGCTGAACGTAAAAGAGAGAGATTGGAGGTGGAAGGAGATTTTCTCCAATGTTTCTCCAGGATTCTAAGGTTTTTCCTTTCATCGTAGAGAGCTTTATTGAACCAAGGAGCTGAGGGGGTGGGTCTTTTCCTTTTGCTTTGGAGTGGAGCGACATTGTCGATTTCGACTGCTAGTACTGAAAGGCACTGAGAAGTGAGAACGTTGACATCCACGTTAGGGTCTAGTCTAGGAAGTGCCCGCATAGCAGAATCACAAAAAGTGTCAAGATCAATGTTCTTAGTGTTGCGGAACCAGGTAGTAGCTCTTTTAAGTTGGCCGAGAGTTATAACGTGCGATAGGTGAAAGCGGAAGGGAATGAGGAAGTGGTCAGACCAGTCTACATGGATGGGGGGAGCCGTAGTCAGCAGGTCTGCTTTGGATATGACAAGGTCCAGAATTGAGCCCTTGGAATGTATGGTTTCCGAGCAATGTTGGAAGAGATCATTGGCTGAGAGAAAGGAGGCAAGCTTGATGGCAGCCGAGTCTTCCAAAGAGCCCCAGTGGAGGTTAAAGTCACCCAGGAAGATCTGTCTGTCACTTTGAGAAAATTGATCACTTATGAAGTCAGTCAGTTCCTCCACAAAGGAAGAGCAGTTGCCGGGCGGGTGGTAGATGGTATGGAATCTAAAGGGTGAGCCGTGATGTATTTGAAGTTCTAGTTATATATGATAACATTACACCCCTAGACGTACACCAAACCTATTTTCTTTTGGACTGAGCTGCCTGTGCATGTGACCAGCCCCACATGACCGCCTTGTCCAATTTGCGCGTGCCTCACAGCTGGTGGAGCCGGGGCGCTGCACTGCAGAGTCAGCGCCAGCCAACGCACACACGGGCACAGCCGGGCGTGCACGGCTTTCGGGTCCTGATTCACGTGCACACGTGTGTGTCTGTGTGCTGTATGTCTCTGTGTGTCTGAATGTGTGCTGTGTCTGTATCTGTGCGCTGTGTATCTGTATGTGTGTGTTGTGTGTCTGTATGTGTGCGTGTGTTGTGTGTCTGTATGTGTAGGTGTGTGTGTGTGTTTGAAAATGCGTGCAAGTGTGTCTGTGTGTGTAACCACATTGCTAGGCTGCACCAGTGCGTTTTAATCGATTCAGCTGCACAACGTCTTCGAGGCATGAACATCATGCATGACAGGCTGACATTTTGGCAGTGTTTTTTTTTAACTGGATCCATATTGCTGCTACTGATTGACTCTGTTAGATGCCTTCTGCCAAGCAGTAGAAAGAGAAACCGGAAACCTTCAAAACTAATGAACCACACGCCCGTGGCTGGCCAGGGAATCACGACAACAAACCACACCCAGTCTATTTATTAGTGTTTCCCTAGTAAACAATACTCCAGGCAAAGAAATGCACACAACGTAAAACACATAGCAGTCGTAAAAATAAGACAATGGACCAATATGAAAGTGAATAATAAAAAGGACACCCTTGTTTATTTCCATCTTCAGTGCGGAAAAACAACTGCCAGATGTTGTAACGGCACCACCAGAGACGAAGCAGCCCCCCTCCCCACCCGCACCACAGTCTCTGCCATAAAATGCTTCTGAAAAATTCGTATTGAATGCCATTTTTTTTGTAGGACTATCGAAGATCACGTGAGAATATGTTTCGTGTGAAGCGTGTGTGTGTGTGAAAAAGAGTGTCTGTGTGCATGCTTGTGTGTGTGTGTGTCTCTATTTAAAGGCCCAACTCAGTAATACCAGGACATTGGACTCCGACTTTTAATTGCCTAAAACCTATGTGCGGTTTAATAGTTGTGTTTACCTTTTCTTTGTAGAGCTTTAAAGATGCGTCTTTATTCCTTTTGTTTTTCTTATACGTTTGTTAATGTGCAACATTTTTTATTGTAAAAATCATAAAACACGCACACACAAGTACATAAACACACATATGCAAATGCAAACATGTTATGAAACCTATGGGTGCTATATTGTACATCATAAACTTTGGGAACCACAATCGCGCACCGGAAACTCTGCCTTCAATTACGGCTTTGTTTCCTTCTCTTCAAACAGCTTCTCACGGCCGCTGATCTCTATCGTGGACACATTTTTAAGCCTTTCTTTTTAGGAGTTTAAAACCTCCAGTTCCTTTGTGGGCCTAAATCAACGCATCGCAGCGAGCAAAGGACTTCGTCCTTACATTTTTGTCTTTTTTATTATTATTTTTGTAGATTTTTTCTGCGCGATGAATGGATTTGTTTCAACCTTTTTTTTTAAATCTTGCTGTACTTTTTCTTTATTGTACTGCGCTATTAAAGGACGCACGCTCACTTCATATATTTCGGATCGCATTTGTGCAGAAAAATCACCTTCGTGGCACCCGGATGTGTTCACACTTACTACATCTGTGCAAATATATACTCACCGGGACCTCCTTCAAGCGAATATTTAACTGGATCCATATTGCTGCTACTGATTGACTCTGTTACATGCCTTCTGCCAAGCAGTAGAAAGAGAAACCGGAAACCTTCAAAGCTAATGAACCACACGCCCGTGGCTGGCCAGGGAATCACGACAACAAACCACACCCAGTCTTTTTATTAGTGTTTCCCTAGTAAACAATACTCCAGGCAAAGAAATGCACACAACGTAAAACGCATAGCAGTCGTAACAAGCACAATCCATTTAAAACAAGCTCTCCCGCATTGCAGACGCTTGTTTACATCGCGTTTTCTCCATACTGAAAAAACAAAGTGCCTACATGGAGTAATGAAGGACAGAGTGTCACGCCGCCAGTAAAAGATCCAGTCCTGGTGGGCGGGGCTAAAAGCGGACAGAGCGGCAACAAGGAGGGATTAAAAAGCCTCCTTCACAATAGAAAGGCTGTGTTTAGCATAAGCTATGACGCAAGCCAATGGAAAGAAGGGGCGGGACTTCAAGTCCCCTTCGGAAACCGTATTGATTCCAAGAGGCCCTCGTATGGCGAGAGCAGCGCATGCGCGCTGCTAACGGCAGGCGAGACCTAAAAAATACCTGGTGCCTAGTGTGCTTTCTGGCCCCCCCCCGGGTGGGGCAGATCAGGGACTATTGCCTCCATCTGCCTCCCAGGGGAGGCAACAAGGCTGTGGCAATTGTTTTGGGGGTGCGGGTATTGGCATGCCCTTTTTTGGCAGCTCCCACACCCCTATGTATAAATAAAAAACAATTGCTGGTGCTTAGTGAGCTTTCTGCCCCCGTGGGGCAGATCAGGGCTATAGCCCCCATCTGCCTCCCGGGAGGGGCAAAAAGACTGTGTAATTAGGCAGGGGTGGGGCCATTGGCATACCCATCTCAGGCAGCCCCCACACCAAAATATGCCAACAACAAAAAATCCCTGGTGGCTAGAGCGCTTTCTGCCCCCGGGGGGTCAGATTGGGGGCTATTGCCCCATCTGCCTCCCGTGGGGGCAGAAAGACTATTTATGCCCAAAATAATGGGGGGAGCAAAAGCCCTTGCCCAAGGGGCCACTACCCCCTCCCTGGTGCCTAGTGGGTGGATCCCTGCTTGGGGATCACCCTCCTGAGCAATCCCCAAGCAGATATCCACTAGGGAGGGATACCATTGGAAATGGGAGATTCTCCCCTTTCCAATGATACCTCTCCCATGTGCCTCGATGCTCAGGGGGCTGAGACAGCCCCCTGAGCACCGAGGCAGTGAAACTGAAACTGAGTTTCAGTTCCTCTGCAATGACGTCAGTGTGACGTGTGCGCCGACCGTCATTTCGGAGAAGTGATCAGAACACCCTCGTGAGCTGGAGAAGCTCTTCCCCAGCTCCCGAGGGCGTTTTGACAAAAAGGAAAGCCCTCTGGTGCCCGCACCAGAGGGATTTCCTGTCCATGTGCGCGGACGGCCAGGGGTCGTCCGCGCACTTGAGCACTTGTGCGTCGGACGGTTCCCGGCCGTCTGACGCACCGAAAGGGTTAAATTACAAAAAGGGAACTTTCCCAATTAAAAATTTGGTGCATAACCATCAACCATTGTCAGACTCTTGGGATATCAACTGAGCACAAAGTGACTTATGACAAAGAGTTATGACTCCATTTCTTTTACCATCACCAGGTGAAAAGAAAACTTCACGCACCGAACCTCTTTTTAATTTTAAAGATTCATTCTCTGTGAGATGCGATTCTTGAATTAGTGTTACATTTCCCCCAAGCTTTAAAACACATTGTCTCTTAATGGGGGAATTTAAACCTCTGACATTCCAGGAGACAATTCTCAAAGACATGAAAACATTTCAAAGATAAGGGTCAAACCAGACAATTCATGAAATTAATTAAATATTACCGACGTAACAACCAATTATTTTCAAGAAGACTTTAAAAGATAGTAGAAGGGAAGTAAAGAGTAGAGAAGAATAATAAAGTGAGAAAGGGCAGTGAAAGACGAAAGGTAAAGTGTGATAAAAAAGGAAGTGAAATGTAGAAGAACAGAAAAGAGATAGTAAAGAAAGAATAAAACATACCTAAACAATTCTGAAAAAGACGGGGGAGGGTGAAACCACATGGAACACATGACACATCCAAACTTCATGGAGACGACACAAGGAAGGTTTCAGCACATGAGACAAGGAACTAGGACAGGCACAAATAAGAGAACAACACCTGTAGGGAAGAAAAAATAGTTAGCAGAGAAATATCTATAATAACATCTTTAAAATACATAAAATCTCATAACTACGCATCAACAAAGTAATATGTTAGTCACATATTAAATGATCACGATTAACAAGGAGAGCACATACATTTGTAAAGAGTCTAGGAATCATAAGTAGACGCTCCAGTTGTATCCATAATCTCTATCCTGCAGGTGTCAATGAAATTCTTCCATTTGGCCGGGTCTTCATGGGAAGTCGTCTTATTTTTATAGGTAACTTTAAATAAGCACGGATGGAACAGACAAAATCGGGCAGCAAGGGAACAAGGTGCCAGTCTCTTATTAAGGAAGTTTCTGCGTCTGTCAGCAGTACTTTTGAGATAGTCTTGAGAGAAATACAGAACATTACCAGACCATGAAATACGCTTCATTGTCCTCGCCGCTGCAAGAACATTGAGGAGGTCAGTATATTCCAGAAAATACAGGATAACTCCTCTTGGTCGTCTCGAAGTGGAAGCAACAGCAGGTTGATGACCAAACCTATGAGCACGTTGGATGTTAAGTAAAGTTCCTTCTGGCATGTGTAATAAGGATTTGAAAAAAATTAGAGGTTCAGTACCCTCAGTGCCCTCAGGTAGGCCATAAATGTGTAAGTTGTATCTTCTATTCCTATTTTCAAAGGTCCCCATCTTGTTTCTGGAGAGATGAAACCTGAGTCTGAAGATCACTTACTTTAAGGCTAGTTATTCCGAATGATGTAATGTGCTGTTCATCCCTGGTAAGTTGTTCCTTCATCTGAGACCATCTATCAGTGAGGTTTTGTAGTTTGGCATTAGTCTCCTCCATATAAGGATGCAAGGCACGAATCTCCTCCAGTAGAAGTTACATGGACACATTAGGAAGAGATTTTGTAGGAGAAGGCGGATCTTTTTTAAGGCGTTTGGTAGATGCCTTCCCAGCCATTGAAGGCAAAGAAGCTGTAGTAGAGCTTGAGGAGGAGTTGCCTTTATGATGAGAAAACAAAGAATCTTCCATCTTTGAAAACTGTGAAAAAAAAGTGGAGTATTTGACAAACTTGTGAACTGAGCACGCCAAAGGTAATTTTGTTTTTTTGAGTCTCCCCATAGATAATATAAAATATAAAGACAACGGAAATTACTGCATATGTCTATGCCAAGTGCGGAACAACTCAGGCAGAATCTCTCCTGTCGAACATATCTTGCAGCTTCAGAACAATGTCAAAAGTAGACACAATAACAAGTAGTATTGTCTCAAATATTATTGTAAGTTATGTATTTTAGCAGAAAACCTCTGTTGGAAATGCAAAGTATGAACAGAAAGCTTTAGCGAGCCAGGTCAGAATGTACCATTAAAAGTTCCATATCCAATGAAGACAGCGAATATTGCAAGCATAGACTTTTAAGCAGGGTATGGTATCTGCACTTTCAGGGCACTAAGTGGCTGGTTCTATAAAGGCGTGAGCCATGTCGGCAGTAACAGGCTTGTAATAAGTTATTTCCCTGCGTTGCAACAAAAGACAAGCATTTGCAATGCAATCGGTCTCACCTTTGGGACCTTATATGTATTTAGTTATGCAGCACATTAGCCTGGGGGCTGAAACATCTACTGTTCTTTAACATGGAGGGAAAGTAAGCACCAAACTGCGTGACACACCAGGTATGGGAACACATGGAGAGAAATATTGCCTTTCAGCGGGAAATGGTATAGTCCAAAGCTCTGTTTTTAATATAAAATCAGTGCCTTCGGTGGTCATATCACTGAAAATACAAGATTTGAAAAAAATATTGTTGTCTACGGGTGCTGGTGGAAGACAATTTCTATGGACTCGAATCTAGAGAATGCTAAAGTGATTCTGGTATTTTACTGACCTCTGCTGGTCGTTTTCTATCAAGTAAGTTAAATAGAGGCAGTTGCCAGAAACATTAAAAAAAGAAAGTCCCTCAGCAGAAAGCAATTCTGGTATTTTACTGACCTCTGCTGGTCGTTTTCTATCAAGACAGTTAAATAGAGGCAGTTGAACAGAAAAAAAAGTCCCTAAGCGGAGCAGACAAGTCCTAGGGCTGATCTCCAGAGACCACAAAGTGCATACACATACAAGTATATAATAAGTATATACTAAAGTATATACAAGAGGTCTCGAATGCTCGACCTAAAAAATGAAGCAAGCACAGCTCTTCAAGAGAAAAAACAAACGCCTTCTTCATTGATGTAAATGAGCAAAAACACCAAGGCAGGGGATGCCTTATAAATAGTAATACAGAAAAGATAGAGTTGGTACATTCTCTTCTTCAATGAAAAACCGTCACTAGACTAAAAGTCATGAAAACACCTCAGCATCGGAGCCTTGTGGCACACACAACAGCTGAAGCTAATTCAAGGGTGAAGCATTTTAAAAGAAGAAAAGTGAAGACTATCTTTAAAGCAGTAGAACTTACTGCTGCATTGGATGGCCCCCAAACAAAATGCCATGATGAAAAGTGCAGACGCAAACCTGCAGAGGTGCCCTCCCGTTTCCTTGGCTGTTCCTCAATCCAAAATGGCTGGTATTTTCTTGAGGAGAAGCGTGTCTCCAAAGGTATTATATTAATTAACCGCGCTGGTCTCCGAAGCTGCAAGCGGCCGTAACATGTTGCCTGGTGTCCGCTATGTAATGAAGCAGGAAAATGCCATCCTCCCGGTGAATATAGTATCAGTGCGCAGACTCCATTCTGCGCCGTGCCGAGGACAGTCACTCGTACTCCGTCATCTTCCTTGGGCGCCAAGCCAGGAAGTTGTCTGGTCATAACGGTGTAACATGTGCAACTCCCAATTATTTCTCAAGCCTTTCACCATAACAAACATACCTTATTCCCAGTTACAACCTGCTGCTCACTCCTTTCCCCAGCAAAAAACGTAGGGCCCTACACACTCTGATTAGGGTGGACGGGTCACCCTCCACTTTTCTAGCAGATGTCCCCCATCTGATAAATTCTAAATAAAGGTCCTTAGCAATTTATTTTTAGAGATGAACGTTGGCAGTGTGCCCTCTCCTCCCACAGGCCAAGGTAGCTGTGAGTGCCATAAAATGCCTCCTGGCCTTGGGCCTGTTCTAGAAGGTGGAGTGGTGCTGGCCACAGTCCTGTCAGTTAAGCAGGGGGGGATGGTACACCGTGGACAGTAGTCTCACGCCGCTGTTTTGCAAAGACAGCCTATGCCACCAAAGAATGTGTTGGACTATGCTGGGCAGGGTCTGAGTTAGAGGGAAAGTAGGAAATAGAGCGCATCCTTGAGCCTCTAAAAGGTCTATCTATTTGGGAGCAAAAACAGTTAACCCCCTGTTCATCATCCTTCCATGCCTGTGAGAAGCGAGCTGGAAATGTGCAGACTTTCTAATTGCCCTTGCCTTACTGGGCCTTAAGAGATTTGTATTTATTGAAAAAAATGCATTTATAACAAAAACACTATGCATAGTAACAGACCTGTACAAGATGAAATAATCAGATAGGAGGGATAATGATGATGACAAACATGGAATGAATGACTAACACACATTATGCAAGAAGAACAATTGATGAACAGAATGCAGAACAATGTCATACATTTACCCCAGTACAGAGATCTGGGCCTAAATCCATCGTTTTTTTGCTCCCCATGCCAATCCAGTTTGAACCCAGCCAAAAGCAAATCAGTCTTGACCCTGCTCCCTATGGGAACAGTCCCGTCCTTACTCCCAGGCCAGGTCCTCCCTGTACTGGAAAAAAGCATCCTAGGACCGGTTTCGGGGTTTCACCCCTCATCAGCCAGGCGAGCTTTACTGCAGTGGCATGCAGAGCACGGGACCCACGTCCCTGGGCATACCCGTCCCACTCAGGGTGACAAATGAAAAACAACAATTGATGGACAGAATGCGGAACAATGTCATACATTGACCCCAGTACAGAGATCTGGGCCTAAATCCATCATTTTGTTGCTCCCCATGCCATTCCAGTTTGAGCCCAGCCATATGCAAATCAGTCTTGACCCTGCTCCCTATGGGAACAGTCTAGCCCGATCTGTCAGGCCAGGTCCTACCTGGACTGGAAACAAGCATCCTAGGACCGGTTTCGGGGTTTCACCCCTCATCAGCCAGGCTAGCTTGACTCCAGTGGCATGGAGAGCACAGGTCCCACATCTGGGCATACCCGTTCCACTCGGGAGGACAAATGCAAAATGTTGTATTATGCATTATGTACATTTTCTGTCTTGATCTGTAAGTAAGTATATGAGGCGAAACAGATGAGTGCGGGATACTGAATGGATATGTGTTTAGAAGCGAAGAGGTACAGGCACTTTGAAGTTTCCGTTGGCCAGGGAGGTTCTTTGACACTCTTGAACAGGAAAAGAAAGTTAAGTGCTCGCCACCAGGGACTGAGATACTGTAGAGGAGTTCTAGGTTGCTGAAAAACTAGACTCCTGGTGTGGTGCAAGGAGTTTGGGTTCGGTGTCTCGGTTTGCTTACCAGAATGCACATTTTATCCAGGATCAGATGGTTGGTGGGAGAGAGTTCCAGGGAAGTATGTTGTGGAAATTCCCATGAATAGACTTTAACACTGTGGACAAAAGTTTATGTCAGCCATGTTGATGTGGTATATAGGAAGAGTGGTTCTGTCTTCAGAGACTGTGAATGAGTCACCTGGCAAAAAGAATTATCTCGTTTAGGGAAAGATTAGGTATTGTGATTAGCCCACCAACAAGCTGTTGCACTAATCACATGAACTCATAACTAGTGCATTGCATAAGGCCTTAGCTATGTGTAAAGTAAGTGAGAACAGATAAACACGACTGCCATAGCCATGCTCTCCTGTCAAAGATAGACTTAACAAAAAACTGACTCTGCCTCACCCTTTCTGGCCTTGCAACGATCCCCTTGACACGTCACTGACTCTGACCCAGCCGTACTAGCACTTTACATTTGACAGGGAAGGATCTGCCTCAAGTAATACCATTAAAGAATGATTTACAGGGTCATTTAGACATGGGCGGATAGCCCTAAGCCCTCCAGGTCATCGGAGAACCTGGCCTGTGCTTAACTGGTGGAGAACTGGCCCCATAAATTAGAGGTCCCCGACTGTCTGAGTGGACATTATGGGCCCAATTTTGAATTTGGCGGACGGATCAAAGTAATTCAGGAGTTTACGACTGCCACCCTGCCTTTAGTCAGCCTCTGAATTAAGAGTTCACCGCTGGCCCTGAGATGAACTCTATGGGTTTGTATGAACCACCATCATGAGGTTTATAAAAAGCAATTTAAAAGTTTGGTGTGCGTCTGTCATTGGTGGTAGATGCTTGCAGTAAATTTTAAAACGATTTACTTTTCCAAAAACAAATTTCCAGAGCAGACGCTTGCTTTGAAAAACAAACAAGTATTTGCAATGCAATAGGTCTCGCATTTGCGAGAGTTTGAGCTATTGACATTGTAAATGACACTGCCTTTTATGTGGTTTGAAAACCTGCAAGTAGTGCGTAAACACTATGGGGCCCATTAGGATAACGGGCGGTTCGCCACCGCCGGCCCGGCGGTGACGATCCGCCCGCCAAATGTCCCAGTGTCACCCCCGCCATATTAGTATGGCGAGGGGCACCGCGGCGGACGGAAAGTCCGTCCGCCGCTTTTCCGCCGGTTGGATTTCCGGCCGGGCGGAAAAGGCACACAATATGATGGCGGTGCCTTGCAGGCACCGCCATCCATATTATGATGCGTGCGGTGTGCATGCATTTCCGAAGGCATGCAGAGATTGGCTTCGGGGGCCCGTTGGGGGCCCCCGGGGGGGGGGGGTGTGGCTGCACTGGGGGGTACCTGTGGTACCCCCCTTCATTGCCATACTCAAGGTGGCAGGCACCGCGCGGTGCCTGTCACGTTGTGCATTGCAATGCACTACATGCACCTTTAGCATTGCGGCGGGTGCGGTTTACAGCACCACCCGCCGCCGCAATGTTAATGGCAAGAATGCGCCCGCCAGGGTGGCGGGTGCATCCTAATTGGCCTAGCGGGACCGCCGCACCTCTGGCGGTTGGTCCCGTTTACCGTTACGGTGGCGGGCGGACAAAGTCCGCCCGCCATCGTAATAGGCCCCTATGTATTTATAGTTGTTGCTTACAAGAAGCAAGGCTGGCAGTAAAAGAGGCGCAGTTACTGCCAGCCTTGCTTTTCGTAAGCAAAGACTATAAGTACAAAATGCGTGTTTACGCACTGCTTGCAGGTTTGCAAAACACATAAATAAAAGGCATTGTCATTTACAATGCCAATAGCTCAAAGTCTCTCAAATGTGAGACCCATTGCATTGCAAATGCTTGCTAGGTATGTTTTCAATCCAATCTCCATATTGAAGATTCTGGGATTATCATATAGACTATTTCCTACTTGATCAGCCAGTGGTGGTTTTAGTAATGGCAGGTCATCAAGAAGGGGAGAGAAGGGCAGGGAGGAAGAAGTTAAGAGATAAAGTGATAAGAGAGGGAGAAGAGAGAGAGGAGAGAATGGATAGTTGGAAAGAGAAAGGCGAAGGGAGCAGGGCTGCTTTGAGAATGTTTCCCAGGGCTGCTTCTGGTTCCCCAGTCCAGCTTTGAAAGTGTTGCTAAAGATTTTACTGTAAAGCACAAAACCGTTTTGTGTTGGAAAGTAGCCCTACAAGTAATGCAAATGGTGCTTTGAGTTACTTTGCGTTACTTTCCATCATGGAGTGGGGCCCATGGGTTATAGAAAGGCATTCCCATGCTACCGTCCATGGTTTTTGACACAAAGTCCAATGTACTAACCCTGTTAGACAGGGTTTGCACCGAAAAATAACACATCATCGAGGCAGGTGCTAAAAAGGAGAAATGTTTTTAATTCTTCTAACTTTTCTCGCATTGCAAGTGTGCTGCACTCTACAGCACACATAACAATGAGGGGAAAAGTTAGAAAGTGTGTTTTGCATAGTATTTCTTACTGGAAGCCCACCTTTCCAGTATGTAACCTGTGCTAGAGACCATGCAGAAACATTTGCAGTATGTGTGTGGCGCTAGGGACCCTGTTAGTACCCCAGTGTTGGGACAGAGCAGCAGAGCCATATCTTACTAAATGCGGCTATGTGATGCGCTCTCCCACTAGTGCAACGCAGAGCAGCAACTTGGCTTCTGCAATGCGTTACACACCCTTTTTAGTAAACGTGCTCGTGATGTGGTTTACAATGACAGACTTTGGGTAAAAAGGGATACACAAGTAAGGGAATCTGCATGAGAAGGCATAAGTATAAAGAGAAATCCCTATTTTTGAAAATCAGTGTACGTATGTGGATAAAATAGAGCAAGCAGGATTTCAAACAAAGGAGAATTAGCAATGATAAAATGGAAAGAAAATATGAATATAGGTGAAATATCATTCAACGTGCTCTATTACTTCAAGCTATAAGACTATTTTTATAAAGCCAGGGTACTATGAGGAGACCGTGAAATACATGGCCTTAAATCAAAAGAAATGCGTGTAATGTATTGCATTTCTTTTAAGAAACATTTTCAAATGAGGAAAGAGTAGGTAAATGTTTTATTCAGGGTAAAATTGTCTTTTTTTGCTATTTTTGTAAACGTTGAAGTAATTGTACAATGCTTTGCCGAGGCAAGTATTGTGCCATTGTTATGTGCGTTTTCATGTAAGCTAGAGCACTAGACATGGACTTTTTCTGAGAGGTAGATGAACACACCTCCCAACGCAACCAATCAGAAAGACAATGCTACTGAAACAGTGGGAACAGGAAGAAACCTACATTACATTTACTTTCCTGAGAGCTCCCTTGTGCTTTACTCACAGACAACAAATTCCACATGAATGGTGCTAGCAGGAAATTAAAGACAAGCCTAAAAAGAAGTGAATATTACTGAAACCCAGGCAGAGTTATAACTTTTCCTCTAAATCAGTGTGGCATCAAAATCATATAGTTCATAGTCATATCCGGGTCCTTGAAGGATTCGGAGAGCTTTTTCCAATCAATCAATCAAGGGTTTATAAAGCGCGCTACTCACCCGTGAGGGTCTCAAGGCGCTGGGGGGGGGTGCAGCTCCGGATCAGTCGAAGAGCCAGGTCTTGAGGCTCTTCCTGAAGATGTGCAGAGTGGGGGAGCGTCTGATGTTGACTGGGAGCTCGTTCCAGGTCTTTGCTGCGACGTAGGAGAAGGCTCTTCCGCCTGCTCTGGTTCTGCGGATGCATGGGGTCTCTGCCAGGGCGAGGTCGGCGGAGTGGAGGTTCCTTTTGGGTCTGTGGAGGGAGACTCTTTCGTTGAGGTATTTGGGTCCGATGTTGTGGAGGGATTTGTAGGCGTGGGTGAGTAGCTTGAAGGTTACTCTTTTCTTGATGGAGAGCCAGTGGAGCTCTCGTAGGTGCTGGGTCATGTGCTCGTGTCGTGGGGTTCCCAGGACGAGTCTGGCTGCGGTGTTCTGGGTGGTTTGGAGCTTGTGTAGCAGGGTTTTGTTGATTCCGGGGTAGAGGGCGTTACCGTAGTCCAGTCTGCTGGTTATGAGTGCATGGGTGTTGCAAAGTCATCCTGTGCCCTGGGCACCCCCCAACTTTTTGCTGACTGATACTGGTGGTAACTGACTCTGACTGACCCTGGGCTCTGCCTAACCAGGCCCAGGGCCAGTGCTATGCTGAAAGAGACACTTTAGAATACCGTTAAAACACCTACATACACTAGGGTACACAATGGTATGGTGGGGGTACCCCTGCGATTGGCATGACCTACCCTATAAGCCCCTAGTATATAATAGGGCAGGGGGATTGAAACTACCTAAAAGTCCCTAGTGCCGTAGGGCATGGCAGTTTAGAGGCCAGCAGCTCTTTTTGCACTTGCATGTGTGCACTGCTGAAGCCTGAGGTCAGTTTAAAAGCAGCCCTGGGTACCAGGACTGCTTTTAAAAAGTAAATTGTGCCCAAACTCGACTTTGGGGTTTGGGGCACTTAAAAATGGATAACCTACAATGTTATGGCATATTAGGGACCCCCAGGGTCTCCCCTAGGTATAAAAATAAAAATAAAAACAACCAACAAGGAATTGAGGGTCTAAGGGAACATTTTACAGACCAGGCGTGGATGTATTCCCCAAAAGTAACTCACAAAACAACCAAAATATCCACGGGTCTAATGAGTCAAAACAGACCCTTAGGCAACTATAGACCTAAATACCTGTGATCCTACTAACAGAGTAAAATCCTTGAAACAGGAAAATCCTTATAAAAGGACGGATTCCCATCACTCACCGAAGTGACATGCTTCATCATCTGGGATCTCCTCCTAGTTACACACTGGTGCAACTAAGGGCTACAACCCTCTCACTGAGAGAGGGGAGCTCACGGATGTTTTTTTCAAAGCAGTATGTTGTAAATAGAGAGCTCTATAGGATCCAAACGATGTGAGGAAGAATTTGAGTGAGAGAGTGATGGGCGCAGTGCTTGAAAGTGAAGAGTGAAGATAAAATTGGACGGCAAGAGAAAAGAGATGTAATAAGCATCTCTTGCTGTCCAAAATTAAAAACAGTGCAAAAGCAGTTTTGACAAAATAACTGCAGAGGTGTAATAACTGGGTCTACATGTTTCAGCCATATGGATTAAAAGTAATCCTTGGCCTTCCTCAGGACCACAAAAAATATATTGCTACTGCGTAGTGAGTGATAATGTAAAACATACAAACAAGGTTGGAACAAATACAACCATGTAACCTGATATGCAGGTGTTCAAATCCTCCGTACTTTACAGGATGCTGGTAGCACCTGCAAAAAAAGGATGATTTTGAGAAAACAGGAAAAGTAGGTCTAGTGCTCATATCGTCTATCAGTATAGACCGTGGTGCAAAAGTAACCATCATGTACGCATTGTGATAAAGTGCTGCCCAAATTCGACTTTGATGCTAGGAGCACTGTGAAGTGAGGATCTGCAATATTTTTACAGATTCAGAACCCCTAAAGTCTCCCCTAGTTGTCCCATGGGGTGGGTGTCCTGTAGATATAAGCAAAGTACTTATAAAATATGTTTTTGTAAGTCCTGGTGCTGGAAAAATGGCCCAAGTCATTTTTCCCATTGCAAATCCCCTGTTACATAGGTTAACATGGTAGGAAGTTATTATCTAATAACTCTTGATAGGGGAGGGCTAGACGTGCCATTCAAAGACTTCCCGAATGGTATTAATAAATTCCACAATATGATATTGTTGAATTTCTCCTAAAGAATGTACATACAAGAAGTTATAAGACTTTCTTGTTTGGAAGTCCAAATTCAGCCTTCCAGTGGTCTGCCCTGATTGGTCAGAGTTAAGTGGATTAGCCAGGCTGCCTTGAAGAGGTGATAAAGAGCCCCTGGGGTCAACCAGCTCTGCTGGCAGGGCAGTGTGCTGTTCCAAAGGAATGCCAGGCCAGGGGGAGGAGTCGTAAACTATGTTCATCAAAGAGGAGAGCAGAGAACAGTGACATTTACAACTCTGAACTTCCCACCTTAGGCAGATGGTAGGATTAAGGAAGGTATGAGCAGATGCAGGGGGAGTGTCTAAGTACATTTGCCATCCTAGGGGTGTGTTTAGCCAGCTCTTGCCTCCTTGCTGGAAAATCTGCCATTATGGATTTGGAAGATTTGATCCACTCTGGGACAAAATAATGCCACAATCTACAGGAAGTGGTCATATGTTTGAGGAGTTACCCTGCTCCCATTGGTCAGGAGTGACCTCCTGTCTGACCTAGAGAACATGGAATAAGTATCTGAGAGGGGCAGAGCCCTCCAGATCTGCTGCTTGAAACTTACTGAAGCAAGACATTGTCAAGCTGAGAAGTTTTGCTGTGCAAAGATTTCTAAGGCCTGACCTCTGAAGACTGCACCATCTGAAACTACAGCCCTGTGCATTATCTTGCTGAAAAGGAACTAAAGAGTGGACTCCCTGAAAGCTACAGGTTAAAAGAGCTAATCTGGAACATCACCAACTAAATCTGCACCTTGGAGAACTACCAGTGGATTTGTAAGGGTGACGTCCAAGTGGATTGTGGGAACTGAAGTCCTCAACTTTCAAGGACCATCTTGGAGCTTCCAGACCCTTGGAGTGAGTTTGAGACACTTTGGGACCCTTTGAGGAACTTCAGGAAGAAGTTCAAGAAGTTTGGAGAACTTTGGAGGAACTTTGAAAAAAAGCTCCATAGAGGGACCGACTCAACCTGGTCAGCCAAGCTGCCTGCCTTCAACCGCGAGCCGGCCAAGCCACCCAGGTTCGTCCCGCTAAAAGCTCCGTCGGTCCGACTTCCAGAGTTTGACCGGGAGTAGAAGAAATCTGAAGCCGGCGAACCCTCACCGGATCCGGCTACATGAAGAGCATTGAGAGACCCCGCGAGAAAAAGCTCCAGAAAAGTTTCTAAGTCTGCTCGTAGAAAAGGTGACCGGGAGCAACCGCGAGAGCCAAGCCGCCTGCCTTCCATCGCGTGTCGGCCTGGGCTCCTGGGTTGCCCCGCTGAAGCGCTAAAGAAAAAGTTTCTAAGTCCGCTGCAGGGAAGTTGACCGGGAGCTCGTCGAAAGGCAATCCGGCGAACCCTCACCGAATCCGGACTGGCTGGGAGCTTCAAGGGACCTCGGGGAGAAAAGCTCCAGAAAAGTTTCTAAGTGTGAAGGTAGAAACTGAGACCGGGACCTGCCGCAAGCTGTAGCCGCCCAGGGCTCCATCGCGGTCGGCCTGAAACTTTGACTTTGCCCCGGTCTATCACGAGCAGGTATCCCAATATGGTGCTATAATCTTCTAAATGCTATATTTTGCTAAATCTTTGAAAATTCATATCTCCGGTTCCCTACATTGGATTTTTGTCGTTTTGGTGTCATTTTAAAGATAAAAATATTTCCTATTTTTATAAATTGGTGTTGGATTTTTATTATGTGTTGTGTCTTAATTATTTACTGAATTGGTGTTTTTAAATGCTTTACATACCTGTCTTTGAAGGTAAGCCTGCCTGCTCGCAGCCACGTTACCAAGGGTTGAGCATAGGAATAATTTTCTAAGACCTATGCTGAGTCCTACCAATGATTAGTGGCCTTATTGCCAGTGGCAGACCTACATTTCCCCCTACCAATAATCCACTTTCCATCATTTGGTGCTCAGCGGTGTGAATGAGGACTTGTGTTTAAAAAGTACACCTTTCAGTGAATGAATTTGGATTATAAAAATCCTCTAAATTGCCTTAGAACAAAACTTTTGAGTTTGATTTTTGGAATTTGGACTAAACTGTTTTTAATCCATTATTTTGATTTTTCCAAATTGTTCTAAGTCTGTTGTGCCTAGTTGTTGTGACCCAAAACTAGGGAACCATGGAGCTGGACCTGGCTAAACTGTCCCAGTTCAAGCTTGCTGAGCTTAGGGAACAGTGTAGGCTTAGGGGGCTGCCTGCTGCCAAGAAGATGAGGAAGGCAGGGTTACTTGAGTCCCTACAGGCCTGGGCCGGGGCAGCTGAGGAGAACCTAGGGGGGTGGGAGGATGTTCCCCCCAACCTCACCCAAGAGGGGGGTGAGGATGAGACCTCTTCCATTGTGACTAGTGTTAGCCAGGTGAATCAAGGTGGTGGTGGGAGTGGGGAAGGATCCCTTACTCAGGAACCACTACCGTCCCTTGCAGAGAGACAGCTTCAGGCTCAATTAGCTTTGATAGCTTTAGAGCAGGAGAGATTGGAATTGGCTAAGAAGAGATGGGAGAAGGAGGAGTTGAGAAGAAATGGTGGCAGTGAAAATGATGAAGATTTTGAGATGTCCAGGGGTGGTGCATTTGAACCTAAACTTCCCAAGGGTATAGTGCCCAAGTACACAGAGGGGGTGACATTGACAAGTGGCTAGCAGCTTTTGAGAGGGCCCTTAGAATGAGTAGGGTCCACTCTAGGTATTGGGGTGCACTCCTGTGGGAGTTGATTCCAGTAGCTGGGAGGGATAGGCTCCTGACCCTGAAGGGAGAGGATGCAGAATCATACCAGCAGATGAAGGCATGCTTAGTCAAGAGATTTGGTCTGACTCCAGAGCAGTACAGGGTGAAGTTTAGAGGCACCCAGAAATTGAGTTCAAAGTCTTGGGTAGACTTTGTGGACGTTTCAGTGAAGGCACTGGAAGGCTGGATTGTTGGTAACAAAGTTGACACATATGAGGGATTGTATCATTTGTTTTTGAAAGAACATATTTTGACTCATTGTGAAGAAGAGAAGCTGACAGACCCCAGAGAGCTGGGTGAAGCAGCTAATGAGTGGGTGAGAACCCGGGTTTCCATACAGCACCAGGGGGGTGACCAGAAGAAAAGAGGACAGGTCCCTCCCCAGGGGAAAGCCCAAGGGAAAGAAGGTCAAAACCAGAAGGAGTCCTCCAAAGACCCACAAAAACCTGCACAAGGAGGGGGGCCCCGAGCCAACCCAAATCCAAAGGGAGGTGGAATCAGGGAAAGAATGGTAGGTTCTTTGATCCCTCAAAAGTGGGTAAGTGCTTTAACTGTAACCAGCCAGGGCACAAACAGGGAGATGCTGTCTGCGCCAAGAAGCTCCCCCCTAAGGGGCCATCCACAGGGATTGCCAGTGTCAGTGCAGGGGTGGAGAGTGGTGCCCCAGTGAGGAGTAGTCAGGTGGTGGAAGCAACCTTAGTGTCCCTGGGTGGGGTGAATATTGCAACCTTTGCTGCCTTACCTCCAAACATGGACAAGTACAGGCAGAGGCCTAAAGTGAATGGGACTGAGGTTGAGGCTATTAAAGACACCGGGGCTAGTGTAACTATGGTCCTGGATGAGCTGGTGCCTCCAGAGAGGTTGTTACCTGGTGAATTTCACCAGGTGACTTATGCAGACAGCACTACCAAACTCCATCCTATGGCTGTGGTGGATTTGGAATGGGGAGGTGTGACAGGCCCTATGAAGGTAGCTGTGTCAAAGGTGCTCCCAGTCCAGTGTTTACTGGGCAATGATCTTGAAGCCTCTGTGTGGTCAGAGGTGGAGAGAGGACTCCATATGAAAATATTGGAGCTCCCTGAGTGGGTATGTGCTGTGACTAGGTCACATACTAGCCAGAAGGGAGGGGCTGGACACTTGGACCCTGGAACAAAGGGCCAAGCATCCAAGGACAAGGGTACTGGGCCTGGTGAGCCAGCCCAGGGAACTCCAGAGGTGCAGGAAGAATCTAACCCTGATGGGGAGGATCTGGCCTCTGAGGGAGGGACTCCATCCCTGCCAGAGCTGTCAGATTTGGCAGAACTGACAGGAGCAGGTGGACCCTCCAGAGAGGAGTTCAGTAAGGGACAGCGTGACTGTCCCACCCTTGAGAGCTTGAGGCGGATTGCTTCTAAGCAAGAGGAGGGG
Source organism: Calotriton arnoldi (assembly GCA_963921515.1). Lineage (NCBI taxonomy): Eukaryota > Metazoa > Chordata > Amphibia > Caudata > Salamandridae > Calotriton > Calotriton arnoldi. The sequence goes on along the minus strand of CAWUFW010015849.1, from coordinate 77,465 downwards.
GATGACAGTGGGTTTCACAAACTCTACTGGGAAGATGGACTGCTTTATACTGAGGCCAGAAACCTCAAGGAGGGGGCCACCAGGAGGTTGGTGGTGCCCCAGAAGTACAGAGAGTTCATCCTGACTTTGGGTCTTGATATCTCCTTAGCAGGACATTTGGGACAGACAAAGACAGGGAACCGATTGGTGAACCATTTCTACTGGCCCCATATGTCTGAAAAGGTAAAGGAGTTTTGCAGCTCCTGTGTCACCTGTAAGGCCAGTGGCAAGGCAGGGGGCAAGACAAAGGCTCCCCTAATACCACTGCCAGTGGTGGGGGTTCCTTTTGAAAGGGTGGGGATGGACACTGTTGGTCCCCTGGACCCACCTACTGCATCAGGGAATAGGTATATCTTAGTGGTAGTTGACCATGACACTAGTTACCCTGAAGCTATACCTCTTAGAACCATTGATGCTCCTGCGGTGGCTGGAGCACTGCTTGGTGTGTTCACCAGAGTGGGTTTTCCAAAAGAGGTGGTGTCAGATAGGGGCACGAACTTCCTGTCCAGCTATCTGACTGCTATGTGGGATGAGTGTGGTGTCAACTACAAGTTCACCACCCCCTATCACCCACAAGCAAATGGTCTTGTTGAGAGATTCAACAAAACCCTGAAGGGCATGATAAATGGGTTGTCAAAGAAACTCAGGAGGAGATGGGATGGTCTCCTCCCATGCTTACTGTTTGCCTACAGGGAGGTGCCACAGAAAGGGGTTGGTTTCAGTCCCTTTGAGTTGTTGTTTGGACACCCTGTGAGGGGGCCATTGAGCCTGCTGAGAGAGTCTTTAAGGAAGCCTCTTAAAGAAGCAAAGGACAATGTGCTTGACTATGTGCTAGGCCTGAGATCTAGAATGGCAGAGTACATGTACAAGGCAAACAGGAAACTGGAGGCCAGCCAGGAGCTCATGAAGCACTGGTATAATCAAAAGGCTACTATGCCTGAGTATACTCCAAGACAATTGGTGTGGGTGTTAGAGCCTGTGGCTCCAAGGGCCCTCCATGACAAGTGGTGTGGGCCCTATCCAATCTTAGAAAAGAAGGGTGAGGTTACCTATTTGGTTGACCTTGGCACCCCAGGAACCCTCATAGGGTCCTGCATGTGAATAGATTGAAACCCCACCATGACAGGGCAGACATGACCATGTTACTGGTCACTGATGAGGGTGTGGAGGAGGAAACTGAGCCTGTGCCCGACCTCCTCTCCACTAATGTGCAAGATGGGTCAGTGGAGGGGGTGATACTCTCTCCCAAGTTGACAGACCAGCAGCACAGAGACTGTAAGCAAGTGCTGGAGCAGTTTGCTGGCCTGTTCTCTTTGACCCCAGGCATCACTGAGTGGTGTGTGCACCACATTGACACTGGTGACAGCCTACCTGTCAAAAATAAACTGTACAGGTTGTCTGACCATGTCAGAGCCAGCATTAAAGCTGAGGTTGCTAAGATGCTGGAATTGGGGGTAATTGAACCGTCTGAGAGTCCATAGGCCAGTCCAGTGGTGCTGGTACCTAAACCTAATCCTCAGGGGGACCCAAGGAGTTAAGGTTCTGTGTGGACTACAGAGGATTGAATGCAGTCACAAAGACTGACGCTCACCCTATACCTAGAGCTGATGAGCTCATTGACAGGTTAGGGGCTGCTAAGTACCTGAGTACTTTTGATTTGACTTCAGGTTACTGGCAGATTGCCCTCACTGATGGAGCAAAGGAGAGGTCAGCATTCTCCACACCAGAGGGACATTATCAGTTCAAGGTAATGCCCTTTGGATTAAAGAATGCACCTGCCACCTTCCAAAGGTTGGTGAACAGGGTCTTGTCTGGGTTGGAACAGTTCAGTGCAGCTTACCTGGATGATATAGCTGTATACAGTTCTACCTGGGGGGATCACTTAAGCCTCCTAAGGGAAGTGCTTCAGGCCATGCAGCAGGCAGGCCTGACTATTAAGGCAAGCAAGTGTCAAATAGGGCAGAGTACTGTGGTGTACCTGGGCCACCTGGTAGGTGGGGGCCATGTACAGCCTCTCCAAGCTAAACTTCAAACTATTTTGGATTGGACAGCTCCTGTTACCCAGACTCAGGTCAGGGCATTCCTTGGACTGACAGGGTACCTTAGAGGGTTTGTTCAAAATTATGGGACCATTGTGGGGCCCCTAACAGAACTCACTTCTAAAAAGAGGCCCAAGAAGGTGATTTGGACCCCAGAGTGTCAGAAGGCTTTTGACACTCTGAAAGCTGCTATTTGTTCAACACCAGTGCTACTAGCCCCTGACTACACAAAATAATTTGTGGTTCAGACAGATGCTTCAGAGCAAGGGATTGGGGCAGTGTTGTCACAGCTAAATGAAGAGGGCCTTGATCAGCCAGTTGACTTTATTAGCAGGAGGCTTTTTCCCAGAGAGCAGAGGTGGAGTGCCATTGAGAGAGAGGCTTTTGCTGTGGTTTGGTCCCTGAAAAAGTTGAGACCATATTTGTTTGGGACTCACTTTCATGTTCAAACTGACCACAGGCCTCTCAGATGGCTCATGCAGATGAGAGGGGAGAATCCCAAGCTGTTAAGGTGGTCCATTTCCCTACAGGGAATGGACTTTACAGTGGAACACAGACCTGGGGTTGCCCATGCCAATGCAGATGGACTTTTCAGGTTTTTCCACTTAGCTGATGAGGACTACCAGGGTGTAGGTTAGTAACCCATCACCCTTCGTTTGGGGGGGGGGCTATGTTGCAAAGTCATCCTGTGCCCTGGGCACCCCCCAACTTTTTGCTGACTGGTACTGGTGGTAACTGACTCTGACTGACCCTGGGCTCTGCCTAACCAGGCCCAGGGCCAGTGCCAAGCTGAAAGGAACACATTAGAATACAGTTAAAACACCTAACATACACTAGGGTACACTATAGTATAGTGGGGTACCCCTGTAATTGGCATGACCTACCCCATAAGCCCCTAGAATATAATAGGGCAGGGGATTGAAACTACCTAGAAGTCCCCAGTACCCTGGGGCAGGGCAGTTTAGAGGCCAGCAGCCTTTTTCAGCACTTGCATGTGTGCACTGCTGAAGCCTGAGGTCAGTTTAAAAGCAGCACTGGGTGCCAGGACTGCTTTTAAAAAGTAAATTGTGCCCAAACTCGACTTTGGTGGTAGGGGCACTTAGAAATGGATAGCCTACAATGTTGTGGCATATTAGGGACCCCCAGGGTCTCCCCTAGGTATCCCAGGGGTGGGGGGTCAGATATTTATAAGGTACACCCTTATAAAATGAGTTTTTATATGCCTGGGTAAAGTGAAATTTCACATTTCACTCCCACATTGTGTTAAAGTGCTACTCAAATTCGACTTTGATGCTAGAAGCACTGTGGAAGGAGGATCTGTAATATTTCTGCAGATTCAGAACCCCTAAATTCTCCCCTAGTTGCACAGGGGGTGGGGGTCCTGTAGAAATTAGGGAAATACTTATAAAATATGTTTTTATAAGCCCTGGTGGTAGAAAACTAGCCCAAGTCATTTTCCCCATTGCAAATCCCATGGCCCATAGGTTAACATTGTAGGAAGTTATTAAATAATAACTCCTGATAGGAAGGAGATAGAGCTACCGTTCAAACACTTCCTAGAATGGTAGTGAAAAATCCAACAATATTATATTGTTGAATTTCTTCTAAAATGTACAGACAAGAAGTTATTAGACTTTCTTGTTTGTGGATCCAAATCCAGCCTTCCAGTGGTCTGCCCTGATTGGTCAGAGTTAAGTGGATTAGCCAGGCTGCTTTGAAGAGGTGATAAAGAGCCCCTGGGGTTAACTGGCTCTGCTGGCCGGGCAGTGTGCTGTTCAATAGGAATGCCAGGCCAGGGGGTGGAGTCGTAAACCATGCTCTTCAAAGGCAGAGGGGAGGCCTGGGTGTCAGTTACACTTTTACACTTTTGACCCAGAGTCAGGGCTAGGCTTAAGGAAGGTATGTGCAGGTGGTAGGGGGAGAGTCTAAGTAAATTAGCCATCCTAGGGGTGTGTTTAGCCAGCTCTTACCTCCTTGCTGGAAAATCAGCCATTATGGATTTGGAAGATTTGATGCACTCTGGGACAAAATAATGCCACACTCTACAGGATGTGGTCATCGCCTTGAAGAGTTACCCTGCTCCCATTGGTCAGGAGTGACCTGCTGCTTGACCCAGAGAATTTTGAATAAGTATCTGAGAGGGGCAGAGCCCTCCAGATCTGCTGCTTGAAACTTACTGAAGCAAGACATTGCCAAGCTGAGAAGATTTTGCTGTGCAAAGATTTCTAAGGCCTGACCTCTGAAAACTGCACCATCTGAAACTACAGCCCTGCGGATTATTTTGCTGAAAAAGAACTAAAGAGTGGACTCCCTGAAAGCTACAGGTTAAAAGAGCTCATCTGGAACATCACCAACTAAATCTGCACCTTGGGGAACTACCAGTGGATTTGTAAGGGTGACGTCCCAGTGGATTGTGGGAACTGAAGTCCTCAACTTTCAAGGACCATCTTGGAGCTTTCAGACCCTTGGAGTGAGTTTGAGACACTTTGGGACCCTTTGATGAACTTCAGGAAGAAGTTCAAGAAGTTTGGAGAACTTTGGAGGAACTTTGAAAAAAAGCTCCATAGAGGGACCGACTCAACCTGGTCAGCCAAGCCGCCTGCCTTCAACCGCGAGTCGGCCAAGCCATCCAGGTTCGTCCCGCTAAAAGCTCCGTCGGTCCGACTTCCAGAGTTTGACCGGGAGTACAAGAAATCTGAAGTCGGCGAACCCTCACCGGATCCGGCTACATGAAGAGCATCGAGGGACCCCGCGAGAAAAAGCTCCAGAAAAGCTTCTAAGTCCGCTCGTAGAAAAGGTGACTGGGAGCAACCGCGAACGCCAAGCCGCCTGCCTTCCATCGCATGTCGGCCTGGGCTCCTGGGTTGCCCCGCTGAAGCGCTAAAGAAAAAGTTTCTAACTCCGCTCCAGGGAAGTTGACCGGGAGTTCGTCGAAAGGCAAGCCGGCGAACCCGCACCGGATCCGGACTGGCTGGGAGCTTCGAGGGACCTCGCGAGAAAAAGCTCCAGAAAAGTTTCTAAGTGTGAAGGTAGAAACTGAGACCGGGACCTGCCGCAAGCTGTAGCCGCCCAGGGCTCCATCGCGGTCGGCCTGAAACTTTGACTTTGCCCTGGTCTATCGCGAGCAGGTATCCCAATATGGTGCTATAAACTTCTAAGTGCTATATTTTATTAAATCTTTGAAAATTCATATCTCCGGTTCCCTACATTGGATTTTTGTCGTTTTGGTGTCATTTTAAAGATAAAAATATTTCCTATTTTTATAAATTGGTGTTGGATTTTTATTATGTGTTGTGTCTTAATTATTTACTGAATTGGTGTTTTTAAATGCTTTACATACCTGTCTTTGAAGTTAAGCCTGTCTGCTCGCAGCCACGTTACCAAGGGTTGAGCATAGGAATAATTTTCTAAGACCTATGCTGAGTCCTTCCAATGATTAGTGGCCTTATTGACAGTGGCAGACCTACATTTACCCCTACCAATAATCCACTTTCCAACATTTGGTGCTCAGCGGTGTGGATGAGAACTTGTGTTTAAAAGTACACCTTTCAGTAAAGTGAATTAAGATGATAAAAATCCTCTAAATTGCCTAAGAACAAAACTTTTGAGTTTGATTTTTGGAATTTGGACTAAACTGTTTTTAATCCATTGTTTTGATTTTTCCAAATTGTTCTAAGTCTTTTGTGCCTAGTTGTTGTGACCCAAAACTAGGGAACCATGGAACTGGACCTGGCTAAACTGTCCCAGTTCAAGATGGCTGATCTTAGGGTACAGTGTAGGCTTAGGGGGCTGCCTGCTTCCAAGAAGCTTAGGAAGGTAGGGTTGCTTGAGTCACTAAAAGCCTGGGCTAGGGCAGCTGAGGAGAGTCAAGGGGGGATAGAGGGTGTCCCCCCCAACCTCCTCCAAGAGGGGGAGGAGGTTGAGGATGATGCCTCTTCCATTTTAACTAGTGTTAGCCAAGTGAATCAAGGTGGTGGTGGTGGGAGTGGGGAAGGGTCCCTTACTCAGGAACCACTACTGTCCCTTGCAGAGAGACAGCTTCAGGCTCAATTAGAGTTGATTGCCTTGGAGAAGGAGAAATTTGAATTGGCTAAGAGAAGATGGGAGAGGGAGGAGAAGAGAAATGGTGGCAGCGAAAGTGAAGAAGATGTTGAGATGTCCAGGGGTGGTAGATTTGAACCTAAACTTCCCAAGGGCATAGTGCCCAAGTACACTGAGGGGGATGACATTGACAAGTGGCTAGCAGCTTTTCAGAGGGCCCTTAGAATGAGTAGGGTCCACTCTAGGTTTTGGGGTGCACTCCTGTGGGAGTTGATTCCAGTAGCTGGGAGGGATAGGCTCCTGACCCTGAAGGGAGAGGATGCAGAATCATACCAGCAGATGAAGGCATGCTTAGTCAAGAGGTTTGGTCTGACTCCAGAGCAGTACAGGGTGAAGTTTAGAGGCACCCAGAAATTGAGTTCAAAGTCTTGGGTAGACTTTGTGGACGTTTCAGTGAAGGCACTGGAAGGCTGGATTGTTGGTAACAAAGTTGACACATATGAGGGATTGTATAATTTGTTTTTGAAAGAACATATTTTGACTCATTGTGCAGAAGAGAAGTTACGCCAGTATCTAGTGGACTCTAAGCTGACAGACCCCAGAGAGCTGGGTGAAGCAGCTGATGAGTGGGTGAGAACCCGGGTTTCCATACAGCACCAGGGGGTGACCAGAAGAAAGGAGGACAGGTCCCTCCCCAGGGGAAAACCCAAGGGAAAGAAGGTCAAAACCAGAAGGAGTCCTCCAAAGACCCACAAAAACCTGCACAAGGAGGGGGGGCCCCGAGCCAACCCAAATCCAAAGGGATGTGGAATCAGGGAAAGAATGGTAGGTTCTTTGATCCCTCAAAAGTGGGTAAGTGCTTTGACTGTAACCAGCCAGGGCACAAGCAGGGAGATGCTGTCTGCACCAAGAAGCTCCCCCTAAGGGGCCATCCACAGGGATTGCCAGTGTCAGTGTAGGGGTGGAGAGTGGTGCCCCAGTGAGGAGTAGTCAGGTGGTGGAAGCAACCTTAGTGTCCCTGGGTGGGGTGGATATTGCAACCCTTGCTGCCTTACCTCCAAACATGGACAAGTACAGGCAGAGGCCTAAAGTGAATGGGACTGCGGTTCAGGCTATCAGAGACACTGGGGCTAGTGTAACTATGGACCTGGATGAGCTGGTGCCTCCAGAGAGGTTGTTACCTGGTGAGTTTCACCAGGTGACTTATGCAGACAGCACTACCAAACTCCATCCTATGGCTGTGGTGGATTTGGAATGGGGAGGTGTGACAGGCCCTATGAAGGTAGCTGTGTCAAAGGTGCTCCCAGTCCAGTGTTTACTGGGCAATGATCTTGAAGCCTCTGTGTGGTCAGAGGTGGAGAGAGGACTACATATGAAAATATTGGAGCTCCCTGAGTGGGTATGTGCTGTGACTAGGTCACAGACTAGCCAGAAGGGAGGGGCTGGACACTTGGACCCTGGAACAAAGGGCCAAGCATCCAAGGACAAGGGCACTGGGCCTGGTGAGCCAGCCCAGGGAACTCCAGAGGTAAACATAGCGCACCGGATAACAGCCACATTTGACACACGTACTGGGCAAGGCCTGTAATATGTTACAAGGTGTATATTTGTTTTGCAAGCTATGCTTACTGCGGCGTGCATTTGTGCTCGATTTATTGAAGGTTTGAGGTAAGAGTAGGCTTTTAAAACATTCCTCAATCATGACCACAAACAGCAAAAAAGGCTTTGCTCACACTGACCTGTGTGACCCGCTCTTCAGCATAACCGCTGGTGCCCGAAGCTCTGCAGAGAAACCTGCAGCCGGTGAATGTAAAGGTCCCGGGCTGCGAGATGAGAGCAATAGAAGGGATGGCTGTTAGCCACAAGAATAAAACACAGGCATGACTCTGGGACGGTTTTAACCCCTGGTGCTCTGGTTTCTGTAGCGGTGAAGCCTCCTCTGGTACAAGCGCCAGGTTACGTAGGAAGAGCGCCAGGGCCTTCTGTGCCAAGACAGATGGCAGTAACTGGGAAGGGGCCAAGTTAAACAAGTCTGTCTTCTTCACTTGAAAACTTTGCCATAAATAACCTCGAACACGGTGATCTCCGTCTTTTAAAAAAGACAAACCAGCCAATCAACATGAGGCACAGGAGTTACTCTCATGCTAAATACATTACCTCACACACACATGCATACTCACCACAGTTGTTGCCATGTTGCTGCCGCCACTCTGGTCGCCACTTGCAACGACAGGAAATACTCATACATCAACTGCCTAGCCAGAACACCTAGCTTCCTGTCAGAGAAACAGATGAAGGACACAAACAGGAAAGGGGAAAGCGACGGCCATTTCTGAAAGCTAATCTTCTAGTTGTATGTGCTGGAATTATAATCTGTATCTTTGACAGGAATCTGTTTAGAAATAGAAACCGGCCTCCCTGCTCTTCCCTGCTTATAGCAGATGGACTGTTGTTTATTAAGTAGACTACGAATATTTAATAATATTTGTGCACCCTGGAGGCACTTTTACAGATGCAGAAGTTTCCCCGCATGAGCGCCTTCTGAAAGCGTTCGGGAAAGACATGTTTCCACACAGAAATTACGAAGTTAGGCATGGAGAGGAGAGCTGTCGTACCAAGGCGTGCTACCACCCAGCAGCCCCACTGTGCGCGCCGCTGCTCGCGGCAATACTCCATGGGAGTAAACTTCTGAAACAAGAGACGCACAAGGCCAACCTCCCCTAAAAGGAAGCCCAAATCCAACCATACATTCTACCAAAAAAAGCCCAAATGCCGCTTTTCCCCGGTCAACAAAGAAATTTGCAAAAAGGCTATAAAAAAATACAATAAATGGAGTGGGAGGCACGACAGAGGCAGAACTAACACAAACGGTGGCATTAAGAGTTGGTGGGAGGAAGAAATGCAATAGTTAAATGTAGGAGTTATGGAACCAAAGCTCAGGCAAACAGTAACTGAGCAGGAAACCAAGAAAAAAATAGTCCCCCAAAGAACATATCAAGAACAATAGTGAAATGAAACAGTAGTAAATCCCTGATCTGCGGGATGAACAGAAGAGAGAAAGGAGGGACAAAGAGGCAGGACTGTCTACTAGCAAGCAGGGATTTTTAAAGGACACTGACAGAGACAAATCAAAAGCAATGGTAAAAAAGGGATGGACTTGATGCACACAGACTGAATACAGCAGGTCTGGAAGAGACAGCTGCAGGCCCGGTTCTAGCGGGTGGGCCGGGTGGGCCATGCCCACCCCAAGATGAGCCTGGCCCACCCAAACATGAGCCTTGGCCCTCGCAGTGAATCTGCCACCGATGTACAACAATAAAAAATGTTCAGATAACTGGTGATTTATGATCCTGCTAGAGAGCAGTCATTTGTCCGTTGGTAGTTTTTAAATGCAGATAAACTGTATTTTATGTGGATAGCTCAGTGGGTTACTGCCTTTGTCACAGAGATCCTTGTGTTACTTGCAGGTCAGAAATTACAATCCTAAAATAGGACAGTGACCTCTGAACTGTCATCAAAGAGCTGCATACAAACTTCGCTTTTTTGTGTTGTGATATAGTTAGAACTTCCCCAGTCTTTCATTATTCTAATGTTGCTAAAAGGAGTTTGTTCGGGCAGATATACATTTTTATCAGTAAAGCCAACCTGCAACCACTGGAGTACTCTTTAAATCCTGAGTTTGTGCTTCTCCAGACCAAACCCTCTTAAAATATATTGCCCACCAGTACAGATGACGTGATTCCTACACCTTGTAATCCTCATTAATTTATGTGACATTCCCTGGAGACTGATTTATTGTCTCTGTATAATGTGTGCATGATGTAAAGTACTGTGACACCCTACACTGATATGAATAGCGCTATACAACAAATTAAATGCATATGAGAAGAGGGGCTATGGAGAGATGAGGAGCACTGGTGGAGGGTGGCAGTGAGGGAATCCGAGGAGGAGGTCAAGGGGTGGAGGTGGGGAGCTACAGAGAGATGAGGGGCACCAGTGGAGGGTAGTATTGAGGGAATCCGAGAAGGACGACAATAGGGGGAGGGGCTATGGAGCGATGAGGGGCATTGTTGGAGGGTGGCAAAGAGGGAATCCAAGGGGGAGGTCATGGGATGGAGGGAGGGAGAGGGGGGAGCTACGGAGAGATGAGGGTGGCAGTGAGGGAATCCGAGGAGGAGGTCAATAGAGGGAGGGGCTACGGAGAGATGAGGGGAACTGGTGGAGGGTGGCAGTGAGGGAATCCGAGGAGGAGGTCAATAGGGGGAGGGGCTACGGAGAGATGAAGGGCATTGTTGGAGGGTGGCAAAGAGGGAATCCAAGGAGGAGGTCATGGGGTGGGGGGGAGCTACGGAGAGATGAGGGGAACTGGTGGAGGGTGGCAGTGAGGGAATCCGAGGAGGAGGTCAATAGGGGGAGGGGCTACGGAGAGATGAAGGGCATTGTTGGAGGGTGGCAAAGAGGGAATCCAAGGAGGAGGTCATGGGGTGGGGGGGAGCTACGGAGAGATGAGGGGCACTAGTGCAGGGTGGCAGTGAGGGAATCCGAGGAGGAGGTCATGGGGTGGGGGGCTACGGAGAGATGAGGGACACTGGTGGAGGGTGGTAGTGAGGGAGTCTGAGGAGGAGGTCATGAGGGGGAGGGGCTACGGAGAGATGAAGGGCACTGTTGGAGGGTGGTAGTAAAGGTGTCTACGGAGAAAGAGGTCATTGGTGGGGTGGCAAAAAAGACTTTCGCATCAGCGCTAAAGCCGGCCCTGTCATGGCCTTTCTGTTTTTGGTTATTTAATTAACAGTCGGGTCATTAGGTCAACTGTGGAACATACTTTAAAGTACATGCTAATTACATTTACTGCTATATTCAATGTTTCAAGTTTGAAGGTGATTTTACTAATGTTTTTTACCAGGAATAATGAAAGTTGAACCGGATGGTGGCTGATATGGTGCTGGGGCCCAAGGTCAGCTATGAGATAAGGTGCACTGGAGAGGGGTGGTAGAAAAGTGGATAATCAGGCCTGGAAGGGAGTGCGCTGCAGAGTCTGGGGTCAGGTGGAGGTAGTAATGAAGAGGGATTCTCCCTGAAGGCTCGCACAGAGGGAGGCTGAGTAGTGTCAATTGCCTGATACTCCCACCTCAGAAACCTCCTCTTCCCATCAAAGGGACATTACATGGAAAAAAACTATTTTTGAGAGTGATAACATTTAGAAAGAGATTTGGAAAAAAGTGCATTTTACTGGGCCTTGTAAGACTAAGGAGAGACAAATCGTGCCCTCAGTGGCCCACCCGAATGCACCCTCGGCCCACCCAAATAAGAATTCCTGGAGCCGGGCCTGGACAGCTGCGCTGTCTAGCTCGACCTAAAAATTAATGGCCCAACACCAGGGTGCTTAAATCAGAACGCAAGAGGGACTAATTTAGTTCTGAGAATCACACCCACTGATCCTACTTTTGTCATATTTCTTTATCTCCTATGTGTATAATATACAGAAAACAATCCTTTCTTGCAACTTTTTTCAAAGCATTGACAAGGCCAAAGCCAATAGGCTAGGTTTTAATATGATGCACAGCATTTGTATATGCAAGACATATAAACATTATTTGTGAAGGCCTGTGTTTACATGCTTTGGCACAGTAAAATCAGACCTATTAGATTTGCAAATGCTTATTTGGGTTTATTATCTGAGTCTTCGGTCTTCTTAGTAAAGTCCTGTGTTTGTTGAGCTAAAACTGTTGCAGTGCAGCATAAAGGGGTGTTCTGAGAACATCTATGTAGGCCTCCACAAACAACATAATGAAATGTTATGCAGTGTAAAAGGTTGATTTAAACACCTGTACATTGATTTCATGAAAAGTACATTTAAATGCATCTGTTTTTCTGTTCGCTTTTTAAATAATAATTATTCTCTGCATCTATTTTTAATTAAATTTCTTCTGGAAAAATTCTCCCTTTGCCACATCATCTAGGTATGTGCTTTTTCAAAATCCACCCAAAAAATAAAAGTAAAAAAACATGTCGCTAATATTACAGGCCCTTATCCCATTCAGTATGGAGTGGGATGAAGTTTAAAGTCACAACTTTACATATGTTTTAACTGTGCAAACATTTCGGACCACGAAGCTTGTGAAGTTAAAAAGGACCCCGTCTCCTTTCTCCACTTCTACACGTCCTGGGGCGGAAGTCGGAGTAGAGGGCAGATGATGAGACGATGGGCCGAGAGGAAACTATGGTTTTCCACAATGCGACTTAGAGGACAGTATGGAAACACAGTTTCCTGCAGCCTTCTGTCCTGTCTAGGGTGCAAAGGTCATCCAACTGAAGGGAACATCTGGTGGAGGAATCCGAAACTATGCGAGCTTCGGGTGAATTCGGATAACTTTGTACTTTTTCATAAAGTGTGAAATTGCCCTAAAATGTGGGCGAAATTAAAATGTCACCCATTGTTTCCAGTCGCAGTGCGAGAAGGGACACTAGAAGATAAAAATTCCAATTTCTTGCTTCAATACACAAAAAACGATTAGACCTTCAGGAGCCCCAACAAAAAAGCCACCACCACTCGACCTTGATATTTGGGTAATCGGGACAAGGAAAGCCTACAGTACCCATAAAACATCACTCTGGGGTCCGTCCAGAGCAGTTTTACTCCAGGAAGGCTCAAACCAGACAGTGACAAGCAGGACTCCGTTGCTATCTCCATGATTGTCTGCCTGATTGCAGGCCTTACTAAGAGTCTTCTGTCTCCAGACACTGATGCGGTCTCTAAAGCAGAGCAGCACAAGCCTTAATTGGAAGAGAGGGTGTGGAAGGGAACAGAGCTTAGCTGTCGTAGGAGAGATATAGAAGAAAGGAGGACACGACGCAATAAAGAGAAGACATTAGAATGGCAAGGAACAGGGAACAAGTCGAGGGTACACGCGGGTGGACGGCGTCCACCACCCACTATTTTCACAGGGTGAACGCCGACCACCCTGCCAAGAAGTTGGGCCCCACTAAATAATGTGCTGAACTCGTCCCGGTGTAATTTCCAAACACCGGGACACTTTCAGCAGCGATTGCAGGTTGTCTGCTTTCCATCTGTAACAACCTGCAGGCGGGACGGGGCTTTCTTATTTTAAACTCCTGCTGGGCCCCATAACAAAGGCCGAATTTAAGGGGTCATCAGGCCTCCTATTGTTCGAGTCTCTTGGATGGGAGCAGTCAGGAGCCTCACACCTGATGCAAATGCAGCAGAGCAGAGGGGAAACAAAGGTTAGCACTTCACACATACTTAAGAGAGGCAGCTTTTCACATTGTTCAGGCTCTGTTTACTAGACATGCGTGCACTGTAAGAATGTCAGATGTGTTAGTCACTCCCAGTATTTACACAAAATAAATGTAATTTATATAGAGCTTACTACCCCTGAGGAGGCGTTGAAATAATTTAAGTACCACAATTTTTCTTGTATAGCGCTACTCAAAGCAGAGTGTCAGAGCGCTTTATATCACACGTACATATTAAAGTCATGGCTTGTGATGCCACTTCCTATGATGTCAATTCCTGTGATGCCACATGTAATGTCATGCACCGTGATGTCACGCGAGTTCGCGCTATATAAAATCTGCAAAAAAAAACAAAAAAAACATTAGGCGTAGAGTAAAGACCCAGAGGCAACACGGGAAGATGTGCAAATGCAAGTGGAAAAAATTGATAGTACAAATTGAGATTTGGGGAAAGAAAAGTGTGTCAATTAACGAAACAGAGAGAAAAGACACCGGCGTGCTAACGAGGAAGATAATATATATTGTGGGGGAAAAACGTGAGCAACCGACACCTCAGCTCATTTCCCTAAGCATACAACTATTAAAAGCAGTGTTTGAAGACATGCAGTGCTTGAATATGCAACCTATATAAAACCTCAGAATGCACCAGAACTCGACAGGGGCTGTCCAGACATTGTGTAATGGCTCCAGTGAAATGACTGTCATTTCGTCAAACGTAGGAGAAAAAGATCCATAGATTCACTTCACGGAAGGAATGCTACGTTTCCCTGTGACTCGAGGCATGTTTTCAGAGCTGTAATTCAAGCAACTGGTTCAGCTCTGTAATTGAAATCCATTCCAGGTGGCTTTAACACGGGCTTTGGAGTCATTATTGACGCACTGCCCGTGATATTTACAAAGATTGATCGAAATCAATAAAGTAAATGCTGTGGAGGGCCTGTTATTTTACAGCACCTACCCCCGCAAAAGGATAAATTTCAAGTGACTGATGTGCTATTTTGTGAGCTTACGGTGTCACCCCAATAAAGAATGATTGACTCACTGACTAAATGTTTGAAGCCTGATCTATCATTCAAATACCGCGGATGAGGAAGAAATCGCACAAATGTGTCACCTGTTTCTCACATTGTTATTGGTAAATATGGCAAATTTTAAGGTTTGTTTTGCAAATGGTGTTGCGTTCATTGGACAACAAAATAAATATTGACTGACTTCGGTATGAGTCATATCAGATCTTAGAGTCTTAACGCCGGCCCTACTGGTGAAGGAGGGCCCCACCTTTCAAGGCCCCTCTTTCACTCGAGGCAAAAAGATATCTGGGAGTCATATAGGCTTAGGGGCTCCTCGCCACCTCATACAGGAGTATCCCCTCATTTTGCGTTACGCCACTGGCTGGCATGCCTCAGGTTTTGGCATGACAACTTTTGCTACATGTCAGAGCCTCTCGGGTTCTTATGCAACTTGCCACAGTAACTCTTGTTTCTCTCGCCTTCAACTGATAAAAGGGGTGCTTTAGGCCTGTCAAAAGCAAGTGGGGCTAGCAAATCAAATAGAGTCAGACTGCCTCGGAGAGCCCCTAAAGAGATGCCACATTGTATATCCCAAACATCAATTAAATGCACAGTTCTCAAATATGCTTCTAAATAATAAGATGTAAATGCGGTGTGGGCGCCATACAAAACATCTGATTTATGCGCACAGGATGTCAAATAGATTCTATAGCAGGACCGGAGGCTTCAGATTATGCTGTCTCAATTTCTTTACTGACTCACAGCAGCCAATGAAAACACAGTAACAATAGTAAAAAACTTCATTTCCCTTGAGGCTTTGAACCACGCCTCCTGTAGCAACCAATAGTCACACATTACATTCTACAAAATAATGAGGCACCATCTTGGCTTCCTCTTTCTTTGCTGCTCCGCAGTCAAGATAAGTGCCTCATTATTTTGTCTCTGATTCGAGTTGCCTTTTATTGGTATTTACACTTTGTATTGACTTTAATGCTTTTTTGCATACAAATTGTATCATGAATATTTTATTTGCCTTACTGCTGCGCCGCGCGCGCGCCTTCTCATTGTGTTAATTAATTTTATTTCACAGTGTGTGTTGCGCTGTTCGTATTTTCCACTTCACGATATTGCCCCCTGCCGCTTCCGACTCCCGCGCTGAGTCGAGCGGCCTTACTATGATGCGCGCTATCGGGGACTGGCCCCCCAGCGAAGGAGCGAGGCGCACGCTAAGACGCGACTGGAATCTGTGCGTGCGTCTCAGGAGCCTGCACGCGTCAGTGCACGCGTGAGGCCCCGATCTTACAAGCTGGTGTGTCGCCTTCTCCCGGGCTGAATTGGGATCTCCACACGCTTGCAGACGGCGGAGCCGGTACCAGGGCCCGATTTTGATAGCGCTTTTCACCGCATTTCCAGGCACATTTAATTATAACCCTTTCAGGCCCAAGAGTGGCAAATAAGAATTTTTGGAGGCCCTGAGCCCGATTAGGCAGTCAGGGGCCACACCCTCTGTTAGTCCTATCGGCCAGGAGCACTTTTGGTACCATTTGGGCCCCTCTGCTCCAGCTTTGCTCCTACCTGACGCCCTTGGTATTGTGACCTTATTGGGCTGCATAATTGAGCTTCCCTCTGGGGACCTGAGATTTCTTTTATCTAAAGAGCTGAGATGTCGGACTGTGAAGTCTACCAAGAGGAGGTGATTGCGTGTGATGAACCTGCGGATGCAGGGTACTACTATGATGAATCCATGGAGGAGATTATTGATAAAAGATTGGATGCTGAGCTGGACAAGGAAGGTCCTGTCCTCCGCCCTCTTACCTATAAACCAACGTTTAGAACAACTAGTTACAGGTACTCCCCTCCCCTCGGGTAGCCCTGCTCCGGCCCCCTCCCACCCCCGAACCAGTGGGTCTTCCCTGGCCTCACGTCAAGGTTTACTCCTCTCTATACAAATCCAAAGAACAGGCCACGAATGATGCCCCGACTCCTGTTTCCGCCCCCGGGCACTGTCCCTGACACTACGACTGACGCAGGCACACATACTGACTCCTCTCAGGAATCCAAGCCTCGTAAACGCGCCAAGAAGCGCAAACATTCCTCCTCGCCCACCCTTCCCTCCCCCTTTTCGTTTGATCCCTCTGACATAATCCACCCCCGCTCCGCAGACTGGGTCCCTCCCCCGGCGGTGGCGGAGTATATGCAAACTCACCTTAGGAAAAGTTTTGACAAAGATGTTAGAGCACGTTTGAAATCAGAATGTCCCCGACCGGACTTAGCACACAAAGTGGCGGTTACCCCTGACATAGATTCTTCAATGACCACTTTTCTGAAAAAATACAAAAAAGATCCCAAGAAGGGTATAGATTGCGCCCTCCGGGCGTGCCAGGTCAAAGTATTAGATATCGCAGGTCCTCTTGCAAAGATCCTTGAATTGGCATTGCAGGCTCAAGAAACCGGTGCAGCCATTCACCCAGAGGTTCTGGCTGGATGGACCCAGAGAGCTATTTGCCTCCTTGGTAATGCCAACTGCGCCCTCGCTTCGGAGCGGCGTAAGTCCGTCCTGTTGCGCAGTGATCCACAGCTCGTAGAGTAGGCGACGGCTGAACCAGGCCCATTGGCTGAAGGGCAACTGTTTGGCGAACGGTTCGTCAAGGACATTGCCAAGTTTGTCAGTACCTTTGCCTCTCTGGATAAATCCCAGTCTTCTCTGACGAGAGTCTTTCATCAGGTCTCTGGTAGGGCCGGGCGTGGCAGAGGACGCTCGACCGGTCGCTACGTCAATCCCAGTCCTCAGCGAGGTTTCGCCCCTCGACGCAGAGGGTACACCCAAGAGCCTGACCAAGCGGGCTTCTACCCATCGAGATCCCGTGGGTTCCGAGGACATTTCAACAGAGATGTCAACAGAGGCTACAAAAAATTTCGATGCCCAGTCATCTGGTAAGTCCCCAGTTGTTTCCAATGACCCCCCTCGGGGGCAGATTGTTTCATTTTCTGACGGATTGGTCACGCCTGACCACAGATGCGTGGATTCTCCACACAGTCCGAGGCTATCAGATAGAACTTTTAGACTCCCCGTGTCACATGACCCCTACCCGTCCTCTCCATTTTTCCCTACAAGAGCAAGCTTTTATAGATTCAGAGCTGCAAGAACTTTTGACCAAGCAAGCCATTGCCGTAGGACCCTTCCTTCCCGGAGGTTTCTGCAGCAACGTTTTCCTGGTACAAAAGAAGGGAGGAGGCCAGAGATTGGTGTTAAATCTCAGAGAGTTCAACCCCTATGTGGTGTACAGGCATTTCAAGATGGAAGGGATCCATCTGCTGAGGGATCTTCTGTTGGAACAGGATTGGATGGTCAGACTAGATCTGAAGGACGCCTACCTCACGGTTCCCATCTGCCCTTCCCATGAGAAATTCCTTCAATTCTCCTGGAAAGGGCAATGGTACCGTTATCGCTCACTTCCTTTCGGCCTGTCCTCAGCACCCTGGGTGTTCACCAAACTGCTAAAACCAGTGGTCACGCGCTTGCAAGAAATGGGAGTGAGGTTGATAGTTTATCTCGACGATATGCTGATCCTGGCTCAGGATCGAGACTTTCTTCTCACCCACTTGGAATGGACAATGTCCTTGCTACAGGAGTTAGGTTTTGTAATAAATATCAAAAAGTCCATGATTGTTCCGAATCAACAGATAGAGTTCCTGGGGTTTCAGATAAATTCAGTCTCAGCCCAACTTCTTCTGCCCATGGCAAAGATCAGATCTATCAAGAGGGAGATAACTTCAACTCTGTCCAAACAGATGATCTCGTTAAGAGTATTGGCGAGGATTGTGGGCCTCCTGGCGTCATCTATCCAAGCCATCTTTCCAGGCCCCCTCCATTACAAGGCCTTGCAACGACTGAAGATCTACTATCTACAAAAAAGGTTTTCTTACGACCATCTGATTCCACTGTCCCCAGACGCTCGAGAGGAGCTTCTGTGGTGGTTGGAACACATGACGGCATGGAACGGAAGAGCTATTTTTGACGCCTCTCCGGATGTCATAATCTAGTCCGACGCCAGCAGCTGGGGTTGGGGCGCTCGATGTGGGGACTTTGCCACCGGCGGACGTTGGTCCGCCGACGAGTTAAAGTTGCACATCAACTGCCTAGAATTACTGGCGGGATCATTCGCCATAAAGTCGATTTCCCCACTGAAGAGCAATTGCTGTATCCTTCTTCGGATGGACAATGTGTCCGCAGTACGATACATCAATCGACTCGGCGGGACGAAATCCCGTATGTTAGCCAACATTGTGAAGGAGTTTTGGCATTTCTGCCGGGATCACAAGATCAGCGTGGTGGCGGAGTATCTGCCGGGCAAATTCAATCAGGTAGCGGATTGGAACTCCAGGTTCCTGAGAGATTACAGCGATTGGAGGCTTCACCCCTCATTGTTTGCAGAGATCATGGGTATGCGAGGCCCGTGTCTGATAGACCTATTTGCCTCTCGCCTCAACACTCACCTTCCCATCTTTTTCAGTTGGAGGCCGGACCCGATGGCGAAGGGAACGGATGTGTTCCTTCAACATTGGGGACCACAGAGGAATTATGCCTTTCCACCATTTGCTCTGATCCCGAGGGTGGCGGCGCACATTCGCCGGCAGGTAGCGTCAGTAGTGTTGGTCACACCCTTGTGGAAGACTCAGTCTTGGTTTCCGACACTATTGGAGTTATCGGTGGATTTACCGTTTCAGCTCCCGATATTCCCGATGCTTCTCCAGGACCCAGTGGGAGCTCCACATCCGCTGGTCCTGCAGAACCAGCTGTCCCTCATGGTCTGGACACTCTCAGGCGACATGAGCGAATTGAGGGCCTTTCATCGGCGGCTGCCGAATTTATACACCAAGCTTGGGCTCCATCCACCCGCAAGCGGTATTCATCTTCATGGAAACGATGGACGGCAGGTGGATCCCGTGGGATCAAATCTAAAGGAAGTATTACATTTTTTGTCAGAATGTGCGGAATCTGGCCTGTCCTACAGGTCTGTGAATAATTTTACGTCTGCCCTTTCAGCTGGACATAATTATATTGATGGTAAACCAGTAGGGATGCATCCTCTAGTGTGTAAGTTACTCAAGGGCATTAGAGTGGCTAGACCGCCACGACCTCGTTATACCACGTTGTGGGATGTTTCTAAGGTTTTATCGTTGTTGGAATCTTGGCCTGATAATAAAGACTTATCATTGAAACAGTTATCGGTCAAGCTCACAAAGCTCTTGTGTCTGATCTCCTGTCGCAGGGTTTCAGATGTTCGTGCATTAGATTTGGCTTGAAGAATTTTTTCCCCACAAGGTGTCTCTTTTCTCATCTCCAAACGGACCAAAACCATGTCAAATTCGGTTGAGTATCCTGCTTTTCCACACAATGCTAAATTATGTGTTTTACAATGTTTAAAGACTTATGAAGAGCGTACTCTAGCCCATAGAACTGATCCCTTGGGTCAATTATTGTTAGCTATACAGAAACCTTTCCGACCTGTTTCCGCAGCCACGTTGGCGCGCTGGGTAAAATGGGTTATGGCAGAATCTGGCATTGATGTTTCGTTGTATGGTGCTCATTCAGCCAGAGGCGCTATGGCCTCTAAAGCATATATTTTGGGATCCAGATTGGAAGACATCCTTAAAGCGGCGGATTGGTCTTCAGATTCAATGTTTAAAATGTTTTATTACAAGCCGATTTCGCATGTTTCTTCAGTTGTTGTTGGTGAGCTTTGAACCAGCATAATCTGAAGCCTCCGGTCCTGCTATAGAATACAAAATTTTCCAGCTATCGCGACAAGAATTTTTGATTCTATTAAGGACACGGAGGCGAGGATTATCCCACCCGATGCGACATGTATGATGTAAACTGTCATAGTGTATGACGTATAATTAAACATGTTTGCCCTCCCTAAAATGTTGAATCTTTTGGGTTCCATATATTTTATGACTGTTTCTGTTTTCAGGAACCGACTCTAAACAAGCGTAGTGCCCTGTGCTTTCCAGACATGGATCTTCCTGTTGTAGGACGATGTCTACTGTTTCCAGGATCCTGGCTTGTGTTCTCCGTTGAGAACGAACCCTGGTGTTAGTACTCTCCGTTGAGAGTCAGGACTGTTATTTGGTTTTCGGACATTTAAAGACTGGTTTGCAAAGAAAGAGGAAGCCAAGATGGTGCCTCATTATTTTGTAGAATGTAATGTGTGACTATTGGTTGCTACAGGAGGCGTGGTTCAAAGCCTCATGGGAAATGAAGTTTTTACTATTGTTACTGTGTTTTCATTGGCTGCTGTGAGTCAGTAAAGAAATTGAGACAGCATAATCCTCGCCTCCGTGTCCTTAATAGAATCAAAAATTCTTGTTGCGATAGCTGGAAAATTTTGTATTCTGCTTCAGGTTGTTATGTTATGTTACATTTAATTCGAGGAAAGCTCATACATACATAGATCCTTCATGTTGCTTTAGGAACACAGAACCTTAAAACCCAACAGCAACCGGGGAAAAGGCGTTAAAGATAAGCTGAATATCCACAGCATACATGTAAAAGAGTACCCCTACTTGATGGAGCAATTGGGCAAGGGGCTACATGTACATGTTAAACAGAAAGGGCAAGAGGCTGTCACGATTGCCTGGACCGGGACCGGCGAACTACAGAAATGGCCACCGCCCGGGGACACGCATGCGCGGGGACAGGTCGGGCAAGTCAAAGCCCAGCCTCCCTCAAGCAGTAACGCTTCGCGTTCTTGCGTCGGGGATTGTGTTGCAAGTTTTTTCCTACCTGTTCACTTCCGGGACGCCACGCTTCTCGTGTTGAGTTCGGCGTCGGCACGGCGTTTCTCCTGTTCGGGTTGTCTCTCCTCAGCGTTTCTCGGGCACCATTTATGCTTCCTGCAAAAGAAGAAAAGGGAGACACAAAGCAAAGCTGCATTACCGATTTAGACGGTAACAGCGCTTTCGCGCTGACAATTAATTTAAATATTGTTTGTTCCTACCACTTACCTGATCCTGTGCTCCTGGCGCTGTGAGGATCCCTTCCTTCTTTGATGTATCTATTATAGGGAAAGGGAAAGGACAGTTATTTTCCTGAAAACAAGGTTTTATTTATGTTGTTTTTTTGAGCTGTTGAAGACAGTGACATTTGGAGATTATTTTCACGAGCTAGACCTGGTTTATAGGTAGGTTCGTGGCAACTGCATAGATCATTACATTTTGATTTAACTCCTTACTGAAGTAGCCCTTAGCTCAACATTACTTCATTATTTTCTCCAGCACCAGATACAAGCTCTATACTCCAACTACTCAGTATATGGAAGAAGGGATATCACAAGGTAGGGAGTAGTAATATAACGAGAATAAAAGGATAGATGGTGAACATTTCCACATGTTAACTTGTTCTCTGTGATTCTCTCCTGCCTACAGCTTTTTGCCTTATCCTGATGGGTCCTGTTGCCATTTGGGTTGCGACGTGGGATTTCTTCCCCTTTTTCCTTGTTTTATTTCCCTTCTTCCCCAGGGTTACCATTGTCACTTTGACTTTTGTTGGGTGCAATAGGTGCCTAAGGGAAGTTGTGGACCTCGCGAAAATATTGTTGAACCTTGACAGAGGCGTGACCCATTCGAGACCCCAAAGTCGATGTCTTATGCCTTCGAAGAGGACAGAGGAAGAGTGACCACTTGTGATCGCCCTAAAACAAAAATAAAAGATTTTATCCATTTCAGAACAATACCAGTGATAAAAAGCTGTTTCTAGGGTCTTAAGCAGAATGATGTGGTCATTGGTATCAAATGCAGCAGAGTCTAAGAGGACTAGCACTGAGCTGTCGAAGATCATCAAGGGCTGAGATGATGACCAGCTTGCTGCTATGACCAGGACAAAGCCTATTGGTCACCCATCCACTGGGCCATTAGATTCTGGGAAGTCCTGAAGCTCATGCAGAGTCACTTTTTCCAGAAGTCTTCCCAAGTAGGGGCACAATGACATGGGTCTAAGATTGCTTATATTGTTGACGGGTTTCTTTATTTGAGAACTCACCACAGCAGTCTTCCTGAGATCTGGAACAATGCCATGCTTTTAAAAACAGTCAAGAGGATATCACTTGGGGCTAAAATAGTGACTTTAGATGGCATGTCGGAGCATTATCATTTGGGGTGCATGAACGTTGGCTTTAAGATATGGTCTGCAAGAGCTCCTCTTCTGTTATTTGTGAGATTTAGTCTAGATTCTGACACGAAGTGAACAGGCACCAGTAGAGTTTCAAATCTTTACTGGCATCCACCTGCAGCCAGTCATTACAGCTACACAGTCCCATCGCTTCCTTCAACTGTCACCAGGTGGAACCACCGGCACCCAGGATTCCACTTGATGACCAGGTAACTTAAAGGGAGCGTGACATACAGGTATAGGCCACACACATCTCCCCCCTTAACATAACAATAACAGCTGAAGGAAGATGAGAAAGAATATTTGGAAAAAGAAGGAAATATAGATAACAAAATAAAGTTGCCATAATAAGGAGAAGGAAAAAAGGAAAGCGAGAACAGGGATGAAATAAATGATAAGCATTTGCAAAGTTAAAAGCTACTGAAAGTACAATGCAACATTGGTCAGAGACCTGACACATCATATAATTCATCTTAACACTAAGTACAATATACTTTGTAAGAGATCTACATAACTGAAATGTAAAGTGAACTATTCCACTACATACTCCTTGAATCGCACCGGAAGTGTCCTAGCCCTTGCACTCCTCCTGGAACTCTTACTGTCCCCACACTGCTTGCCAGGTGTCTCAAGCGAGGCAAGGTTGGTATCTGTACACTTAGCTAACCGCGACATGCTCCAGACATCTCCACCTTCCAAAACTACAACATTTCTTTTTATTTCAATTATTTTCTTGGGTTCAGAAAACTTAAACTCTCCTTTGGGGCACCACATGGGCTTCTTAATACAAACCACATCACCAACAATCCATTTCCTCCAACACACACGTCTGGCATCAAACTGTTTTAACTGTTTTTTTAACTTGTCTTGATTGGCTATGACCTTGTCTCGATGTTATGACCCTACCCCTCTTCCTTGAACTCAACCATAATGGGTTCAACTTAGATCCAACTAACCTCCCTCTAAGCACTCGGAAAGGAGAGAGTCCTGTAACAGCATTAGTTGCATTCCTATGAGCCCACCACTTTTCCTGAAGAACAGTCTTGAGAGGCAATCTGCTCTCCAGGGCAGTTTGCACATTGGCCCGTACAAGTTGGTTCATCTTCTCAACTAGGCCATTCGCTTGAGGGGCATACAGAGCAGTGCGGAAATGAGAAATTGACAAGCTACCAAGGAAATACTTAATCTCCTGCAAAGTATATTGGACACCATTATCCAGAACTATAGTTTTGGGGATTCCTTCACATTCAAAGACATCTTTAACAAATTCCACAACTGTCCTGGTGGTAATTGAGTGCACACAACTTGTCGTCACCCACTTAGAGGTGTAATCCACCAGAACAATGATACACCTCTCATTGAATGGTAACAAATCAAAGGGTCCTACCAGCTCCAATCCTAATTTACACCAAGGTTCATCTGGAACAGGAACAGGGGACAGAGGAGTCGTCCTCACTATCCTGGACTTGTCATCACCCACACATTGAATACAGTCTTTCACTACCGCCTCAATTTGTCTGTCAAGACCCGGCCACCAGTAGCACTCCCTTATGCTAGTCTTTGTAAGGTTCCTTCCCAGATGTCCTTCACGAGCCAAGTTAATTAACTTCCCAACCAACTCTGCAGGTGGGATAAGCATGTAATTTCTGTACAAATTGCCTTCTAAAATACTCAATTCCACTCTAGAATGCTTTAATTCCATCTGAACAATCACACAAGTTGGGCCACCCTTCAACAACGTATTGAGACACTACCTGGTGAACAGGATCTCTTTCCACCTCCAGACACCATTCATCCTTACCAAGTGCCGACTCCTTGACCCACAAAATAGGAAACTCTTCTTCTGATGCACAATCCTTCTCTTGCGGAGACCTGGAGAGAAAATCTGCCGGGATATTTTTCTTTCCCGGAAAATATTCTAGCTGGAAATTAAACTCCATAAGACTTTCCACCCAATGCTTAAGGCAAGAAGTAGTGTTCTCAACCTTTCTACAGTCAAACATCTGCACCAAAGGCCTGTGATCACTCCTGAAAACAAAAGGCAGTCCTCACAGGTAGTATTTGAAATGGTTCATGGCCCAAGCACAAGCCAACGCCTCATGTTCCACCATAGAGTAATGTTCCTCTGCACCCTTAAGAGAGCATGAGGCAAACACCACCACTCTCTCTTCACTACCAGATACTTGAGAAAAAGAACAGCCCCTAAGCCTCTCATACTAGCATCAGTTGTAAGCAGGGTCTTATGTTTGACATCGGAATGACCTACGGTAGGCATACTTCCAATCTTCCTCTTCACCTCCTCAAAGGGTCCGTCACACTCTGAGGAACATGCAAAATTCGTGCCTTTTTTTCAAAAGTAATCTCAAACGGTTGAACCACCGTTGCATAATTGGAGACAATTTTTGAGTAGTATTCTGCCAGACCAAGGAATGATCTTACTTGATCTTTGTCAGTAGGCGACGGTACCAATATGATGGACTCCGCCAACTACAACTTTGTTCTAATCCCATCCTCTGAGATGGTATGACCCAGATAAGAAACTGTGCCCGCCCTTAAACTGCATTTCTCTCTCTTTAAGGTGAGACCACTGTCTCTCAACCTCGTGAGCACTTTCCTTAAAACAGCATCATGTTTACCTGTGTCCTCACCATAAATCAAGATGCTGTCTTGGAAAAACAATATGGATTCGACACCTTTGAGTACCTCCTTCATCACCCTCTGGAAACAAGCAGCAGCAGATGACAACCCAAAAAACATTCGGATCAACCTAAAAGCACCTAAGGGGGGTGACAGAGGAGGTAAGAGGCCTAGAATCTTCATGGAGTAAAACCTGATGGTATGCTGCAGAAAGATCCACCACACTGAAAACTTTAGCTCCTGATAGCACAGTTAGGGTCTCACCAATGTTGAGTAGAGGTTGTCGATCAACCCAGATACATTGGTTGAGTCCTCTCAAATCCACACATATTCTAATCTTCACCCCATTATCTTTGGGGGGGTCCAGAACAATGGGAGCCAACCACTCTGAGGCTTCCATCTCCTCGATTACTCGAAGTTGTAGTAATCTGTCTAATTCCATCAGCAGTGGATTTAACATAAGATGAAGCACCTTCCTGACCAGTTGTCGAGCGGGCGTGGAAGAGCTCCCGGAATGCGCGCTTCCAGTTGATCCAATTTTATGTCTTACATAGGGCATACCTGACACCTGGCAAAATTAACGACTATTATGGGGCATCATCTACCTGTCCCCGTTGTAATGTTGAGGGGCAAGGTTTCTACACATGTTTTGGGACTGCCCAGTACTGGGGGACTATTGGCGTGGGGTGACGGCTGCGCTGGCAACTGTGACGGAGAGGGACATAGATATGACGCCTCGGGCTTGCTTATTGCACTGGTTTCCGCACACTGCCAAGACCAAAATCACCAGTAAGTTCATTGATTTGGGACTGGTCCTTGCAAAAGGGAACTTACTGCGCACTGGAAGGGGAGGCAGGGGCCCGTCCTGGCGCGCTGGCGCACGGAACTAGTGAAGTGGGCGGAGAGTGAAGGGAACTGTAGGCTGGGCATGGCCAGGCGCACTGGGAACGAGAAGACCATGGAGATGGCTAGGGCGTGGGTGGCGCTCGTACACCTGCTCAAACACCCGACTATAGATGGCGAGACTCTACTAGATGAGATGGAGGGCACTCAGGCGGATGGTGTGACCGCCCCTTGATGGCAGGGAGGCATGGGACGAACGTTGGGGCTCCCGCAGGTGCCTTTTCCTCGATGTGCCCGGGCTACCCTAGGTTAGGACCTACGAAGCAAGGATTCTGGTGGGCGGTGTAGGAGATCTGATTGATTCCCTGGGTATTTCAACGGTCAGCGGCATGCTTGGGGGGTGGATGGGGGGTCTTACTTGGGGGTTTTGGGACTGAGTGGGGAGGGAGGGCGTTGGGGGTTTCTTATGTGGCTCTATACTAGAGGACTACATCCTGCCTGGAGATGGGCCGAACTGCGTGCTGGGATAACTGTGGGAGGAGGGCCGGGACTTGCTTGAGTACTCTCGGAACCCTGTAGGACTTATGGGGTGCAGTTAGTTCTGGAGTGGGTGCAAGCCTACCACCATTTATAATTGTAATGTACGTCCATATTTCAGCTATTATCCTATGTTGCTCATGGAATAATATGTATGGCATTTACAGAAAACCAATAAAAACTTGTTTGAAAAAAAAATGAAGCACCTTCCTGACCTTATGTATCACTGGCTTGGCATTAGTTTTTAAGATGATCCTGTGTTTAAAATTTTTTAACAATTCAAGCCTGTCATCAAAAACTTCTGGAAAATCACGCACAATGTCCACACATGTGAAACTGATAAAACTTGGTCAGGGGAATTCGGGTTCAAAATGATCCCCACATTCCTCTGATGCCACCAACCCAAATAGTTATCCCCAAGTTTCACTATATATACCTTCCCCACAGTTTCACAACCTTTGTGCCTTATAGTCGTGACAGTATAACCAAACAGGTAAATCTGCTGTCCACCATAGCCGAGAGGGTTGATATCCGGAGGGAACAATTTGATACTGTCTACCCCAACATTTGCCTCCCAATTCTTATCACCAATTAGTGTGAATAGAGAGCCTGAGTCAGCAAGAACTGGCAAAAGCTTCCCACCAATCTCAACATCTCATCTGGTCATGTTCAAATCACTCTCATCCACTGCTCCAGCTTGCTGTGTCCATGCTCTAATGTGTAATAGCCTTTGTTGAGAGTTTACTTTGGAACCCCTGCAAACTCTTGCAAAATGGCCTCTCCTGCCGCAGTTCCGGCAAGTGACATTACATGCAAAACACTTCAGATTATTCACTAAATGAGCTGGACTACCACATTTGTAGCACTTAGGGGCTCTGAACGGCATTCAGATCCTCCTAAACCATTTCGGAACCTATGTTTCCGACTGACTCGGAAACCTTTCCGACCGACTGATTACGATAGAAGTTAACTGTTTGGGCTGTCCAAATCGGTTCCGATCGGCACTCAGAGACCCCGAGTCGGTCGGAGCTGATTCGTACAGCTCTATGGGCACTGTTTCCGACCAAGCGATTACGATGTCAGAGTCTGACTGCCATTCTGAGTCGGCCTGCCCGACACAAAATGGCTGCTGGAAACTTATGTTGAGGGCCTGTCGCAGGCCCCCCTTCATCCTGAGGCCCCCTGTTGGGGTCCGTGGGGGTACCCAAGGGACCCCCCCCTTTAAAACCATGCACAGTGTGGCAGGCACCATGGGGTGCCTGAGACAGGGTGCAAGGATTTCCACAACCCCCCCTTTTTTCAATGGAAGCCTGTGTTCTAGTTCGGAACACAGGCTCCAATTGAAGTCAATGGGAGTCCGAACGAACAGTGTCCTGAAACATCATAATCGGTCAGTCGGGCTCGCCTAACCCGAGTCGGTCGGAACCGATTCCGAAACCGAGTCAGTCAGAAGCGTTTCCGACCGACATCGTAATCGGCCCCTTAGTCTTTAAGTCCCTTTGCATTTCACCACTAATCTTTAGGCGTGCAGCTACTTTTTGAGCAAGTTCCATTTCTTCATTTTTTTCAAGCAGGGAAACTTTGGCCACAGTGGAGTTGGAACCTGTGTCCCTCATTTCTTTAACCCATGATGTTGCATGCTCCATGCTTTCTACGACAGTCACCGCATCTTGCAGCTTTGGGTTTCTCGCTAGTAGTTTTTCGTACACTTTAGGATTATTGGTGCAACTCACCAACTGATCCCTTGTTAATGATTCAGTTAGGTCCATAATTTCACAGGTTTGTGCCAAAGTCTTCAAAGATGAAATATAGTTCCCTACTCTTTCATCTTTAGCTTGAGTTCTCATAAAGAATTTGTGCCTCTCCATAACGACATTTATGCGGGTACTAAAATGTTTTTTAAGCATCATTACCGACATTGCGTAGATGTCCCTGGGTTCTCCTTCAGCATTGCCAATTGTTACTAAACCTAGACTGTCGAAAATATTCCTTCCCTCAATGCCCAAGTTATGGAGAAGAATGCCCTGCTTCCTTGTGGGAGAAAACTTTTCACCTCCAATAGCAACCAAATAGGAGTCAAATAAGCTTATCCATTTTTTCCACTGTAGTATAGGTTGCCCTAGCTCAGAAATATATTGGGGTGGTTTGGACATACTGAGAGGTGAATGGTGTGAAACTGCAAAGGATAACTCGAAGAGAATTCAAAATAATCCACCAAAATAAATTAATACAACAAATTAATACAATAAATTAGCAAAACAAAATAATATAACAACCCAAAAATAACTGCGCTTCTTCAAGCTGCCATTCTATGCTTAAATAAGGACACGCTGTAACAGTGACTGAGGCAAAATAAAATAGTCACTTATATAGAGGACATTCAATAATAGCCCTTCAAAGTTGGCTAAGGGAATGGAAACAGCAAACTTGCTCACAGAAAAAACAAGCATTTGCAATGCAATAGGTCTCGCCTTTGGGACCTTATATGTATTTAGCTATGCAGCACATTAGCCTGGGTGCTGAAACATCTACTGTTCTTTAACATGGAGGGAAAGTAAGCACCAAACTGCGTGACACGCCAGGTATGGGAACACATGGAGAGAAATATTGCCTTTCAGCGGGAAATGGTATAGTCCAAAGCTCTGTTTTTAATATAAAATCATGGCCTTCGGTGCTCATATCACTGAAAATACAAGATTTGAAAAATATATTATTGTCTACGGGTGCTCGTGGAAGACAATTTCTATGGACTGGAATCTAGAGAATGCTAAAGTGATTCTGGTATTTTACTGACCTCTGCTGTTCGTTTTCTATCAAGAAAGTTAAATAGAGGCAGTTGCCAGAAAAATAAAAAAAAGTCCCTCAGCAGAAAGCAATTCTGGTATTTTACTGACCTTTACTGGTCGTTTTCTATCAAGACAGTTAAATAGAGGCAGCTGAACAGAAAAAAAGTCCCTAAGCGGAAGCAGACAAGTCCTAGGGCTGATCTGCAGAGCCCACACAGTATATACACATATAAGTATATACTAAAGTATATACAAGAGGTCTCGAATGCTCGACCAAAAAATGGGAAAAAAAATAAACCTAAAAGGTGTGCGAATCACAGTGATCAGCTGCCCAAATATCTTTCTTAAAAGGATTCCTGTGGAAGTTAAGCGGTATTGAGGTAAGCTTTGTGGCCCCGAGAGCCGTTGTGCCACGCGTTGGACGCATCTGTCATGCACAGAGGGGAAACATCCTTTACATCGAATGCGCTACAACGCACTCCATTACAACGCGGTTGTTACGACGACCGCGTTGTTACAACGCGAACCATTACATCGCAAGTCGTTTCAACGACTTGCTGTAGGGGGCGCGCTGGTGTTGGATTTACAATCCAACACCTTCCCTGCTGTTGCACAAACTGGAGTTAGAATAGTAAATTATACTATTCCCAAGTCCAGCGCGCCCCCTACAGCAAGTCGTTGTAACGACTTGCGATGTAATGGTTCGCGTTGTAACAACGCTGTTGTTATTAGGACCATGTTGTAATGGAATGCGTTGTAGCGCATTCGTTGTAAAGATATATATTCTGCACAGAGATATCAGCTGCCCAGCGTCTGCAAGTGTTGCACAAGACAGTTGGCAGTCTACTGATCCCAGCGACGCAAACAACGTGACAATAACATCCACACGAGCAACTCAGAACAGGAATTCCACTGTTAATCTAAAGAAGGTCTGCAGTTCAGTGTCCCCAGCGTATCGATGCACATGATGTGACGATAACGTCACCACCAGCCGCTCAAGCCAAGAAGTCACTGTAGATTGCGCGGATACCTCAGCTGCACAAACCGCTCCGTCCATGCGCTGGCCAACAACGGTAGGTGCTCACGAGCTTAAACTTGCTCAAGCACAGTCAATAAGCACAGCATAAATACAGGAAAGTAATGTGTGATTGTCTCTACCTCTTAAATAAAATATGAAGTTCAGCGAAAAGATGGGGAGACATCAGTATTAAAACGTCGTCCTCCCTGCTCGCCAACACAGTACACCATCACACATGTATTACACTATTCACCAATTGCACACAGGGTTCAGTAGACGAGGTGGATGCCCCGGCTCGTCACCATTCGACACAAAGTGAACAGGCACCAGCAGAGTTTAAAATCTTTACTGCCATCAACCTCCAGCCAGTCATTACAGCTACACAGGTAAGTTGCTTCCTTCAACTGTCACTAGGTGGCACCACCGGCACCCCGGATTCCACCTGATGACCAGGTAACTTAAAGGGAGCATGACATACAGGTATAGGCCACAACAGATTCCACCTTGTCTTAAGAAGATTTAAATGGTGAAGCATGCATAGTAAGATGGAGTCTCAGGTAGAAATTTTCTTTGAGGAAAAAAAGGGCAATGGTGTCACAAAGGTCTTGTGATGGTATTATTTCAAATGTTATGGTCGCACTGTGTTGAAGCTGAGACAATGCAAACCAGCTGGGCAGGCGTGTAGTGAGATGCGGCCTGCACCCAGATTCCCTAGGACCCTTGAGAACCTCCTACTCACTGCAGCCTGTATATGAAGACGCACTGAGGGGCCACCGAGCAATACAAATCCAACAAAGACTCAATTGCTGCCTACCAAATTCACTGAAGGGTATAAGACTTGAACTACAAGTCCATTTGACTGTGTGAGAGCAAATAGACCGCACTGGTGCTTGATTCATGCCTCATCTGATTCCAACTATTGCAACTGTTGGTTGATTGTTGAGTGCTGAGCTGAAGCACCACCCACACTACCTCCCTGAGGAGACTATAACTGCTCTCCCAGGCTACGCTGAGAGTCAAGCACAGTTTGCAGAACCAAACTAGAACAGACAATGGGATGCCAGTGGCAAACGACGTTAACCACCACCGTTGAGGCCCAGTAACCCTTGTTTGCCTTGTGACCCCATCAAATGGGATATGACATATCCATATCACCAAAGAGTTCTAGCACATTGAGGCCAATAAATGTTGGTTGGAAGCGTTTCGCAAAATCCCCAAATAAAATAAACATCTTTGCCTAGCTTGATTTTTAGATCTGTCCATCTCATGCAATACCTATCTGATCACGATTCACTTCTACTTTGCAGCATTTCCCTTTAAATTGGCAGAAAAGTAGACAATGCAGGTCTTTCGAGTGGTTCCAAAAATATATATTTCTCAGAGGGCAATCTTCTTATATATCTACTTGAATGTGTCTCTATACACGTTTCCATTTCAGCATATCTTAAAACTCCCTTCTGCATCTGAATTATTTCTCATTCAAGATGATCCTGAGGTATGACGTGGCTCATGGTGGTATTCTCACTGCTGACTTCCTGCGTAGCATTTTCAAATGGAGTACAAATCTTAGATGCCTTTAACAGGGCACTAAAGACTTGGATATTCCTGTGTACCTGGAGCCACTAGTTTGGCAGCCCTTCAGGTGGTGACAGAATACAGCAGAGGTGGGAATGGCATTTCAGGTAGGAAAATCTT
Source organism: Calotriton arnoldi (assembly GCA_963921515.1). Lineage (NCBI taxonomy): Eukaryota > Metazoa > Chordata > Amphibia > Caudata > Salamandridae > Calotriton > Calotriton arnoldi. The sequence continues at coordinate 45,393 of CAWUFW010015849.1, read as the reverse complement.
CCTATTCACGGTGTCAAACCGAGCCTGAAAGAAGGTTGAGCAGTGCCATAAAGCAAGGCTGCACTTCCTATTTTTAAGCAACAATCAAAACATTCTAAGATGGGTGCAGACCAAACCTGCATCCCATAAAATGGATTTTCTGACACTGCTCTCAGCAGCCAGTCATACAAGTAGGGACGGAGAAGTATCCCCTTCCAGTGGAGAAAATCCACAAAAAGAGCCAGGACCTTAGTTCATACACTTGGACCAGATTTCAGTCCGAATGGGAGAGTCAAAAACTCAAGGTGGCCATCTGGAAAGGAAATCCACAGGAACCACTATTCAAGAGTACGCAAAAGGAATTTGGACTGAAGCATCTTACAGATCCAAAGACATTAGGGGTTCCCAGGTGTGATCATGTGAATGATTCCTTGGAGTATTTCGAACTTGACATAAGGGATATTTACAAACCACATAACCCACTAGAGACATACAATGGGTCAAAAGTCCACCCAACGGCTTATGGGACCAAGACAAGTATCAAGAACACTGCCTGGCCCTATTTCATATTGGGGACTGGCACAACCACCCATTGTGCAACAGGAACAAAACGCCTGCTGTCTGAGCTCATGCCTTGGCCAAGAATGTGTTACAAGGGGTTGCAATAGTAACAGAGACATGGGGGGGGCGTGGCTTGCAGCCCAGTATGGCGGTCACTTAGGCGAAGTGCTCCGGGCCAGGGTAGCTAATCCGGCCAAAATCCGCTCTTTCCTGACGCCTCCAGACACAGGTGCAAACACGTCTAATTGCCTGCTGAAGCTGGGACGATGATGCTGCTGTCCTGAAAGACTGGGACGGCCGGGAGATTTGAGTTTGCTGGTGTGGCGGACTCCGGAGCGGCGCGAGGCCTGAGAAGTGGGCGGAGCTAACGAAGCAGCGGCCGGTCCTGCGTGGTGGCTGGGCGGATGTAGCTGGAGGACGGCTGGTGTATGGACGCGAGTCCCCGGACCCGGGCCCCCCGACCGGAGCTTGGACTCGCCGCCTGGAAAGGGCCCCGCTGGGAGGGATTTTGACCGGGAGCGCCCACTCGTCACCCAGGTACGCCCGCAAGGTCATTGCCAACTAGATCATCCTCGACTGGGGTGGTGGGCCTGCTGGTTGAGCGCAAGGTGCCTGTGCTCCCAGGGGCTCCCCCCTCTCCCTCGGGTCCACCAGTCCCTGGGGCTGCTGTTGGTCGAAAGCCGCAAAATGGTCTTGCCGGGGGCGACCGCCTGTGTACTGCCCAGTCAGGGCATGGAATCTCCTGCGCTGCCTCCCTGCTGAAACGGCTAAAGTACCATGATCGCCTCCGTTCCTACCGATCTCCCCCCAGTGAAGTGGATGGCTGAGTGAGGACGTGGGAAGCAGCACTGCGGGGGAAGCCCAGCGGTCGATAAATAGTGGCGCACGAAGAGGGCATTCCCTGGATGGAGCCAGCGGGCTCGAGTTGTGGATGTCCATCGGCGGGGGCCGTCGGATCCCTTTTACCTGCGTCCCGCCTCCTTCACACGGCTGTAATTGGGCACCGGTGCATCTACTCTCCTCCCTACAGGCTGTGAGTACTTCCCTCCTCTGGACACACAGTTGGACATGCGGCGGAGCTCCCTGTTGGTTCCCTGTTGAGGCCCGAGTTGCTGGTGGTGGTGGAGGGGGTCGACTACGGGCCCAGAGGCATACTTCAACACACAGGCTCCTCTTGTTGCGCTATCGGAACATGACAGGGCTCTTCTGCGACATATGTGGCTAACGTGGATTACCAAAGCGGTCAAGAATAATAGCCACGGATGCTAATCCTTTGTGAAGCTCTTACTGCGCAAAGAAGGCGTTGTACTTTCTGACTCCCCTGCGTTGCCTCGCGTTGACGCAAATTCAATTGCAACCCCCCCCCAGTTGGCTAGAGACACTATCTTTGCTGTCCTTGGTGTTCACTTTAGACCCTGACCCCTGCTGGGCCAGACACTGCGCAGCTGACGGGGGTGCAATCTGGGCTCCCCAATATTGGGCTTGACTTTCACCCAGTCGCCCAATCTAGAGGTAATTATGGGCAGAGGAAAGCCAAGGATGGCCTCCAGATCCGGGAGGACGGGGTCTATTTCGCCGACCTCGGAGCACTCACCCGGTCGCTCACAGCAAGTGCAGGACGGAGCTGTCTCTAACCCCCCAGTGGATAAATTGGATATGATACTGAAGGAGATCAAAGACTCACGTTCCGCGTTGGAACATCAGCTGGGCACGATCTCAGTGGACCTTAACTTACTCAAGGACGACCACAGAAAATTGACTGATCGGGTTAAAACTACAGAACAAAAGTTAGCAACACTGGAACCACAAGTGAACACCCATGACGAACAACTACGTCAACTGCGCCAGCAGGTTGAATCCCTACAGACTCGTGCTGATGATGCAGAAGGCCGGGCTCGGCGAAATAATATCAGAATAGTGGGATTCCCGGAGGGATCAGAGGGCCCCAACCCCACGACCTTCATAGAGAGCTGGTTGCAAACTAATATGGCACCTATGGGTTTGTCCGCGCATTTTACTGTCGAACGAGCGCATCGAGTCCCTACACGACGGCCTGTGCCTGGTGCGAATCCCCGCCCAATCTTGGCTAGGATTCTGAACTTTAGAGACCGTGACCATATATTGCAGGAAGCACGAGACAGTGGTCCTCTTCAGGTGGATAATACAAAAATCTCGATCTTTCCTGACTACACACTGACAGTGCAGCGTAAACGTTTTTCGTTCATGGAGGTTAAGGCTCGGGTTCGTGCAGCGGGCCTCACATTTGCATTACTGTTCCCAGCAAAACTAAAAATCATATATAACCAGCGTTCTGTTTTTTTCGATACGCCGGACAGTGCCTGGGATTGGCTGGACAGAAATTTCCCGGAAACCCTACCTGCCAGACGCTTGGACACCGCACAGCCGAAATTGCAACGTGCTCCCCGGAGACGCAGAAGGGGTCTCCTCACGCAGAGTACAGGATCTAGTCCTCCGCCTCATCAACAAGTGATGGAAGGTAGACGGGAGGCCCTTCGAACTGCCACGGCCCTCCGTGTCTCTCGTCCACCCATCAGCACAAGTCCATCCGAGGAGGTTAATTCGGACTCTGGCGGCAGTGTCGCACTGTTTCCATCGGGGCTTACGCAGCTCAGCAATGATCCCTTGGGGTGACCTGATCGTTTATCCCATGGAATATAACACCCAAATGGTCAAAATGTGAAATGTACACATTCCATATAATTGGTATTGCTGCTTCCTGAATTTGTATTAATCAGTATGTACGTTATCACGGGTATAATTAAAATGTGCTCCGGTCGAGTGAACTGGAAGGATTGGTAAGCTCCCTGGCCCGGCCTGTTCTGGGCGTTTATGCTCTATGCAACCTCCCCAAAGCGGCTGCAACCGTTCAAAATGTAGTTTGCTGTTGTTTAGCACACAGTTTGGTCGAGCGAAGTTTGATCGTTGGACCCAGCATTGGTATGAAGTTGTACTGTTTGTATTTTTGCCGCATAATCCGATGGTGGGGGGGGTTCCGTGGGGGTGGGGGCGGGGTGGGAGGGAGGGACCTAATTAATGTATCCTGATGATGTCAATTGCCAAATCTTATACTATTGTATCCTGGAATGTTCGGGGAATGGGCACGATGCACAAGCGGCATCGAATAGCTGCACAATTACATCGCCGTAAAGCCCAAATAGTCTATCTCCAGGAGACACACCTACTGCCCTCAGAAACTCTGAAATTACAGAGACGTTGGCGGGGACAACTATATGCAACGGCCTATTCCGCATATTCTAGAGGGACTGCAATATGGATACGGGCGGGAATTCCCTTTTCTCTTAGTGAGAGTAAGATAGACGACCAAGGAAGATATGTATTTTTAAGAGGAGCATTGGATGGTAGGCAGGTGGTGCTGGGATGCATTTATGCTCCGAATGTAGACCAAGAGGCCTTTTAACACGAGTCTCCCGGGCACTCTCGGATTGGTCGCAATACCCATGGATCTTGGGAGGGGACCTAAATGCAGTGTTTGATGTAGGGCTAGATCGCTCACATCCCCCTTACCGAACACGGCTGCTCACTCACAAGCGGCCGCTTTAACGAGATGGGCACAGGGTTGGGCTTTACTGGATATTTGGAGGTCCCTGCATGCCAACATGCGTGAATATTCCTTTTATTCCTATCCGCACAAGTTGCATACCCGTCTAGACCACTTCCTATGTACACCTGACTTATCCCCGACCATTAAGCAATGTACTTATTTGGGCAAGACCATCTCGGACCGTAATCCCATAGAACTAGTGATAAATTGGGGTCGTTCCCCCGCACCTATTCCCACTTGGCGGTTGCAACCGCTGCATTTAGAAGATCAGGTGTTTCGGGCCACATTGACTACGGCTATTACCACATTTTTTGTAGAGAATGAGGGCACAGCCACGTCCAGATCCTTAGAATGGGAGGCCTTTAAGGTCACGATTCGGGGAGTCGCCATGGGGTCCTTGGTGGGAATTAGGAGTGAGACGGTTAGAGACATATCGGATCTAGAAAGTGCTTTGCAAGCGAAAGAGATAGCAGTCCAAGTAAGCGAGGAGGGGGTAGAAGCCTTGCAAGAGGCCAGGATACAATATGCAGAACTGTTGGGACGGCTAAGGGTGATCGACATACAAGCGTACACACTTCGCACGCATGCGGAAGCTGATAGAGCTAGCATGTTGTTAGCGCGATTGATTAAACCTCAAATGACCCCCACCCCCATACTGGCGATAACTAATGCCCATCACACATTGGTCACCTCCCAAGCTGACATTAATCACACATTCCGAGAATTTTACACTAACCTGTACACTGCTCGCCCCCTAGACATGTCAGAAGAAATCACTGGCTTTCTGGCAGAGGTCGAACTTCCTACTATCTCAGACCCTCAGGCCGAGGAGCTGGAGGCTCCGATTACCGCAGCGGAGATCCGCGTGACCATAAAGGCATTGGCCCGTAATAAAACTCCGGGCTCAGATGGGCTCCCTGTTGAGTTTTATTCAACCTTTGCAGAAACATTAGTCCCCAAGTTGCTACAGCTCTATACGACTTCACTTGCAGAAGGCTCCTTGCCCCCCACCACTAGGGAAGCACTGGTCACATCCTTGTTAAAGCCTGATAAAGTTGCAACTGACCTTACGTCCTATAGGCCCTTCTCAATCCTTAACACTGAATATAAAGTACTTAGTAAACTTTTGGCATCTAGATTACTCCCCCTCCTTCCCCAATTAGTGCACACGGATCAGTGTGGGTTTATACCCAACCGTAGTACCTCACTAAATATTCGCCGTCTACATGCTGTGATCCATGCAGCTTTGTCATCAGCACCGTTTGCTGGGTGTCTATCATTAGATGTACGCCAGGCATTTGATACTCTGAGCTGGCCTTATATGTTAGCTGTGTTGGCGAAATTCGGTCTTCCCCCATCATATTGCAATTGGGTAAAATTGCTCTACACTAACCCTACAGCCCGTGCCAAGACTGGGTTCACTATCTCACCAATGTATTCTGTTTATCCTGGTACACGCCAAGGCTGCCCCTTGTCGCCCTTATTGTTTGTGCTGGCTTTGGAGCCTCTAGCGCAACGTTTGCGTCAAATTATGGCCCCATATGGTATACTGCTGGTTGGAACAGTCCATTCTGTGTCACTCTATGCATATGACATGTTATTATATTTTAAAGATTTGAACGAAACTATGCATGAACCAGCAGCGGAGTTTGCACGGTTCGGGGAAATATCCGGATTATGCCTTAACGCCTCAAAATCGGTGGCATTTTCTTTTTATGATGGGTATAATAGACCACACCTACAGTTTGGGCAGTTATTATTTAAGGTGGAACTCACAACTTTTAAATATCTAGGGATCCACGTTTACAGGACCACTGCGGATACTATAGATGGGAATGTGGTTAGAACTATTAACTCACTCCGTTCTCAGGTCTCTTTTTGGAATACCTTACCATTAACAGTGGCAGGTCGTTTGGCCGTGTCCAAAATGGTCATGTTACCTAGAATCCTCTATCACTTTGTGAACCTCCCGGTGATTCTCCCTGCATGGGTATTTAAAACATTGGATACCCTGTTGGTGTCCTTGTTGTGGGGAACGGGTAGACATAGGCTAGCATTAGCCAAAATGCAATTGCCGAATACCGCTGGCGGCATGAGGGCTCCCGGCTTTAAGGCCTACTGTATAGTGGGGCAATTACAATGGCTCGCATATTGGTTGGCGGGCCGTAACTTATTTGAGACAGGATATACCGCAAACCATCTACACCGTGGTATCCTTCAGGCGCAATTATGCCCCGGGGTCGACAAATTGAGAGATCCCCTCTTTCTCTTACATGTGGCAATGCATTACTGGAAGCAAGCGCACAAATATGCAAAAATACCTTTCCCATATGCCCCTAATATCCCGCTTTGTGGCCGCCCACTAGGCGAGGGATTTTATCTAGTGCTCGATTACAGAGTTGGACCCAGAATGGCACGGAGACGGTCGGAGATTTATTCTTAGATGGCAGCTTGATGTCTCATGAGGATTTTGTACATACTAATGCAGTCCCGGCAACCCTCTTCCTCACACATGCAGCACTTTTGCACTACATCCGGAAATACTGGTTGGTGGATCAGAAAGAACCTCCCACCTTCCATTTGTTGATGTCGGTTCATATAATGGGATACCAAAGGGGATGATGGACGGAGCGTTAGAGCAAATCAAACACTCACCCCCAGTCAAATGATCTGGGTTTAATCCATCATCATTCTTTAGCTCACTCCACCACCCCAGTTCAGACATGGCCATATGCAAATCAGTCTGACCCTATGCCTCATGGGAACAGTCCAGCCCGAACTGCCAAGCCATGTCTTCCCTGGACCGGAAACAAGCATCCTGGGACCGGTTTCGGGTTCAAAACCCTCATCAGCCAGGCTATCTTGAATCCAGTGGCAAAGTGAGCAAGGGACCCACGTCTGGGCATACCCTGCCAACTTAGGGCGAACAAAGCGATACCAAAGGGGATGATGGACGGAGCGTTAGAGCAAATCAAACACTCACCCCCAGTCAAATGATCTGGGTTTAATCCATCATCATTCTTTAGCTCACTCCACCACCCCAGTTCAGACATGGCCATATGCAAATCAGTCTGACCCTGTGCCTCATGGGAACAGTCCAGCCCGAACTGCCAAGCCATGTCTTCCCTGGACCGGAAACAAGCATCCTGGGACCGGTTTCGGGTTCAAAACCCTCATCAGCCAGGCTATCTTGAATCCAGTGGCAAAGTGAGCAAGGGACCCACGTCTGGGCATACCATGCCAACTTAGGGCGAACAAAGCGATACCAAAGGGGATGATGGACGGAGCGTTAGAGCAAATCAAACACTCACCCCCAGTCAAATGATCTGGGTTTAATCCATCATCATTCTTTAGCTCACTCCACCACCCCAGTTCAGACATGGCCATATGCAAATCAGTCTGACCCTGTGCCTCATGGGAACAGTCCAGCCCGAACTGCCAAGCCATGTCTTCCCTGGACCGGAAACAAGCATCCTGGGACCGGTTTCGGGTTCAAAACCCTCATCAGCCAGGCTATCTTGAATCCAGTGGCAAAGTGAGCAAGGGACCCACGTCTGGGCATACCCTACCAACTTAGGGCGAACAAAGCGATACCAAAGGGGATGATGGACGGAGCGTTAGAGCAAATCAAACACTCACCCCCAGTCAAATGATCTGGGTTTAATCCATCATCATTCTTTAGCTCACTCCACCACCCCAGTTCAGACATGGCCATATGCAAATCAGTCTGACCCTGTGCCTCATGGGAACAGTCCACCCCGAACTGCCAAGCCATGTCTTCCCTGGACTGGAAACAAGCAGCCTGGGACCGGTTTCGGGTTCAAAACCCTCATCAGCCAGGCTATCTTGAATCCAGTGGCAAAGTGAGCAAGGGACCCACGTCTGGGCATACCCTGCCAACTTAGGGCGAACAAAGCGATACCAAAGGGGATGATGGACGGAGCGTTAGAGCAAATCAAACACTTACCCCCAGTCAAATGATCTGGGTTTAATCCAAAGGGGGTGATGGACGGAGCGTTGGCAGGGTATGCCCAGACGTGGGTCCCTTGCTCACTTTGCCACTGGATTCAAGATAGCCTGGCTGATGAGGGTTATGAACCCGAAACCGGTCCCAGGATGCTTGTTTCCGGTCCAGGGAAGACATGGCTTGGCAGTTCGGGCTGGACTGCTCCCATGAGGCACAGGGTCAGACTGATTTGCATATGGCCATGTCTGAACTGGGGTGGTGGGAGTGAGCTAAAGAATGATGATGGATTAAACCCAGATCAGTTGACTGGGGGTGAGTGTTTGATTTGCTCTAACGCTCTGTCCATCATCCCTTTGGTATCGCTTTGTTCGCCCTAAGTTGGCAGGGTATGCCCAGACGTGGGTCCCTTGCTCACTTTGCCACTGGATTCAAGATAGCCTGGCTGATGAGGTTATGAACCCGAAACCGTCCCAGGATGCTTGTTTCCGGTCCAGGGAAGACATGGCTTGGCAGTTCGGGCTGGACTGTTCCCATGAGGCACAGGGTCAGACTGATTTGCATATGGCCATGTCTGAACTGGGGTGGTGGAGTGAGCTAAAGAATGATGATGGATTAAACCCAGATCAGTTGACTGGGGGTGAGTGTTTGATTTGCTCTAACGCTCCGTCCATCATCCCCTTTGGTATCGCTTGGTTCATATAATGGGGCATGGCCGCCACCTTGTACGATGGCTCTACCAGGGGCTCCGGGTACATTTGGGCACTCCACTACTGACTCTCCGACAAAAATGGGAAACGTCCCTGGTAAGGGAATTGGATGATAGAGAATGGGCCTTGATGTTAGAGCACCCTCGACGGGTCTCCCGAAATTTCCGCCTAAAAACAATACAATTATTCATACTGCATAGGGCATATCTCACCCCGAGGGCCATCCAGAGGATGTTTCCTGCTGCCTCTTCTGGCTGTCCAAGATGTCCAAACCATGATGCTGATTTTATTCACATGTTGTGGTCCTGTCCTGTATTGGGAGGGTTTTGGTCGGAGGTTACGCAGAGCCTTTCAATCTTAACGGAACACTCCCCTTGGAAACTATAGATGCATGCCTTCTGGGCCCCTTTCCTCTCCCCAAGAAGGCAAAGCTACTGCGCCGCTTTGCGGGATTAGCCTTGATGCTTGCCAAAAAATTGATTACTCAGCGCTGGAAATCGCGCGCCGCTCGAGGGTAAATGGAGGGAGGAAGTTCTTAGATGAACCGTAGCGGAGACGGAAGCGCTTCATCGTGAAGAATATAGAGGGCTGCGAAAACGACCCATCTCCCTGGACTGGGCGTATTTGGTGGAACAGTTCAAAGCAACTACGGAGGGGGGGTTAGAGGGTTCCCGGGGCACACTGGAGGTCCACTTGGATGATCACTGATTATTGATGCTGCGTCTTGCGTAGTTTTCGAGGTGGCCGCCGTCCCCCGCCCCCTCCCTCTCCTTCCCTCCCCCCACCTCCGCCTCCCTTGTGACCCCCTTCCTCTCCTGTCCTTCCCACCTATATCGGACATGACTACCCCGTAGTATTATCTACCTGAGTAGGGGTATTTACAACACAGCGGCAGAGTTTCTTAAGTTCCTTGTTAATAGGGTTAGTATTTGGGGTGGGGATGGGTAGTTTCAATAATGGTAATTAACACGCTGATAATGCTTGATATGCTGTGTCTGATATGTAATTCCATTACTGTTAGTGTTACAAATGCTGCATATCTAGGAAATGTAATGTAATGAAATACTATGTATGGGGCGATAAGAACAACATATATACTCCCTCATCCGACTGTGAGAAAATCAAAAATATCATTGGTACCTTGTAATATGTATAAATGATTGGCAAAACCTAATAAAAATATGTGTTAAAAAAAGAAAAAGTTAGTAACAGAGACGAGGTGTTGATGGGAAAGCTTGAAACTGTCGCCCTTTTGCACAACAGTCAACAACAAAGTGGCACATATTTTGCCATGCTAATTGCTGTGGAAGTGCTGAAGATGTACCCACCCTGGCAGGGCCCAGGAAGGAAGGGGCAGAGCTCTGCCCACTGTAGTCTGGAGGACTGGTTATGATTAAGGTCACAGAAACAACCACAGATTTGTTGCCATAATACCTACCGCTAGCCCTCAGTCCAAAAGTACCACAATCAGAATCCAAAGTGACAGATGCCAAGACAGCCACCCATAAGACATCAGAGCCGATGTCAGCTCAGACTGAAGCTCTTCCTATATCATTTCAGGTGGGAATACACAGCCTGAAAGTGTCAGAGGAGGGACTGGGCAGAGTAGGTGCTAGCCCATACAACGTAGCTTGAGGGCAGTGCTATTTTTTCAGAACAATCAAAAGGCTTTATCCATGTTCCCTGCTGGAAAGGCATCTTCAGACACAACTATGGTCTTCAACACCAGACCGGATAGCAGGAAGTCTGCTGTCAATGTATCCAGGAATTTCCCTTCAGCTCTCTCAGTGGCTACATTTGAAGTCAAAGCCTGAAAATAGAGTATCTTTAGGGGTCTTTCTATATATATAGATTATCACAGCATTAATAATAGGCAGCAAGCCCAGGTCAGATGCCAGGGCAAGCTTATGCCAAATAATTTCATCCCAAGGAGCAGAGGCAAGCACAGGGAAAACATCATCCTGAAGTCAAGTTTATCGCAAATCCTGGTCAACACCTCCTCATTCACTTTTTTCCACCAGTATTTCTGGGTAAGATTCATCTTCTCCTAATCAGTGATGGCCAGCACCACCTCATCGCCATCCCCTATCGTAGGAGCAGAAGGAGGTTGTTGTACAGAGAGGAGCAACATTAAAACATGTATCTGAAATAGGATTCACAGTGTCCTACACCAACAACCCTAAGTGCTCCGTAGAGCTGGGAGACATGGAAGCAGAAATCACTGGAAGCAGAAACCACCAGAGGCAGGAAAGCAGGAACGGGATGCTGCAAGAGAAACATATTGGGAAGAACTTGCACCACTCATGGTAAAACAGATGAAGGAGGCTCTGAACGCCGATGGTGCCAATCATGGTTCCTTCTAAGCTGCACATGTGAGAGGGTGCTCACAATGTGTTCTCCGTCTAGGCAATGAGCCAGAAGCAGCGCACAGCTCATCAGATTCTCTAGCTACCTTACAATGATTCACTGGAACCTTTGAGGTGAATCTGCCTTCCCTTCAGCAGTGCCAGTGAGAGGCTGGGAGGAGCCAGTTAGTATTTGTAAGGAGGTAACTGAAGGAAGGAGCTGTAGCACAGAAGATGAGCTGCTAAAAGCAGTGTCAGTGTAGTGTTTTTAGCTTTAGAAGCATCACATTCAGGACAAACTGCTGGCAATGTAATGTTGGGCCTGGGACTGTGACCCAGCAGTCGGCCATACCTCTTGGGCCGACTGGTCTGTGCAAGAACGGTCAGTCAACACAACAAATAGTTCTCCGTAGATCTTTTTGTGGAAATGTCTATACCAACAGTGAGTGGCTTCTAATTTTAAGAATACCATTGCTCCCTTTTGGTAGAGGTGGAGCTTGCATAGGCTAAGGGGCATGTTCTTTCATATGCAACTCTCTAGAAAATTAACGCGCCAAGTATGTTGCAGCTGGCATCAACTATTAGGTCTGTGTCCCACATGGTACTGGGAGAGATAAATATGGTCATACTCTGCACAGCATATTTGGTCTTCTGGAAGTACACTTCCTCAGTGGGGCCTTGGAAGTTCAGTTCAGTTCATTACGTTTTATTCAATTTTATGGTAAAATCATGAAAGTGTCCAACACATACAACAACAGTAGATTTATAAGTAAACATCACCATGAATGGCAGCAACAATACAAAATAAAACCTCAAATGAGTTCTATCAGATATAAAATGATCTAAACAATTTGTTGTGTGTTACTTCAAACTCAGCTTGCCACAGTGGATGAGAGGACTGTGCCTTGCTATCAAGTAAGTTCTTGATGTGCAGTTACAATGAGGATAGGTTCATCAGATAATTGGGGCTGTATCCCAATAGTCCTTAATGCTACATTCAGCAACAAGCGAGAATATACAATGATCTAGTATTAAGCCCTCATAAGCATAATAAAATCAATTCTATTGAACTATGGACAAATTAGACACAATCCTGCACCAAATCATAGCCCCAAAATTTGCAATTATTTACTAAATCAACTTAACACCAAAATGTGTAACCGCTTCTTCCCTAGCTCCAAAACAGAAATATATATATATATATATATATATATATATATATATATATATATATATATATATATATATATATATATATATATATATATCTACCCATAAACAGATCACTGGGATTCTCCACATCCCCTCCCAGTGACAGCTTTACTCTCTGTTAGTGTCAGAGTCTGCGTTTGCGATCTCCTCAGAAGCAGATGCTTAGTCCTCAAATCCCCCAAACTGTCACAAACAACAGGCTATATGAAATTCTGTTACAAACTCCAGCTCGGGGGAAAGGGGAATGGGAAGACAAAAGAGAGACTGCCTCAGGTTCCGGCCCTCCTTCAGTAAGTTCTTCACTGGGACCTGCAAGTAAGCACAAACAATTATTGCCGTCTCTAACTAATATTAACTGATACTTAGTTTTCGTCCTAGAATTTCTAATTACCTATTTAACCTGAGGATGTGCCCCTCTCTTATTCTTGCGTTGTATGTATAGATAGATTGGAAGAACTTCAAGTCAACACCCACTGCGCATAAGTTACAGCAAGTTGGAGACATGCGCATTACATGGCAATTAAAATGCGGTGTTGAGACTTCTTAAAGGTTGTAATAGAAAGATTCCTCTTGAGGCCTTTTTCCTTTGTCTAATGCACCGCCTCCATTTAGTCTTTCATTGCAGTCTTTTCCTAGTAATTTAGAGTCTTTTTCAAAATGTTCATATATGCTGGGCTGTTCTTGAACTAGTTCTCAGCAAACTATTCGATAGTCTTTAGCTCAATTTATTAGTTTCTAGCAAGAGCTCTCTCCAACTGTGGTGAGGAGAAAAGTTAAACTCTGGAACACTTTAACTCTATCAAGTCGCGGAAAATAGTAGACAATATCGCACACGATGACAGTTTTATGTGCCTTACTTGGAAATTGGAGACAAGCCTCTCTTCACTGAAGCTTTATCTCTCACCATACTCAGGTCCACGAAGCGACAACTCTCTTCATGGCAGAATTCCTTCGACCGCTCAGGAAATGCGAAAAGCGGCTACGAAGGAAAATTCAGAGAAAAACATGAACTTGACACCATAACTAGCCAGCAATAGTGTCGCTGACTCGAGCTGAAGCGCTGGCACAGAACACTTGAACTCTTCTAAAACTCGGCGAAAATTCCTGTGAGGAAAACCGTCAGAGCACTCTGAGCACAGCTGTTCCTTACAGGATTCTAGTTGAAGTGTGCCGCGCGTAACTCGCGCAGGCGCATTGTTCCCGCTTGAGGGTCTTGAGTCTCAATGACTATACCGAGAACCCAAGCAGGAAGTAGACCGTGAATTCTGGTCTTCACGGCTACAAGGTACTCTCACCTTGCACAAAATTGATCTCAAAGCTGCCTTCCAAACGGGACCCAACCAACGCCAGTGTGGGTATTTCCTCATGCCTCGCATTTCCCTTGCTTGTTTTAAACAAGCACTGGCACAAGCAAGGGGGGTCTTGACAGTACCTCCCTCCAAGAAGCGTCTCTTCAAATTGGGTTTCGTTGGATTGGCTTTATGGAAGGCTCGTGTAAGTCTTGGAGCATGAACATTACAGTAAGGCTCCCACGACCTCTCTTCTGGACCAAAGTTCTTCCAATACACCAGATAATACAACTTGCCCTTGCTAAATTTAGAGTCTAAGATCTTATTTACTTCATATTCCTCCACTGAGTCCACTAACACTGGTTTTGGTGTAACTGAAGTGCGTAAATCCGGTGGACTTCTTTTTAGCAAAGATACATGGAATGCCGGGTGTATTTTTAAATAAGGGGGAAGATGCAGTTTAACTGTTACTGGATTTATAATGTGATCCACTGCAAAAGGACCGAGAAATCTGGGTTGTAATTTTCGATTTTCTTTTAGCCTCAGATTTTTGGTTGACAACCAAACCTTGTCTCCGGTCTTAAAAATGGGGGCCTCTCTCCTTCTCTTGTCAGCCTGACTTTTATAAGAATTCTTAGCCTTGACTAAATTTTCATTTGCTTTAAATAGGGAGTCTTGTATTTCTTTCACAAACTCCACTACCGCTGGAACTGAATTTTCTTCTTTTTCTAAAATCAAACTGGGGTGTCTACCATAGTTCAAGTAAAAAGGAGTGAAACCTGTTGAGAAGTGTTTGGCATTATTATAGGCAAACTCTGCTGCCCAGACCAATTTTGACCATTCTAATTTTTGGTCCAGCAAGTAGAGTCTTAAATACTGTTCCAACTCTTGGTTTACCCTTTCCGTCTGTCCATCAGTCTCTGGATGGAAGCTGGTGGAGTAACGGGTGTCAATTCCTAATGTCTTAGTAAATGCCCTCCAAAAGTGTGAAACAAACTGTGACCCATGGTCTGACACCAGAACCTTGGGAATCCCATGCAATCTTACAACGTGTTGAGAGAATAACTGTGCTAGCTGAGAGGCTCGTGGTATACCTTTCAACGGAACAAAATGCGCCATTTTAGAAAATGTGTCTACCAAAACCAGGATAGTGTTAAACCCTTGGCTTATATGAAGATCTACAATTAGGTCCATTGAAACTGTGTGCCAAGGATGGGGGGGTAGGCATTGGCATCAACAGACCTTGAGGAGCTAAACAATCAGATTTTCCCTCTAAGCATCGCTCGCAGGTGGAAACATACTGTCTTATCTGAGATCTCATCTCTGGCCACCAAAAATGTCGCTCTACCAATTCCGAGGTCTTCAGTATCCCTTTATGACCAGCAAGCATTCCATCATGACAGGACTTAAACGCCTTTTCTTGTAGTTCTCTTGTGGGAAGATACAGTCTGTTATTCTGATAGGGAAGTCCTTCTCGGATCTCTCTTTCGGGTAGCTCTCTAGCCCATCTACGCATCTCCTCTTCAGACATTGCGTCTTTGATTTCCTGTTTAAGATTGGAATTTGAGATTGCTACGATGATTTTTTCTGCAGGAATTATTGACTGTTTCAATTCGTGAGCTTCAGAGAAATTCGTATCAATTCTGGACAATGCATCCGCTTTGGCGTTACTGACTCCTGGCCTAAAGGTGATGAGGAAATCGAAATCCACGAAAAACAAAGACCCGCGTAATTGCCGAGCTGTTAAAGTACGAGCGGTCTTCAAGAATTGTAAGTTCCGGTGGTCAGTATAAACTGTGACTTTGTGTTTGGCTCCAAGCAGATAGTGTCTCCACTCCAAAAATGCACACTTGCCCGCCAACAACTCCTTGTCAGCTATCGAGTAATTACATTCCGGAGGAGTCAACTTCCTTGAATAATAGGCCACCGGATGCAATTGGCCTGTATCCCAGTGTCGTTGGGATAGTATCCCTCCAATGGCAATGTCGGAAGCGTCCGCTTCAACAAAAAATGGCTCTTCGAATCTTGGGTGCAGCAAAATAGGGGCTTGAGTGAAATAACTTTTCAAAAATTGAAAGGCCTCCTCTGCCTTCTGAGACCAATCAAAATTTGGCTCCTTTCTTCAACAGACAAGTAATGGGGCTCACCTTGAGCGCGAAATCTGGTATGAATCTTCGATAAAAGTTGGAAAATCCTATGAAACTCTGGATCTCCTTAACATTCTTAGGAGATGGCCAATCCTGCACTGCCTTGATCTTGGCGACATCCATGCTCACTCCTTCTGTGGACAGAACGAAACCCAAGAACTCAACTCTTTGCACATGAAAGGCGCATTTCTCTAGCTTCACATAGAGATGATTTTCGAGGAGCTTAGTTAGAATGGATTTCACGTGAGAGTCATGTTCTTCAACATTATTCGAAAAAATCAATATATCGTTGATGTAAACCACTGCGACTCTATCCAGATATTCTCTGAGCACATCATTGACAAAATGCTGAAACGCAGCTGGGGCGTTGCACAACCTATACGGCATCACCTGGTATTCAAATAAACCATATCGGGTGCGAAAGGCCGTCTTCCACTCGTCTCACGGGGCAATGCGGATCAAATGATACGCCCCTCGCAAATCCAATTTGGTATAGATTTTTGCATTTTTGACTTCATCTAACAAGACAGAAATCAGGGGTAAGGGATAACGATTTTTTACGGTCACCTGATTTAGAGCTCTATAGTCAATGCAAGTTCGGAGCTCCCCGTCCTTCTTAGGGATGAAAAATAAAGGGGAGGAGACCGGTGACTGGGAGGGTCGGATAAATCCATTCGCTAAATACTGATCCAAATAGGTCTTGAGATACTGATTTTCCTTTTCTGTTAAGGCATAAATCCTACTGCAAGGTAGTATGGCTCCGGGTTCAATCTCAATCTTGCAGTCATAGGGACGGTGGGGGGGGAGTTTTTCTGCTTCCTTTGTGTCAAACACTGAGGCCAATTCTCTATATTCTGGGGGAATGTCTTTAGTCTGCAAAGAACAAATGATGACTGGATGGTTAGCTAATTTCTTGGCTGGTGATTCCTTACTCACGTGGATTTGCTCACAGAAACAGTTTTCCATACAATATGATGAATTCATCTGTACAGTTCTTTTATTCCAGTCAATACTAGGATTGTGTTCCGTGAGCCAGGGCAGGCCCAGAATTAACTGAAATTGAGGAGCATCAATGAGATTGAAGGTGTTTAACTCTGAATGTCCATTTAAACCTGATAAATGAACCAGCTCCGTTTCGTGGGTGATGGGCCCAGAGGAGAGATTGGTTCCATCGACTGCTCGAACCACTTCCAAAACTTGTTTTTTCACAAATCTGATTCCCACTCATTAAACATACTTTATGTCGCAGAAGTTGCCTGTAGCACCTGAATCTATCATCACAGATACTCCATTCAATTCAATGTCTCGAAACGTAACTGTGAAAGTCACCACTAGATGAGGTGCAGAAGACTGTAAGGTGTTTGCAACTTGTTGGGGAACTGGAGTTGACTTACAATTCGCTTCCACCTGTGCAACTCCTTCTACAGGTGGAGCCGACCTTTTACCTGTTGAGAGGTCTTTGGTTTTTTCGGACACTCTTTCACAAAATGGCCTGCTAGACCACCGTATAGACACAATTGACTCGATCTGCGCCTTTCTTTTTCTTCTTTAGTTAAAGGACCACAAATAGATCCAATCTGTATTGGCTATTCAGAAGTTTGGGGCTCCGAAGATCGATGGATTTCTGACCTGGCCCGATCAAATCGAGGTGGGAGTGGCCGAACATCTCTTCTTTTTTCATTTCGCCGCTCACTTAACCGATGATCCAACTGTAATACCAAGTCGATGAGTTCCGAAACTTCAGAGGGTCTCCTTGGAATTTGAGCCAAGGCGTCTTTTAACTCGTCCTTTAACCCTCGATAGAAAATCGCAGCTCTTTTGGATTCGGTCAATTAGTTTCTACTACTAATTTATTAAAATGGGCTAAATATCCAACCAAATCTCTATTGCCTTGTTTTAACTCTAATAATTCGTTGTCGGTGGTTTGAGAAGCAGATCGACGATCAAATATTCTTAAAAACTCCACATTGAAATTTTCAAAATTAAACAACACTGGATCATTCCGAGTTACCAGTGACATTGACCACGCAGCTGCATCTCCCGTAAGATAAGACAGCATGAATGCCACCTTTGATTGATCCTCTGAAAAAATCACTGGTCTACACAAAAAATGTAGAGAACATTGAGTTAGAAATACCTGCGCTTTCTGTAGATCTCCACTGAACCTCTCTGGTGGAGCCAATGGAATAATTGGGGAGATGGCATGAATCACTTGGGTTGAGATCTCAGAGGGGGTTGGGTTACCGGAAAGAACTTGAGGACCCTTGACACCTGAACTAGACGCCACCCCGCTTACAAACTCCTCCAATTTTTGTTTGATTTGAAGTGACTCCTGGCTAGTTCTCCTGGCTTCCTCTCTCAAAGCCTTATTATCTTCTACAGAATCATTTAACTGTTTTTGCATCCCATCTAAAATAGTAGCTAAAGCCTTTAAGTCTATTCCCTCAGCCATCTTGCTCAGGAGGAGATCTGAATTCCTCAATGAAGAGGTTTTGGCACTTCAATCTGTCAGAGTGTGCGTTTGCGATCTCCTCAGAAGCAGATGCTTAGTCCTCAAATCCCCCAAACTGTCCCCAGCAACAGGCTATATGAAATTCTGTTACAAACTCCAGCTCGGGGGAAAGGGGAATGGGAAGACAAAAGAGAGACTGCCTCAGGTTCTGGCCCTCCTTCAGTAAGTTCTTCACTGGGACCTGCAAGTAAGCACAAACAATTATTGCCGTCTCTAACTAATATTAACTGATACTTAGTTTTCGTCCTAGAATTACTAATTACCTATTTAACCTGAGGATGTGCCCCTCTTTTATTCTTGCATTGTATGTATAGATAGATTGGAAGAACTTCAAGTCAACACCCACTGCGCATAAGTTACAGCAAGTTGGAGACATGCGCATTACATGGCAATTAAAATGCGGTGTTGAGACTTCTTAAAGGTTGTAATAGAAAGATTCCTCTTGAGGCCTTTTTCCGTTGTCTAATGCACCGCCTCCATTTAGTCTTTCATTGCAGTCTTTTCCTAGTAATTTAGAGTCTTTTTCAAAATGTTCATATATGCTGGGCTGTTCTTGAACTAGTTCTCAGCAAACTATTCGATAGTCTTTAGCTCAATTTATTAGTTTCTAGCAAGAGCTCTCTCCAACTGTGGTGAGGAGTGAAGTTAAACTCTGGTACACTTTAACTCTATCGAGGCGCGAAAAATAGCAGACAATATCGCACACGATGACAGTTTTATGTGCCTTACTTGGAAATTGGAGACAAGCCTCTCTTCACTGAAGCTTTATCTCTCACCATATTCAGGTCCATGAAGCGACAACTCTCTTCATGGCAGAATTCCTTCGATCGCTCAGGAAATGCGAAAAGCGGCTACGAAGGAAAATTCAGAGAAAAACATGAACTTGACACCATAACTAGCCAGCAATAGTGTCGCTGACTCGAGCTGAAGCGCTGGCACAGAACACTTGAACTCTTCTAAAACTCGGCGAAAATTCCTGTGAGGAAAACCGTCAGAGCACTCTGAGCACAGCTGTTCCTTACAGGATTCTAGTTGAAGTGCGCCTCGCGTAACTCGCGCAGGCGCATTGTTCCCGCTTGAGGGTCTCGAGTCTCAATGACTAGACCGAGAACCCAAGCAGGAAGTAGACCGTGAGTTCTGGTCTTCACGGATACAAGGTACTCTCACCTTGCACAAAACTGATTTCAAAACTGCCTTCCAAACGGGACCCAACCAACACCAGTGTGGGTATTTCCTCATGCCTCGCATTTCCCTTGCTCATTTTAAAAAAGCACTAGCACAAGCAAGGGGGGTCTTGACAGTTAGACCTGACAGACTTAGGGTGGCCTCCCCACAAACTTTTTGCCTTCTTCCGCCTGTTTTGCTGAAATTCATTTTTGTTGGCTTTAGGGTTTTACGCACTCTATCACTGCTAAACGAATACTAAAGTGCTTGTGCTCACTCATGTAAAAATGGTAAAATTGGCTTAGACCCAATTGGAACCAAAGAACAATGAGAATTCCCCTAGGCCGAAATTTAGAAACCCCCCAGTGAGTGTGAACTGTGCAAAAACGTACCACACAAAAGGACAAACATACAAAAATATGTTACTTATTAAATCTAAACACATCAGAATTATTACACATACACTAAAAACCATATAGCACAAATCAAAAACAATTTATCAAATTTACAAATACATAAAACTTAATTTGCTTTAAAAGGCAGCCTCTATTGCACATCCATATATATTTCAGTACTTTCTGGATTCCAGAGTGGTGAGTGTTATGCCAATCACAATCATCAACACGTTCTGGTGGATAATTATGTATAAACCACCTTCTTCAGGAAAAATTCATAACATATCACACATACATAGAATATTTTCCAATTTAAATTCAGCCATTTGTAAACACATAAAATCACCTTCTAAAATAATTTTGTTAATTCATTTTAATACCAGTTTCCCTCCTCGCAGAGTATAAACATGGGAACACATCAAATCTCCAGGTAAATCGGCACTGGATATACGAACCACTCAAAAAAATGGGTTCACTGATAGAATATCGACCCCCAAAATATCCTCATACACAAATATTGAGTTATAAATATCAATGTAAAAAATATCGACATCCTATATTTATAATGGGAAGTACAAAAATATCGAAAAAAATATTTATGTAAAAAATATAGTTGTACAAAATATCGATTTTAATATATGTATAAAAATAATATTAAATATATTAAATAAAATAAACTTAAAAATAATTATTTAGATTTAATACACATTTTAACAATTATAACAAATAAACTTAATAAAAAAAATTAAACATACATATATAAAATGTAATATATATATTTACTTTAAAACAATTAAACTATTAATTTTAATGTATTTTATAATTGTATACATGAAAATGTACAAATAAATGTATATCTATATATATATATTTCCCAAACCTCTCCTCACGGAAAGAAGTGAGCCGCACACATCGCAGGTAAAATTCAGAAATTTATTTCGGCCGTTTTCAAAGCTCCGCTGTCCCTTATGCATTTCAGCCGCACTCGGCCTTCTTCAGAGGAGGAGCTGCAGACATCTGGGGGCCGCACGAACACACTAAGACCCGGTGATTGCTCCATTTATATTCCGGTGATTACCCTCAGGTGAGTGCCCAGATGGGCTTCAGTGTAGAGCATGCTGGTCTTTGTAGTGCGTCGCCAGCCTCATAATTACTACCCTTCAGTGGGCGATGTCTGCTTGAATCCGCTAATGAAGTTATCCCGCGATCCCCTTGCGCACCATTTGCAAGTGTGCTGGGGTCCAAACCAAGGGCCAGTCCCTGGTGGCTACCACTGCCCTTATGCCTTCGCCAACATCCAAGAAAGTAGTCCATTGCGGGCAGTTTTTGGCGCACTTTCAGTGGTGGTGCGTCGCTCGCGGCCGGACCAGGCCGTATTGTATTTCCCAAACCTCTCCTCACGGAAAGAAGTGAGCCGCACACATCGCAGGTAAAATTCAGAAATTTATTTCGGCCGTTTTCAAAGCTCCGCTGTCCCTTATGCATTTCAGCCGCACTCGGCCTTCTTCAGAGGAGGAGCTGCAGACATCTGGGGGCCGCACGAACACACTAAGACCCGGTGATTGCTCCATTTATATTCCGGTGATTACCCTCAGGTGAGTGCTCAGATGGGCTTCAGTGTAGAGCATGCTGGTCTTTGTAGTGCGTCGCCAGCCTCATAATTACTACCCTTCAGTGGGCGATGTCTGCTTGAATCCGCTAATGAAGTTATCCCGTGATCCCCTTGCGCACCATTTTCAAGTGTGCTGGGGTCCAAACCAAGGGCCAGTCCCTGGTGGCTACCACTGAACTTATGCCTTCGCCAACATCCAAGAAAGTAGTCCATTGCGGGCAGTTTTTGGCGCGCTTTCAGTGGTGGTGCGTCGCTCGCGGCCGGACCAGGCCGTATTGTATTTCCCAAACCTCTCCTCACGGAAAGAAGTGAGCCGCACACATCGCAGGGAAAATTCAGAAATTTATTTCGGCCGTTTTCAAAGCTCCGCTGTCCCTTATGCATTTCAGCCGCACTCGGCCTTCTTCAGAGGAGGAGCTGCAGACATCTGGGGGCCGCACGAACACACTAAGACCCGGTGATTGCTCCATTTATATTCCGGTGATTACCCTCAGGTGAGTGCCCAGATGGGCTTCAGTGTAGAGCATGCTGGTCTTTGTAGTGCGTCGCCAGCCTCATAATTACTACCCTTCAGTGGGCGATGTCTGCTTGAATCCGCTAATGAAGTTATACAAAATAAGGGGGGGGCGCTAGGTGGCGCACTACCGATATGGTCGCACTGCGGTGAGGCTCCGGACGCTCGGTGAATAACACGACAATTATCCTTCAAAACCCCTGAAACATTTCGCATCTCTCTACGGCACCTTACATAACAAGGTCAGAGGAATCCCCGGTGAGAGATTTGGCCGGATTGCATGCGGGGAAGGCTGCGCGCGAGCTGACACGAACGGAAGCGGACCGAGCAAGCTGACAGGACGGACCTCGCTGGCGACATCGGAGGTGAGGAGAGACCCCGGCTCGCCACGAGGCGTAGGGCCGCAGCTGACGTGGACGGACCTTAGACGCCGGTGGCCAAAGGGAAGTGTAATCGGAACAGGTCAATGCTTCCGGGCATAGTATACGGGCGGAAGAGGGGCTCTTAAAGGCTGGAGGGAGAGTCCTTGATAGGACACAAAGCGCCTGAAATTTACACTGCGAGAGTAAGGAAGAGGGCCCTCACTGCCCCCCTAAGCTGCGCACAGTGCTTGGTAGACAGGCGACACGCAGAGTCAGCACTGACAGGAGTCCTCGGTGTGGGAAACGCAGTCGCCCTGCGCAGGAGGAGGAAAGAGACGGAAGCGGACAGGTGACCGGCGGGACAAAGGTACGGCTCGAACACGCACAGATAAGGGCCGCCACTGCTCGCCAGTGCACTGCAGCGCGAACTGGACAGACAGAGCCGACCAGCAGTAGTAGCTCCTGCAGAACCAATAGGTAGCCCGGGACTTGAAATAAACTGGATAATACGCATGGGGACGCCTACTAGCAGAAGACATAGCATTGGGAGCGGCAGGCTGTAACTGCGCCGATACACGGGCGGAATCTGAGGCCTGGAGGGCAGACAGGACAGTGGGAAAGCTAGTCGGCATGGACATTGAGGGACTGCTGATGCCCAGGTAAACACGGTCCAAGCACACGACGAGGCTAGAGGTGCGAAGAGAAGTATACAGGCACGGGAGAGTCGGCGACCTCTCGCTGCTGGCGCAGCACCAACGATCCTGTACTGGTCGGCTCTAGTACTAGGCTGGTGGCATACACAGCATTGGAGATAACAGGAAAGACATCGGGAGTATCCTGTTGGGCACCAGTGACTGGACAGTGGAGAAAGGCAAAGCAGTTGAGTTGTGCTAACATTGCTACAGGCTGAAACAGGGACTATAAGAGGCCCCACCATGGGGAAGCCAGACAGCCGACAACCTAAGCTGGTATTTGAGGCGAAAAAAACTGTTACCCGCTCAGTCACAGAAGAGCAAGTACAGACAGCCGAAGAGACTGCCCAACTCCAGTCCGCGACATCAGGGGACGAGGTGAAATCACTGCTACTGGCGATGCAACAAAGCCTCACGTCATTATCTGGCAAGATGGACACAATGAACAGTAGGCTGGAATTTTTAGTACTCAAAGTTGACAAACATGATGAACAGATTAAAGAGGCAGAGCGCAGAATCTCCGACACGGAGGACACAACATCCCAAATGCAGCAGCAGATGACCCAAATGGACAGACTTCTGAAAGTCATCGCCGCTAAGAACGAGGATTTGGAGGCCAGGAGCCGGAGGAATAACATCAGAGTCCTGGGAATAGCGGAAACAACAAACATGGGCAGAATGGAAGAGTTTATCGAGAGGCTACTGCATACCACCTTCGGAGCGAATGTCTTCTCTCCCCACATGATAGTGGAGCGGGCGCACAGATCTCTGGGACCAAGACCTCCGCCTGGGAGCACTCCCCGACCCATAATTGCCCGGATACTAAACTACCGGGATAGAGACACTGCGCTCCGCCTGGCCCGAGAGAAGAAAAAGTTGACGTATGAGGGGATGGATTTCGCAATATACCCAGACTTCACGACTGCGGTGCAGGAAGCGAGGCGCAAGTTCCTGCCGGTGAAACAAAAGTTCAGAAAGGCACAGATTGACTTTGCGCTGCTCTACCCGGCGAGGTTGAGGATCACACACCAGGGGCGACAGACTATTTGTGCTACTCCACAACAAGCAGAAGAACTCTACAAGCGACTAGCAAGTCAAAGGTCCCGTAGGGATTCGGAGGAAGCGCCATCAGGGTCCCGCTCTCCGGACTCGGACACAGCTACAATATAAGCCAGGACAGGACGGAGGGTGGGGGATCGCTCGGCTCCCCTCCCCCCCCCAGCAAGAGAGCAATAGATGTGTAAGAGGGGTCGGTTGTTAGATGCAGGAGAGCATAATACTGGCTGATGGACATTTCAGGCTTGAAGCTATAGATCAGATAAGTACTGGGGACATCATTCTTAAGGCGGCTTATAGTAATAAGGGATGTAGGAAATAGAATTGCAATTAGGCATACTTATTTCAGGGTTGCAAGCTGAGCATCCTCCCAATGCTAAGTCCTAGGTCCTACTAACCGCTGTAAGGGCGGGAGTGGGGACGGGAATAGCAGGGAGGGAAAGGTGACGCACCGGCGATTCCCCCACGTTGGGTGATCCCCCCCACCAGAGCAGTAGCTCTATGGATCCAGGATGCCTGGATGTATGTTGTTGGGGGTTTGTTGGGAAGAGGGAGGGTAATGTTATTCCGGCACGATTGGGGTGCTGCTGTGGGAGGGAGCGGGGGGACCGAGGAAGGGACATGGTTATTGGTTACTCTATAGGCCACGAAGGAATCATATAAGG
The DNA here is from genome assembly GCA_963921515.1 of Calotriton arnoldi. Classification (NCBI taxonomy): domain Eukaryota; kingdom Metazoa; phylum Chordata; class Amphibia; order Caudata; family Salamandridae; genus Calotriton; species Calotriton arnoldi. Next base: position 20,631 of record CAWUFW010015849.1, on the reverse strand, counting down.
CACATGGGGGCATAGAGACAGCACCTCACGCAAGACGCACAGGAGGTACAGCATCAGGCAGCACATGTAAGTAGCAAATATGGGTGCAACAGCTGACCCTGGGACATTGCGGGTGGCCACTTGGAATGTGCGGGGCTGGGAGATCCGAGAAAAGACGCCAATTGTTGGCGTATCTAGATCGGCATGGGATACATATCGCACTAATACAGGAGACGCACGTACACCCGCACCATCCCTCCACCTTTGCCGCGAAATGGGCTGAGCATCGGATTTTTGCCTCGTACTCATCCTATGCTAGAGGTACGGCAATTATTGTAAAAAGCAAATACCGTTCACTCTGGTTGGCACTGACACGGATCAAAATGGGAGATACACCATAGCGTGGGGGAGACTGGGAACGGATTCTGTCACCTTGATCAGCTGTTATGGCCCAAACGTTGACGATCCCGTTTTTTCACGTTGTTGTGGGGGAAAATACTGGGTATCGGTTCTACACACATACTGTGGGGCGGGGACTTTAACGTGGCTCTTAGCCCGACAGAGGATAGATCCAACCCTATGCCTCACCACTTTACCCGATCATGCCGGGTCCTGCAGGGCATTAGAGCAGATGCAGGGTTACTGGATGCATGGAGACACCTGCACCCAACGGAGCGGGAAGGCACGCATTTCACGGCATATGCCGCTTCCTGGGCAAGGCTGGACTATTGCTTAATATCTAGAGGACTAGGCCCCCATATACGAGAGGCCACACATTTAGCCAGGACTTACTCGGACCACTCGCCGGTGGTACTTACATTGGCATTACCGGGGTATAATAGACCGCGAAGTGTGTGGAGATTGCAACCCCTGACATTATTAGACACGGCATTTCATAGCGAGCTGGGGGAGGAGATACAGGATTTTTTCCAGAGGAATAGGGGATCCGTGAACGAGGTAGAGACTATATGGGAAGCATTTAAGGTAACGGTCCGCGGCTTCTGCATATCCAAGGGATCGGGAGTGCTGAAGTCTATACGGGGAACAATTAGGAGACTGGAGGCAGAACTACGCTCGCTTGAGACACAGATGAGGCAAAGCGAGGACCGGGGCATCAGACATACATTCCGGGAGAAACTGAATGAGTATACGGAAGCAGCAGAGCGAGAAACAAAATTTATGGGAAAACACTGGGTGGCCAGAAAATACGGGGAAGGAGACAGGCCTGGGAGAATTCTGGCCGAATTAATCCGATACCCAAGGCACGCCAACTGCGTTTTGGAAATTCAGGGCCCGGGGAAAGTGGTGTACAGGGACAATGAAGATATGCTTGCCACATTCACAGCACACTACACAGCGATATACACATCACAGAGGAGAGGCCTATTAGAACTGGACACCTTCTTAGGGGAGGTAGCACTAGGATGGCTTGGAGAGGCACAGAGGGAATTCTTAAGTGCGCCCTTTGAGATCGATGAAATAAGGGAAGCAGTCACGCAAATGCAGCCTGGGAAGGCCCCTGGGCTAGACGGGCTGCCCATAGAATTCTATAAAACGTATATAGATCTGATGGCCCCGATTTTAAAGGAAGTATATGAGGCAACACTGGAGGCAGGCATCTTACCACCAACGTCCGTGCTGAAGCCTGGGAAAGAACCAATGCACTGTGACTCATATTGCCCATTGTCACTTATCAACTGCAATGCCAAAATACTGGCGAAAGTCATTGCAAATAGGCTAGCCTTATTACTGGAAAAATTGGTTCTTCCTGATCAGGCTGGCTTTGTCCCGGGCCGTGCAACCACGCATAACCTCCGCACCTTGTTTGCGATACTACAAACGATCTCCCCAGAGGTGCCGCTGGCGGCAGTCTTTTTAGATGCCACCAAGGCATTCGATTCTGTTGAGTGGGATTATTTGTTAGGTATATTGCAACGCATGGGCTTTCCTCCCTTATTTTTTCCTGGATTAGGCTGCTATACCACAGGCCTGTGGCAAGGGTGAGGATAAATGGACATACGTCAGATGCTATCCCCATTTCTAGGGGCACGAGACAGGGGTGCCCGCTGTCCCCACTACTATTTGCGATTGCGATTGAACCACTAGCGGCCAAATTGCGACAGCACCACCAGGATAAAGCTCTGAGATGTAACTTACAGCATATCCTAATCTCCCTATATGCGGACGATATTACGCTGTATGTGCGGGACCCCCATGAGAACTTAAATCCCCTCCTGAGGGAGTTTATAGATTTGGGGAACTCTCGGGGATCCATATAAATTGGGGGAAGTCCCAACTGTTACCACTGACGGAGGCGGTCACCCGGTTCCCTCTTGACTACCCGCTGGAGTGGTGCACCACTGACCTGCGCTATCTCGGGATCACTATCTCAAAAAACAGGGCAGACTTGATGCGGCTTAATTATGGCACAGTGCTGCAGCGAATTAAGGAAAAGGTCACTCGGTGGATATCCCTACCCCTGACACTGGCTGGGAGGGCGGCATTGATTAAGATGGTGATACTCCCGCAGGTGTTATATCTGTTTATAAATATCCCTTATCATCCAGGGCGCCATTTCTTTGCGATGCTTAGGTCCGAAATGATACGACTGGTCTGGGGAGGCAAACAGCCCAGACTGCAATGGCGAATCCTTACGCAGCCATATGCCAGGGGAGGGTTTGAAATACCAGATTTCGAATTATACTACACATGTGCACAAGCGCATTATGCTTTTACTGGTTTCACCCCCCACGCTACATGCCGCAGATAGCGGCGGAACACTGGATGGCGGATCCGCTACCCTTGGAAGGTCTGCTATATACCCACCCACGCAGCAGGGAGTTAGAACCCACGACGATAACCTGCACGGTAGATGCCTGGCATCGTATCCGGATGCTCCTTCAGGGGGTACTACTGTACTCCCCGAAACTACCGCTCGCTTATCACCCGCGTATGCCATTGTTACAAGAAAAGGGGTTTCATAAACTATGCGAGCGAGTAAGATTACGCACGTGGGGAGATCTGTACTCGAACGGGATGTTCCGTACCTCAGATAATATGTTTCAGGGACTGCGGCCCTCAGCACTAGATTTGTTTCTGTATGTAAGGTTGCGACAAGGCATACGCTCCGTTACCCCGGAATTCCCGCAGGAGCCTCCAACTTGTGCCCCCCTGCATATGCTACTATGCGCTACGGCGCCGAGACGCCTGGTCTCGCTGTTATACTCCAAGGTGCGGGGGCAAATAGAAGAGATACCCAGTACTGCCCGCACTAACTGGGTTAGTGAGCTAGGGGAAGACATATCGGACGACCAATGGCAATACTGCTGCCTTCAAACGAAGCAAGCCTCCGCCAGCGCCAGACTACGCATAATACACTATAAATTCTTACAACGCCTGTATTATACTCCTGCTAAACTAGCTCGATTCAAACTGCGACCAACAGACAACTGTGATAGATGTGGGAGCCCGGGGCTGACTTCTTACATTTAGCCTGGGGTTGCCCCAACGTGTGTGATTACTGGGCACAGGTTTTCACAGCACTGCGGCAGATGGTCCATTTGCCATTAGAAGGCAAGCCCTTGATTGCACTTCTGGGATATACGACGCAAGTCCCTAAGGCTCATCGAAAATTCATAGACACAGCACTACTGTTGGCTAAGCGGAGAGTGGCTTGCAGGTGGGGTAGAGGGCGAGCGCCGAAGTTTAAGGAATGGCTAGATGACTTGATCTATTGTCAGGACCAAATGAGGATGTATGCCGAGCAGCTGCCCAGGGCATCCAGACCGAGAGACATCTGGAGCCCACTGCAGACATACCTGCTTACCCAAGCAACAGGGGCCCAGCCGAGACAGCCTGAGGTGTCGTAATACAAAAGGAGCTCGCATTGTTAACCTACACTGGCTATCAGAATCCAGCTATGGGCAGGTAACCTTAAAGGGAGGGAGGGTACGGTGAGGGCTTATGTTGTTAATAACTCTGCTACCTATTACTACCTGATTGACTGCGCATTATGAGAGCACTGAAGATTCGGCTTCCAAGTACATGGCCGGGGGAGGTTTCAATATGTGAGAAACACTCTTGGGAGACCGGGAGGGCTCGAAATGGTAGGGACACGAGGGGAAAGTTATACATCAATGTACAGAAGAGATGTGGATCGGTGTAATGAGATGTATGTACTATACTAGTCACTGTTAGACTGTAGCTGTATATATTGCATGTTCCTACTGATAATGTGCCATTGTGCCCAGTGGTTGACATCACGGGAAGGATTACTCTTCCGATTGTATTGGCCTGAGTATGTTACAAAATAGGAAAATCAATAAAGAAAGTAAAAAAAAAAAAAGTTATACAAAATATCGATTTTAATATATGTATAAAAAATAATATTAAATAAAATAAACTTAAAAATAATTATTTAGATTTAATACACATTTTTAACAATTATAACAAATAAACTTAATAAAAAAATTAAACTTACATATATAAAATGTAATATATATATTTACTTTAAAACAATTAAACTATTCATTTTAATGTATTTTATAATTGTATACATGAAAATGTACAAATAAATGTATATCTATATATATATATATATACACCAATAACAAAATCCAATAAAAAAGCATTATATTATAAATTAAAACATTAAGGGGCCCATTACGATGGCGGGCGGAAGCACAACCGCCGTGCTGGCGGATGCAAAAACCACCAGTTACCGCCGGCACGCAGCAGTCCACACGCCCGCCCAATTACGATGCGAAAAGCAGGCCAAACACCGCCGGCAAGCCAGCAACACCGTCCGCCATCAAAGTGCGCCCGCACACGTAGCGGCGCAGCACAACTGACACACACCGTCCGACCAAACACGTCCCGCCCGGCGCATAAATTACGATGCCGCAAACAAACGGCTCCCACGGCAAAGAGACACCGCACGTGAAAGAGAGGCGGAAACACGGACGCAGAGCACGGACAACGAAGAAGCGGCACCCCGGGCATGAATCCAGCACTGCAGGCCCTTCCCATGCTTCTGCTGATGCACCACCAAGGACGCAACGTACCGCGGAGACGCAGGTAGGCACACACACAACAAGTGCACGCAAACAGCGCACACAGTGCAAGGGCGGAAAAAGCGGACAACCCCCCACCAGCGCGTGCACACTACACATCCACCATTGCATCCACATATGACACACAGGCCAAATCCTAACATCGCAGAACACATGTGTACACACCACCTGGGACTAGGAACCAACCACCCCGTCACGGCCCCAAAGCGCCGATGACGCCGCCACACATGCGCACAACGCAGAGGCCAACCGCAGCGCCATGCATGCGTCGCACACAGACACAGGGACACAACCAAGCAGCACACACCAGCCCCACCCCGAACGCACATGACACGTGACAGGCCGGCCACAGACATGTCCCCAACGCCCAAGTCACGGACAACACCCAACGCCACACAACCGACGCACACATGTCAGTGAAGTCACGCAACAGCAGGACACACCCCAGTGTAACAAACATGGCGAAGCACACAGCGGCGGCAACACCAACTAGGAGAAGCAGGGCCCCTTCGGGAAGAGGAACGCCAGTACCACACTGAAAAACCCATACCACCCTGCACATATGAACAAGACACATGAAACGGAACACCAAAGAGCCCGGGGACCGACAACAGGTGGCCCAAGAATTACATCCACACACAAGGCCCAACGCAGAGCGGAAAGGCAGCCTGCCGCCCACACAAGGGAGAGCAGACAGCACTGAATGACCTTCCATTCCAACACCGAAACCACAGCCCTACGACAGAAGCCGGTGAATACAGCCATTGTCCAAGAATAGACCAACACAGGCATGCCGAGAGACCGACCACAGGGCAGATAGCGCATATCACAGAAGCACACAACGGACGGGGAAGAAAGAAGAAAACACTCCCCCATGTCGGCCACATGCAAGTTAATTGGAAGGAGTCACACAGCACCGACCTTGAACTGTCTGAGAAGCATGTGGGAAGAGGGCCCGTGTCCTCCAAACAAGCCAACAGAACACAAGTCCTGTCTCCCCACGACTACACAGAGCTCACAGCAACCCCGGAGCGTGCACATTGCAGACTGCACACACAGCCGGAGCACGCCACCTCTACGAACCGCTGCGAAATGGCAACCGCAACACACCTACCCAACTACGCCGAACAGCTCAAGCTGTACCAAACCAACACGATACATACATTGGGATGCGATCTCCTGTCCCTGCTGAACGTAAGTTACCGACTGACTTACCGCATCACATTGTTCAGCTGCGTCATGCCCGTCTTCTACTGTCGGAGGTGTCCCTACCAGCATCCCGTCGAGATATGCCTCTCCAACCCGGCATGTCTGAAGGCGGACCTGCTACCACTACTCCTCCCTCTGGACGCACACGACAGGGCCTGCTCTGCCTATGGGGGCATGGCGTATGTGGCCAACATCGCACGCGCACTGAAATGGAACCACTGTGCCTCCACACGACGGATCATCGAGAACAGCTACATCGAATGTCACCCAGCATGCCCCATCATGGTCCTCCAAGGGACAACCTACGAACAACACCTTGACAGCCACCATCCGCTTCATTGGCTGGCAAACATGTACACCACCAATGACATGGAAGCCCTGCTGGACGGCATCGCATACCTGACAACCTGTAAATACGTCGGACCACAACGCAGGTTCCCCGAGTGACCTATGAAGTCCAACCCCGCACCCATGCTCAGCTTCCGCACGGACTGGCCAGTCACCACCACAACAGCCATACCAAACGACCGGCAACTGTAACCACACCATCAACGACATCGCCATGACATCGGATATGACCGGGACATGCACACTGTTCCCCATCACATCCAGGAACACCGCATGCATCGTGGGAGGCAGTGGCATGGGCTCTGTGCATCGCACCCACATGGACGGAACTGCACGAACAACCAGGACACGACATGGATCCAGCGCACATGGACACACACACCGCCCAGTGGACATGAATAGGTCGCCTGGAGTCTGTGGGTGCTGCACCCCTCCCACCCCCGCCCCGGGAATCCCATACCAGGACCTTTGCATGGACGACAAGTGCATACAACAACAACACGACCCCAGTGACTGTGACATGTCCAGTAACCACCACAGTGCAACAACAAGTGGCACGCCGCTGCATGCACGCAAGCACATGCCCTGATGTCATCTCACATGCACGCGTGCATGAGGAACAACCGCAGCAAACCTGTCACATGGAACTGAGATGGACTGTGCCCATGATGCCGAGCGGTCTGGTAGGCTACATGTATACCGTCTGTGTCAAAGTCCGCAGCTCCGCAGCTATACGTAAATGTACATTAGCACAGCCTTGGCCAAGCAGATGTAACCCCACACCCTATCCCATTTGTAATCATGCTCAGTATATCCTCAACATGTATTCCGCTGCCAGTAGTGTCCACTATACTGCATCACAGAGGACAGAAGACTCAATATAATGTCTGAAACCAAAACTGTCTCCGCTGACTCATTTCACAAGTACGAATGAGAGAGGATGAGAGTATGTGAAGTACACGGCAGTCGTGACATGACCATGTAGTCCACTGGTATTGGATGTCAACGCAAATGAGTAGCACTACTGTGGAAGACACACATGTGTCGTGTGAAGTCGTATGGACGCAGTGCTCAGGTGGGTGGGTGCGACGGGTAGATGCGCACATGCCAAGTTGGAGCACGCCGTGTTGGGAGGGGTCATGAACAGTACACCACCGCTTCCCTGGGCATTGTGAGAGGACACCTGTCGGGGGAGTGAACACGTGTGTGCACAGCAGCCGGAGCACACGTACAAGGCGGTACCAGGCGCACCTCAGCCCACCCTCTGTGGACAAGCTGGATCCTGTTGTGCGCCCGCCATGCCCCTTGACAAGGCACACACAGCCCCAGTCGACCAGGTGTAACCCCAACATAGTCAATCCGCACAGGCGATACAGGGCACGGGATGGCAGTGGAGCATGGTGTGTGACAGGTCTCCTCGCGCTCCTCCTGGTCATATCACGCAGGCAATAGAACCTCAACGTCTAGCATGGCACAAGTCAAATGGAAGTGTAGGGGGACGCACCACAGCACGAGCAGCACTGACGTCACGGGAGGTGGCTCGCACCATCCCATCCATTGCCCATCATACCAACCACGCCACATGCCATTGCGACTAAGTGCAAGCGCGTGCGCCACCACCCCGAGCCCTCCCCAGAGAGGCCAAAGAGTGAATGTGTGGGCCATCAGCCACAGACGGACGCGGCCTGGCCGCAAGGGCAGCCACAGCCACTGGGTGTCGCAGGTGGCGGATCCGGAAGGCGAAGACTGTGATGCATAGTCCATGCAGGCCGGGTCTCCATTTGGGGCACCACGCAGGTGGACGGCGTCCCGCCACACATCATACCCTGAGACAGCCCACTCGTGCAACTGGACCCACACATACACTCCTTGCCCTCTCTGGTGCGAGCTTGGGGCTGCCTGTGCAAGCGCTAGCCTCGCAGGTGAGCATGCATATTGGGGGCGAGGGGAGGACATGAGGGCTGGGGCGAAGATGACTGTATCACTGTCAGTTAGTACAAGGGATGACCCAGATGTGGAAAGGAAGAGACGTGTCCCGTGTGTACTGCAACTAGTCGCCAATCCAACTACCCCCCATGTCCGGAATGTAAGCCCGCACCTAGGCCCGCCCATCCGCCACATCGAACATACCACCAGCACGACAACCTTCCCATTCGAAACACTGACTGGGGGTGGCGACCAGTGAACAATCATGTGTAGCCTACCCACGCGTACATGTGGGCCCTCCATGATCCATGTCACCTGCGGCAAAGACATGACATGCGCAATGAGGGAAGTGAGGAGAGCTGCCCGCCCCACGCGCAGAAGGTGCATCAGCTCCACAGACCCAGCAGCGAGTCCAGCAGGGGTCACATGTGCAGGGGCAGCTGTGCCTGGTGTGAAGGCACATGCATATAGACAGCACATCGACCAATGTGTAGTCTGCCCACATCCACAGTCCATCATCATGCGGACATAGGAATTGAACACAGGGCAACACATCTTAGTTGGTGCACCCACCGTGACCAACAATGCGCAATCATCGACGTACCCGCCCTGTGCATGGCCCCCCACCCAACGGAGGCACATCCAGTGCCACCATCCCACACACACAAGCCTTCCACGGAACATGCTGTGTCCAATGGTCAGTACAGAGTCAGCGCCCATCTGGTGGATCCTGAACAGGAGACACATGCACACACATGCCAGCTCCCACTATGTACGTCTGCCACCTGGCACGTGCAATGTAACCACTCACCTGTGACGTGTGACTGCAAGCACACAGCCGTCTTGGCATGGGGCTGTCAATGTGGACACCTGTCAATGTTTCGGGAGGTGTGATCCGTACAGTGCTGTACATAGGGTGCAGTGCTGACACCTACTACTGTCTCATATCCCCTCGTGCCACAGGTCCCACTTGTTTTGGCCGCTCAGCCTGTGCCCACATCGTCGTCGTCGTGTGCCATACTCATCCAGCCTCGGAAGCAGTTCCATGCTCAGCAGACACTCATGTTGCCGTGGCGTTGCCGCTTGACGAATATGCAGTCAGTCCCCATCAGCACGCCCCGCAAGTCATTGGGGCCTAGATCCCCATGTGCATGCACATGGCAGTGGTATGTCTCACTTGCCATTGCCATTGTTGGGAGACCTGTGTAAGTGTATTGTGGCCGTGCCGTCCCAGCTTGACAGCTGGGCTGTGGCTCATGTGCTTGCTCAGTCATGTCAGTGATGTGTATGCGAAATTGCTATGTGCCGTGTTGCTTTGACATGTGTCCTCTGCCATTTACCCCAGGCGGAGACCGAACATTGACCGCCCATACCAATTGCTGGCGGACATGGACGATACAGAGGTTATCAGGAAGTTTCGGCTGGACAGGCCAACCCTGCATCGACTGTGTGCCATGTTAGAGCCCCATCTCCGTCCCCGCAGGGTGTATCCGACTGCTGTCACCCCCACGGCTAAGGTGATGGCCGCCATGCATTTCTTCGCCACTGGGTCATTCCAGCACACAGTGGGCAGTGGAGGAGGGATGTCCCAGCCCATGTTCAGCAAGGTGCTGAGGGATGTACTGGCAGCCATGATGCTGTGCCGAAACAGGTACATCAGATTCCCCAGGGCTCGTGAATTGGCGGCAGTGAAGGGTGCATTCTATGCCCTTGGCAGAATCCCACACGTCGTGGGAGCCATTGACTGCACACATGTTGGCCTTGTTCCACCACAGGCCACTGAGCACCTGTACCGCAACAGGAAGCACACGCACTCCCTGAATGTGCAAGTGGTGTGCCTTGCGGACATGGTGATCACCCACGTGTGTGCCAAGTTTCCAGGCTCGGCACATGACGCACACATAATGCGCAACAGCATCTTGCCACGACTGATGGCCAATCTGCAACAGGATCGTGGCTGTATTGTCGGTGAGTATGTGGAGTGGTGTAGCGTGCTGGTTGTGCGATGCTGTTCCCTGTCCAGTTGGAATAGCAACGGTTCTCTGTGTCCCTCACACCCAGGTGACTCTGCGTATCCGAATGGGGCATGGCTGCTCAGTCCATTGAGGAATCCTCGCACCCCAGCAGACGATCGATACAATGAGGCACATGGGAGGACCAGACGTGTGGTCGAGCGTACCTTTGGCCTCCTCAAGTCCAGGTTCAGGTGCCTGGACCGCACCGAGGGTGCACTGGCGTACTCCCCACAGAAGGTGTGCCAGATAGTGGTGGCGTGCTGCATGCTGCACAATCTGGCCATTCGGAAGCAGATCCCCCTCATTGTGGATGACGGAGATCAACCAGGGCCCCAGCCCGCAGACCAGGACAGCTCGAGTGAGGTGGACAGCGGAGAGGAGGAAGCTGGGAATGTGCGCCAGCAGCTCATCGCCCGCTACTTCACTTGACGGTGAGTGTCCATGTACGACGGATGATGTGTCTGTATCTATGCAGGTGTGTGTGTGCTGTGTCAGGGTGGCCGTATGTTCACTGCGTGCAGTGTGTCAACGCTCCATGGCCAGGGTAGTATGCCACTGTTGGTGACTGTGGCATTGTGCCCTATTGCTCTGTGCGATGTGTGTACATTGCTTGTAGTTGTTGACATGTACTGTGTGATGGGTGTGTGACACACTCATTGAATGTGCTCCTGTTCTGTCTCCCACCCCTAGGTCCCTACAGGCCCTCCAGATTCCATTGCCATGCCACGCATCAGGTGCCCTTCCGCCCAAGGTGGCCGATGTATTCCGTACAAATAAAACACAGGGCACAAACAGCAGTTAGTGAAAAAGGTGCATTTATTACAAACTGTGACATGTGATTGTGTGTAAGGTGATGACAAAAGTGGTGCGTGCAGTGACAATGAGCTGTCGGTCATGGCTGCGTGATGATCAGGGTGTACCCACTGGTTCTATGTCCATAGTCCAACACACACATGCCATCCAGATGGCTGTGTGGAGTGGGATCGTAGAGCAAGTCAATGCAGTGGCTGGTCAAGGAAGGCTGGCGGAAGGCTGGCTGGCTGCCTCACTTGCGACTGGAGCGTGCGAAGTCCTCCCGGGAGATCTGTTTCCTCTTCGGACGGCCCCTTCCACGTTTGGGAGGGGGTGTGTGGTGGCGACCTGCTGGTGGTGGGTGAGGTGTGCTCACTGGCTGTGGACGCAGGGGAAGTGGACACTGCTGGCCGACCCTGCGCCCTAGCAGGTGGTGGCGGAGGTGGTGTTGCTGGCCTTGCCTGTGACCCCACCGCCACCACCAGCTGGCCCATGAGGTCCACGAGTTGGTCCATACGGGACACGAATTGGCCCATATGGGCGTCCATGGACCTCAGCACCCCCAGCACCTCCCGCGTGTCAGTAGCAGACCTGGCCCATTGTCCTTGGGCCTCTTCATAGGCCCCAAGGACTCTGGCCATTTGAGGCAGGGCATGGCTCCCAGGGGAGGCTGGCGTTTCCCTGACCCTGCTCCTCCTACCAGTCCTGCTGCCACCGGCCTGCCCACTAGCCACATTGCTCACCACGGTCCTCGCTGAGGCTCCCAGGGTGGATCCAGTCGGCCGGGCCACCACCTGCGCTGGGGCTGGTGCCAGCGAAGACGTGGTGGTGGTGGAGGCGGTGGTGGTCGGTGCGGCGATGGTGGCGGTTGCGGCAGTGGTAGTGGCCGCAATGACCGTGGGTGTGGCCGCAACGACAGTGGCAGCAGGGGACTGGGACTGTTCAGCATCCCTGGATGATGAGTTGGTGGGTAGGAGGGGTCCTGGGGAGCGGCTGGGCCCTGCCACGCCAGATGGGCCAGCTTGGTGGTCCGTGTCCGAAGAGGTGGACAGATCCTCCAGATCCGTGTGTCCTCGTTGGGGGCTTGTAGGCTGGCTGTGCTGGCTGCTGTCTCCATCCCCAGCGTCCAGCAGTTCGTCACCTGTGGAGAGAATGAGATTTGTTATTGTGTTGCACCTGGCGAAGTATGTATTAGTCGTCTGACATTGGCAGTTCGTGCAATCTCGTACATGGGTTTCCCGGAGGCGAGTGTGTGGCTGTGGCATCTGTAGTTGTGTGTGCTAGGCAATGGGACTGTGTGCTGTGCACATGTGGCATGGGACGGATTGGCCATGCCGATGGGTGTGTTGCTTTGCCCCTACTCATTGTGACTCTGGTGTATGCGGGCTCCTGGCCCATCCTGGGTCTGGTTTGTACTTTGCTTTTGGGGTTCAAATGGAACGCTTAGGAACGCATATGGCAACATGGGGGCCATGCCCCTGATTCGCATTTGGGATGGAATATGCTTTTGGGGTTCAAATGGAACGCTTAGGAACGCATATGGCAACATGGGGGCCATGCCCCTGATTCGCATTTGGGATGGAATATGCTTTTGGGGTTCAAATGGAACGCTTAGGAACGCATATGGCAACATGGGGGCCATGCCCCAGATTCGCATTTGGGATGGAATATGCTTTTGGGGTTCAAATGGAACGCTTAGGAACGCATATGGCAACATGGGGGCCATGCCCCTGATTCGCATTTGGGATGGAATATGCTTTTGGGGTTCAAATGGAACGCTTAGGAACGCATATGGCAACATGGGGGCCATGCCCCAGATTCGCATTTGGGAGGGGATATGCTTTTGGGGTACATGCTGTGAGCCATGGGTGCCGAACGTGACATGTGTTGTGGCAGCATGACAGTGCATGGTCTGAGGTGTGTGCATGCCTGACATGCCCTGCATATTTGCTGTCTGTTGTGGTTACTGGACATGGCATTGGACGCATCGTTATGAGTGAGTGATAGTTGTGTGCCAGCCAACGTATTGCAGTTGTCCCATCTCCTTGGTGTGCGTGCTGCCCTGTGCCATGTGCATCACTGCAGTGCTCGGGGGGGTGTGGCCCATGTTGTGTGTTGTTGCTCACAGTGTGTCGTGCGCTTAATTGACTTCTGGCACATGGTTGGTCATGGGCATGTGTCTTAGCGTGACTGCTGTATGTGTGGCAGCTGTGCGGATGACATGCCTTTCATGAGACTGGGGCTGACGGATGGGATGGATGGTATGTTGTATGTGCATGGTGTGTCTGTGAGTTTGATGGGTTCAGTGGTGTTCGTGTGCATTTCTGTTGTTCCGCTCTGTTGCGTCTAGTGTTGTTTGTCTTACATAGGCGTAGTTGTGGGGTGTGGGGTTGACAGGCAGTAGGGGCTACATGGACAGGACTTCAATGGTGTTTCGGTTGTGTGTGATGAGTTGCACAGTGGCTGCCGTGTGGGACTATATTCAGTGTGGCTTGTGCATGCAGACGTGGCTCCTTGGGTGTTGCTATGTCTGTGATGGGTCATGTGGGGTGTGAGTCTGCTGTTCATGTCCGTGTGCACATTGTTCACTTGTTCGTGACGGTGGGCGGTGCTGCGTGTCCGTGTGCTACGTGACATGTCCCATGTGTTGGTGGTGTTATGGTCCTCATGCCTCCAGTAATCCAGCCCTGTCCAGTTTCCCACCTGCAAGTTGTTCGTGCGTGCACTGTACTGGATGCCACATGGCTCTAAGCGGGGGTGCTCCATGTTGCAGGTCTGTGGGGGTGGGGGGGTGTAGTGGGTCGTGGGGGTGGCTGTACACCCACTGACACCGATTGCTGTGGACCGTGATGTCTGCCTTTCGGCTGTCGTTGTGCACTGCGGTGGCTGACACGTGGCTGTGGGGTGTGGGGGATGCTCCTCCTTGCTGTGCTGTGGGACTGGGGCCTGGTGTGTGTTGTACTTGGGCTGTCCACCGTCCCACCCACTGCACTTTGTGTTCCTGCCACTTACCTGTTACTTGTCGGTTAGTGCAGCTGTGGCGGACACATGGGTGTGGTGGGTGCTCGTTGTGGCGCTTCTGGCATATTTGGGGACCTGTTGGTGGTTACGTGGCTGGCTTAGTGTACACATGTCCCCACGCATCTTACAGTTGTTCGGTTTGGACTGTGTGTGGTAGTGTCTGTTGCATGTGTGTGTGATGTGTTGTGTATTGTGTGCTGGACATGGGGGTGTTTGTCCCTGGGAGCTGTGGCATGGTAGTTGCGCATGTGAGTACATAGCGGTGTGCTGGTATACATTAGTTTGTACTTACCAGCCTCCACTCCCCCTGCTAATCCGGCGAGGATCTCCGGATGGATTACGACTCGCACCTTCTCCTCCCACGCTTTGAAGGTCTTAAAGAGCGCGGGATTCCCTCCGCCAGTGACGGCAGCCAGCTCTCTGTTTTTGCCCTCCTTCTTCTTGACCAGGCTCTTTACGTCATTCCAACGTTTGTTTATCTCGGTTCTGTTCCTGGGCAGGGTCCCGACTGCATTGACCTGGTCTACGATCCGGGTCCACATTCTGTTTCTGGTGGCTAGTGGTGTGTGCTGGACCATGTTCCCATAGATTTGTGGGTACACCTTGATGATCTCGTCGACCATGACCGTCAGCTCCATGGGCGTGAACTTGGGCATCCTTTGTGGTGCCATGGTGTTTGTGGTGCTGGTGCGGTGTGTGTTGTGTAATGTGCAGGGGTTTGTGGTGCCGGTGTTTGGTGGTGGTGGTGGTGGTGGTTGTGATGTGTGCGTTTCTGTGGTGTGCTGCTGTCCTTGCTGTGTCACTGTGTCCTCTCCTCTCCTCTCTGGTTTGCAATGTAGCAAGGGGTTGTGGTCTGTGGGAGTGCTGCTTTTGTACTCACCTATGTGGGTGTGTCCTCATGGTCTGTTGTTTTCAGGTGTGTTGTGTCTGGGGTTCTGGCCTTTGTATTTTTTGTTTGTCCGGGGGGTGTTTTCGGGATATGTACTGTGCTTGTGTATTTGTGCGTGCCTTGCTGTGTGGACTTGTTGGCCATGTTGTGTGCTATTGGTTTTGTGTGCGGATGGTTTCTGTGCAGGTACGTGGGCGCCATGGCTTCTGCCGTGTCGATTCTCATCGGCGTTGTTTGCGCTGGCGGGCGGTATATTTGTTGTTTTTCCGCGCTCATGGCGGTGCGATCGTAATTTCACGTGCGGTGTGTCGGCCGTGTGGGCGGGCGGTTTTGTGTTGTCGTGCGTGTTTCCGTCCGTGGCGGGCGGTTTGACTCCGACTCGGACGATGGCGGGCGGTATTTTGTGTGATTTTTCCGCCGATGGCGGTTTTCGGTTTGTGTACTCATAATGGCGTGGTCGGTGTTCAGGCGGTGTGTGCGGGCGGATTTTTGCCGCTTCCATGCCTGGCGGATTTATTTACGCCGGGTATCGTAATGGGCCCCTAAACTATTTAAAAATCTTTAAACTTAAGTTTTCCACTTCAGTGAGTGCAACAGTAGGTAAAGTGTTGGATAGCGGAGGGGTAAAAATTACTATTCCCACTCCAGTGAGGGCAACAGTAGGGAAAGTGCTGGATAGCAGAGGGGAAAAAATACTATTCCCACTCCAGTGAGTGCAACAGTATGGAAAGTGTTGGATAGCGGAGGGGTAAAAATAACTATTACCACTACAGTGAGTGCAACAGTAGGGAAGGTGTTGGATAGCGGAGGAGTAAAAATGAATATTCCCACTCCAGTCAGTTCAAAATTAAAAACAAACAAAATATCACCCAACATAAAATATTTAAGAAATAAATAAAATGAAAAATATATTAAAATATTTTAAAAATCTAAAAATTAGAAACATATTATAATGTTAAATAGATATGACAAATACCTAGAAATATTATATTAAATAAATTTAAAAATAATTTACAAACAAGTAATTATTTTTAATTAGAAATTATTTATAAACAAAAACATTAATTATTACATAAATATAATCTTTTTATTTCCTACCTTATAACACAGCACAATTCACAACACACATCTAAATTTTACAAAAATTTACCTCCATAACTAACATAATTAACTATCAATTAAAGAATATTATTAATTAAAAAACAAATTAAAACAGATAAAAATGTAATTTACTCCCCAAACGTTACCCCTATAAAACCAAAACTCACACACAAAAAAAATTAAACAATTACCCTAATTATCAATTAATTAATTAATATTAATGTTCAACTAATTATTAATTAATTAAACATAAATTACTTTCCACCCTTTAACCCTATAAACCCCACAACCCACACCTAAAAATCATTACACAATTTCCATAATTAATTTTAAAATACAACTATTATCAATCAACAACTACTTAATAATTAATTAAAAATAAATTACTTTCTCACCCTTTGCCACTATAAACCCAACAACTCACATCTAAAATTAATTACACAATTGCCATATTTAAATTTTAATTAATTAATTAGCATTAATTAACATATAATTATTAAATAATTAAAAATAAATTACTTCCCACCCTTTACCCCTATAAACCCCACAACCCGCTCCTAAACAAATTACACAATTAACATAATCAATTATTAATTAATTAATAATAATTAACAACCAATTAATAATTACTTATTAATAAATTACTTCCTACAATTAGCACTATAAAATCTAAATTAAATAAATATTAATACATTTTAAAAAATCATTAATTTATGATAATTAAATTACTTCCCAACCTTTACCCCTATAAACCCCACAACATGCTCCTTAAAAAATAACATGATTACCATAATTAATTAGCAATTGATATCAATTAACAACCAATTAATAATTAATTAATAATAAATTACTTCCCACAATTAACACTATAAAATCTAAATTAAATAAATATTACTAAATAAAAAATAATCATTCATTTATTATAATTAAATTACTTCCCACCCTATTCCCCTGTAAACCCACAACCCACTACGGAACTAAAAAACGCAAAATTTAATTAAAATAAAATTGATAACTACTAAAAATGTAACAGATATATTCAAAAACAAAAACAATACGTATACAAAAAAATAGATCACATACATTTAAAATACATACTAAAATACATAACACTAAGTAAAAAATCGATATTTTAAACAACTATATTTTTGCAAACGATATTAATGACCGATATTTTCAAAAACGATATTTCTTACCTTAAAGTCGATATTCTTGATCACGATATTCTTGCTGTCGATATTTCTGTGTCACGATATTTCCAACTCAATATTTGTGTAAGACTGTAAGTCGACATTTCCAACTCGATATTCTGTCTGCATACCGGCAGTGATGTAACGGTTAAAATAGCTTGTAGGGCAAATAAAAACTGTGTCAGCATGAGCCTATGCTGCAATAATTCTGGTCAGCATAACCCGCCGTGCGGTCACAGTGCTAAAAATAACGCTATATCCAAAATAAAAATACATGAATACTTAAAATCAGAGTAAAAAGGATTTGTTAAAAAGGAATTACAACTGCTGCATTCTCATTACAAACCTCCTAGTAATCCACATTTTGCCAAGGAATTTGGCAACTGCGCAGGCAACTAGAAGACTAGAGTCTGAATTTAAGATGCGCAAGGCTTCGCTATGGCAGCGAGTATCAAACCGCCTACATACAGGAGCTAGCCACATGGTTCTCAAAGAATGGTACCTAAGGCACGCAAAAAAAATATGACTGATTGTCTCAGCAGCGATGGTACAACCTGAACAGAGCCGCAATGCAGAAGAAGGCTGATGTCAGGAGGCTGAAAAGGTATTTACAGGGAAATCCTCATTTATTATGCATGAGAATTCTCAGATTCACAGCAGGACTACCATCTTCTGCATAATAACTATGTATAAGGGTCATCCCTTTCGTCATCCTCGGCCGACATGACACAGCAAGGTCGAACCCCTGAGGGTACCTTTTTGGGTATATAAACACCTAGGGGCCGATTCCGATTCGGGCCGGAAAACGTACCGACTGACTCGGTACGGGAATTAAGTCCGACCGACACGTACCGGCGCTGCCCGAACCGGGTAGTACGATGAAATGCATGTGAATCACGACCGACTCGTACGGAACTCAAGCCGAACGACCGACCCGGACGGAAACAAGCTATCCGGCCGGGAAACCACGCGAATCGAACCGACCGACACGCACCAGGAATCAACCCGAACGAAACGTACCCACGAACTCCGACCCGCGCAGTACGATGCAATGCGTGCAAAACCAGACCGACTCGCACGGAGCTCAAGCCGTACGACCAACACGCATACAAAAGCCAGCCGAAACAACACAAAAATCCGCGACCGACTCGTACGCCGCACATGAAACCTAGCTGAAACACAGCGGGAACGAGTCGGAGAAGATCGCACGAGACAACTGCAGCGTCCTACTCGGTCAGAAGAACGTCTCCTACATGCACAAAAAATACAAAGGAAAAAATACGAAAAAAAGGGCCAAACAAGCAATCACAAAGCCAATAAATACAGGGGGAAAATGGAACAAGGACACACCCCCAACTCCACCTATATAAAGGCCACAAATCCCTACCATGATCCTTTGCAAATTCCACTGACCTGCCAGCACAGAACACCATCAGGCAGCAACCACAGACACACTCACAGCTCATCCATCACACAAGCCACACACCATTAGCACCTCAACAAATAGCACCCTCACACACACACAGCAAAACCTACACTCACCCACCCTCACTTGCACACCCACACACACATCAATCACCACCACCACCCATCACCATGCCCCCAAAGAAGAATCCAAAGTTCCTAGATAGTGAATTGGAAGTCCTGGTAGACGAGATCCTGAGGGTAGAGCCACAGTTGTTTGGCACATTGGTCCAACAGACCCCCATGGCGCAGAAAACCAAGATGTGGGAGAGGATCGTCAACAGGGTGAACGCACAATCACCATGTTTGCGCACAAAGGAAGACATCCAGAACCGGTGGTATGATGTGCGCAGGAGGGTCAGGGACCTACTGAAGAAGAATTACCTCCTGAGTCAGCACACCAGCAGTGGCCCTCCTGCCAAACCAGTATACCTCAGGCCCTGGGAGGAGAAGGTGCGGGCCATCCTACCACCAGTGAGTGTATATGGACTAACAAACATCCCAGAGCCTGGTGAGTACACAACTAATATACACAATATGGTGTGACAATACACACACATCACTGTCAAGGGGATAGTCAAACCATGCACCCTTAGCAAATCCACAGCAACCAAAAGATAATCATCCCAAGATGTGAATGCTAGTCAGACAAACACAATACCTGATATCTCATAGTGACATGTAACTGTGTCATGACATGTACAAACCTAACAACAAATACAGCAAGGCAGTGGCACAAATATAACCAACAAACACAGTCAGATATTTTGCCACTACTAGAACACCACCTCACAGGGAAGCTCACTCAAAGGAAGGAATTCTGTGTATGCTGGTGAAGTCAGTGTAGCCAATAGCATGATGGGAGTTGTAGTCACAGATATTGGTCACCCTCACAATTGGCCCATCAACACCACCCTGAACCATGCTCACATCACAGGGAGTGGAAAAGGACTGACAAGATGGCTGACACTGGGTACTGCTGTGGGGAGCACAAGGCCCTGCTGGGAACTGTGCACCAACCAACAGCAGGACATCACTGACTGACATCCTGAAAGACACCTTGCACTCCCTGCAATGGAAGCACCTTCCATGGTGGGATATCTGGCTGGGTGGGAAGGAGGACTCACAGCACTGACCATAGTTACAAGCAGTCCTCCTCACACACCCCCTCAACACTAACTCCACATAACCCACCTGGGAGAATGAAATGCCTCACACTCTAATTGAAGATCCCGCAAAGAACCACCACCCTGGGTCATGCTGTGTGAAGCACAGGGACACTCTTGGGACTTGTAGCCAAACAACCGCCAGGACAACACTTTCAGCCATCCTGTCAGCACAGGCACACTACCCCACAGGGAAGCAGAGTCAAAAGGAAGGAAGTATGGGCATGCTGGGAAGGGGGGTGTAGGCAATAGCATGAATGGAGTGGTAGTCACAGCTCAACATCCCCCACCCATATGGCCCAGCAAGCTCACACTGAAGCATGCACACCTCACAGCCAGTGAAAAGCCACTTCAAAGATGTCTGACACTGGCCTCAGCTGTGGGGAGCACAAGGCCCTGCTGGGAACTGGGCACCAACAAACAACAGGACCACACTGTCAGCCATCTTGCCATTGCTGT